>JAWNLC010000711.1:1200000-1800000 GCA_035041535.1 Drosophila cognata | reverse complement strand
TGCTCGCCATATATACAGTAAAGCCTCGGCCATAGGTTACTTCTTCTTTTTTTTGTCCATACATATACATATATAGCCATAACCGTTATTTTGCTCTCTCCGACAGGGCCCTTATTTATGCGTTTTTTAGTATGGAAAGCACACAAACACACACACACACACACACACACACACACTAGCGGCGATATCCTTTCAGCAGTCAGAGTCCTGGCCATCATCATCATCAACATCAACATCAGCATCAACATCATCATCTTTGGGGGCCATCGTATGTAAAAAGCTAAGTCGAGCAACGAACGCGTTTTCCTTTTATGCTTTTGGGTAATATATTGAAAATAGCTGTCGAGTGTAATAAAATGCTAGTGTGCATGTGTGTGTGTGTGTACGAGTGTGTGTGTGTGTGTGTGTGTGTGTATGCATATCAATAAAAATGCCAAATGTGGAAGAGCAGCAGCAACGAGAGCAGCAACAAAACACAATTTGTTTACTGCACCGTGGAAAAACAGGTGTCAAATTTGCTCAAAAAATAAATATCACATTCAAAATATAAATAAAATGAAATAAACCTTTTTAATTGTCTTTTAATAGTTCTTTGCACAATTATAATATGCAATAAAAATTACTTATAAATTGGAAAATTTATCTTCTTTATTGCTATTCAAAATCATATTTTATTTTGTGCACAAAAGTTTGCAACTTTTTACATTAGAAAAAATTATTTTAAATATTTTGCACTATATTTTAAGTGGTGGAGTATTACTTAATTATAACAAAATTGAATGAAGTATTTTTTAAAATTATGAAAAGTCAGGGAACAGGTTTTATTTCTCTGTCAAATTAGAGTACTTCTGAGGTAGAGAGAAGCATATTAGACGAATATTAATCTCAGATTTATACTATATATAATAATATTTGTTTATTTATATAATATATAAGTAGGACAAAAATCTCCAGTAATTAGCACACACTGAACTTTCTAGTATGGACTAAAAATAGTTTGAACTAAAATCCGATCTTCAAATAAGATATAAATAACAAACAACTCTTGCCCCACTGTACTTGAACAGACCGGTCATTGTCATGAGCATCGTTCATTGTTGAGTGTGCACTGTCCACTGTCCGTCGTCCGTCGTTCAGAGCAATGTTTTTGAATTGAGCTCAATGAAATTGCATCGATGATTATTTATGTTGATTTTGTGCTTGGCTCTTCAGTTTTGTACGAGTTTTTGTTTGCAGCAATAATTTTTATGTTCATAAATAACAAATGCGCAGATTAGTTTCAAAACCGAGCAGAAGAAAGCAGAAAGTGCATGGAAATGCGATGCTTTGAATAATTTATGGCCTGCGGACAACTCAAGCCAATAAGTCCTCAAGACAGAGGGAGAGAGACAGAGACAGAGGGAGAGAGAGAGAGAGAGAGAGGGAGAAAGACTACAAAGAAACTCAGATGATGCGTCATGCAAACTAATAAATTTACTTCTCTTAACTTTGTTGCGGTTTTTTGCCAGGAAAGAAACGTTGAAATCAGCACAAATTCTTGAAAATACATTTTGAGCACAAATCGATCAATGAAATAAATCTTCACTTGACAAAATTATTGTCAAATTATAACTAGCGAGTGTAAGCAGATTTGGAACAAGGCAAATGTGAATTGAGTCAAAGTTCAAATAAATACATAAAATTAGCAGAAGGAAGAAAAAGGAAGCAGAAAAAAATACCTAATGATAACCGATTAAAGGTTAACTTTCAGGATTGTTAAAGAATACTCTAAAATTTATGAATGACAAATATAAAAAGTTTATCTCAAAACTAAAAGTTGAAATTAATCGTTTTGCTGTTCCGGTTCCGGTAAAGGTTATGAATTGGTTTCAAATTGTATTCGCTATTCTGTTCTGTTCTACTACGAGTATATAGATCAATAGTAACAGTTTTTGTAAGTAGTTCTTAAAAAATACTAAATATCAAAATAACAATTTCAATTTCAACGTAAGCTGATTATGTTGCATCAAATATAAATAATCCTTGTTGTCCATGCATATACGATAAACTTCACAGCTCTGCTTCTTCACCATGGCAAATTCAAAGCATAATAGCCCCCAAGTTTTAAGGACATTCCTTGAGCTACATAAACACACACACACGCACACTTACACACACACACACACATGTATATATGCGCATATGTTAGTCACACACAACTTATACAAAATAGATTTAAATTCCATTTGCTGGGCATTAGCACTCAGGTCACAAGCAGTTACAGGCACTCGACAATCCCCTCGAGATAGAGTATTAACCAAGTAGAAAAAAAGCAACAACAACAAATAAGGAAACAGAGAGAAAAATGCGACAAGGGCGTTGAGAAATTTACTTTTAAAGTGTTTCCGTAATAAATGCATGGAAATTACAAGCGAGACTCATGTCAGTGTGTGCGTGTGTGTGTGTGTGTGTGACCTCACGCACATGTTTAAAATACTTGGCAACACCGTCACCCCAAGATAAAAAAAATAAATAAAAATAAAAATAAACCACAAAAACTTTATTTTCTCTACGGGAAAAATGTGCAAAAAAAAAAGTGCACAAAGAAAATAAATTTACAAATAAAATTCCACACACAAACGGCAGTGGGAGGGGGCGGGGAGGAGAGGCAGAAAATTTCCATCATGTGTGGCATGCCACATGGAGGGTGTCTGGCTGTAAATCCCGCATGAAAGATTACCACAGACAGTCCAACTGAGCCCAGCAACAACCACCCAAAAACCACCCAAGCCACTTGATGCCAGTCGCACACACACAAGGGACACAAAAAATAAACATAGAAGAAAAAGGCAAAAAACGAACACACAAAAAACTGAATAAAATGTAAAAAATAATCTCGAGAAGAAAATGTATAATTTTTTATACTGGCCAGGCCACGGGCGAATTGTTGACACTGTTTGTCTTTTCCGCCTGCGCATACGGAAGAATCTCAACCTGCCCCCGTCCGGCATTTTTGACATGTTATTATGCTGAAATAATTTTATAATTTATTTATTTTGCTCTCTCTTTCTCGCCTTCTGTCGCTGTCTCATTTGATACGCCTGCCAAGAGAGATGAAGAGAGAGAGAAAGGCAAACGGAGACAGGCGTCTGACATGGTCCAAAAGTAAACCTAATGGAACCACCCGAATATCCTACTCCATTAGACCACGAATTGGACTCGGTGTTCGACTCCGACTCCGACTCGGACTCGGACTTGGACTTGGACTTGGTCTTGGTTGTTTTTGGTCTTTGGTTGCAGCCCTTTTAGCTCCACATCGCATTTCCTGACGCTGATGGCGACATCAACTGACATTTGGTGTTTCCTGTTGTTGTTCTGGCCACTGTCCACTGTCCACTTTCCATTGTCCCCTGTCTGAGACTGTGTATAAATGAATTCGTGAATTGATGTAACCATAAGACTATGATACATATGTATATATACACATACACATACACATCAGAGGTGTGTGGATGAGTAATAGCCATGGCTACTTCATTACTCGCTCTTATCCTTGGCTCAAATAAACCCACAATGTTGATGAGTTGTCAAGGAATGTATGTTGTGATGGATAAGTGAAAAACTGCGCATAGTTCCAGTTTTGTATTTAGATTTAATGCATTCGAATTTACCCTGTTTTCAAAAAAATCAGGTTTTTAAGCTCGAACCGGTTCCCTTAATATAAGTCGAGCGAATGACAAAGTTGATTTAGATTTCTTCAAGAACCAGTAACCGAAACTGATATTATTACCAAGCAAAGCATCGGAGCAGCGCAGCAAACGATAGTTTTTAATTTATCTGAGTCTAGGCCGGTAAGTAATATACAAATATGGAACTGAATATCCAAAAATAAAATTGGAAAAATTAAATTAAGTGGTTTATATGTAACCGAAAGCTAAACTCATTTTGGCTCGACACACGGCATAAAAATGTCTAATATTAACTCAGCAAACGAAGTTTTCTAAATTGAACCGTAACCACAACTTTACCTCTAGAAAGTCAGAGCCAATTCTAAGAACCAGTTAGAAGAATATATAGTAGTCCATATAGTACTATAAAGGAACCGAATACTAACAAATATGTTTAACAAAATCATACTAAAATCATATCTTACCGGAACCTTGACACTTTGCGTTCTGAAACCGGAACCAAAATATAATATTTTCGACTTATTGCTCCTTGATTAACTATTTGATTAAGCAAAGGAAACTTACTAAATCTAGCTGAATTTATACTTATGTATAAATATACAATATTCTTCACTCTATCTTAAATTTTTCACTCATATATTTTTTATCAATAATAATGATAAAAAAATGCGTAGCAAACGAAAATTGAGCTGTTCAGCGAGCGGCGTTTAAATGTTTGAATGTTTGAACCCTGACCCCAGTTGAAATAATCATAATTTTCAATGGTGCGTAGTTAGAGATGTCTGCTCATAACTTTTCAAATGAAATTAAGGTCTCGAGTCCATTTGGGGGGAAATTGAAATCGAAATCGAAATCAGACCAAACAATTTATACGCAACATTACGCAATTGAAAATCGAATTGTGTTTTCATTTTCATTGGAGCCACACGGAAAAGAGGCAGAGAATCGCTTTGCCAAATTAGATTTTACAATTCTCCCCCTCTCTCTTTCTCACTTTCTCTCTCTTTCTGTTGCTCTGTCTCTGTCGATGGGCCTCAATAAAAAGATTGCATTCATGTATATACGAAAATTGTGCGTTTGTATTGTGCCCCAGAGCACAATAAATGCGAAATTTCTTTGATTGTATTGACTGGGCTTATTTTATGCGAATCGGTAGGGGGCAGGGGTGGGAGCTGAGGTCGGGGGTTGGGCATTTCTCTGGCTTAAGTGGCTTGCCACAGGAATTTACATAAAGTCAATCAATCATGGCATTTGCCACATGTGCCACACAGCCAACGCCATTTTGCATGTTGCCAGCTCATGTTGTTGTTGTTGTTGTTGGTGTTGCTGTTGCTTCTGCTGCTGCTGCTGCTGTTGTTTAAGGAGCACTTGTGAGATTTCATTAATATCCAACGTGCTACACTTGGAAAAATGGGAAATGGCAGTCGGGCGAAATACTCTGATACCAATATAATATCAACTTTTTCTCCAAATCTTTGAAGGAGATTCGTTCCCATCTACCTTCAAAATTTGTTACCTTTAAATCTTAAATAAACCAGCAATATTTCAAATTCGATGACTTTAATATCGGTTTTTGTATCGATTTTGCATATCGGTTTGTATATCGGTTCTTATCGCTTCCGAAAGCAAGTTATCGATAACATAACTGATCAAATTCTAGCTCAAACTTATTATTTTTTCCAGTGTAGTCACTCTCTGCTTCCGCTCTCTCTGCTGCCCTCTCCCATCTGCCCCTCCCCATCTGGCTGAGATTAGCATTTCGTCGCTCATACGCCCGGATTCTGGATGCTTGCCATCCTGCACATGAGCTTGCATAATAAACGAGTCCGGGGCCACGACTCGAAGGGTGTCATGATGAATGATGCGCCGACTTCGACTTGGACTTGGACTCGTTTCTTGCCACTGTGCGGCATTCTTTACTGTTCTCTGTTCGCTGTTCCCTGTTCTCGGTTGTCAGTTCTCTGTTCTCCGTTGCTCGGCTGCCACACATAGAAAAAGTTGGCATCATTTTTCATGCGTTTAAAAAGTAGCCGCTGGTCAAGTGTGTATCCTGCCCCATCCCGTTCAGTGTGGCATGCCCCTGTTGGCTGTTGGAAAACTGTTCAAATTTGATTTACTCACTTGATTACATGTCTGGGCCAAAACGTGTCCGTGCCACTGCTGCCTGCCACACAGCCACACAGCCACCCAGCCACCCAGCCACAAGCGCCACAGATTTTAGCTCTGGGCCAATTGTCGAGTGGCGTGTAATTTGCGTAAAAATGTCATATTCATATTCAGCTTTGATGTTGATTGATGAGCAGCGATACCCAGCTCAAGTGGCAAGCAACGCCTCAAATGTTGCATCACAAACAAATTTAACAGCACATAAGAGATACAAAAATGCTTCTCCTTCTTCTTCTGTTGAAGTTGCAACAATTTTGGGCACTACTTTCAAGAAATATTGTTTACAGTTTAGTTTCTACAACCAGTAGCGGAAATCTGCCGATTTTGTGATAATGAGAAATCAAACTATCAAATCACATCATTGCAGACTGTCCCAGGAATAGCCTAAGCTCAGAGGACATAGGAAGAGTCAACCTCAAAATCAGAGATATATAATCTCAGAAGAAGACATAAAAGATGTTGTTCATTGTAAATGAATTTATGTTTGTCAATATTTTATTAAAGCAACTTAAAAATCTCCACTAATTGTAATCATCTGTAATAATCGCGGATTTTGTTTAGGTGAATCTTAGCCACGAACCATGGCAGCAGTTAGATGCAAGTACAACCCTGTAAATAAGGTTATATTCTCTATGCCTAACCCATTGCAGGAGAGAGTGTAGTGCAAAAATATTTTGGATTAGTTTGTGCTAAATTTAGCTCAACATAATTCCTATCTAAAGTCGGCTTCATTGCAATATTGAAAAACCATTCCTTAATGTATTACTTATATGTATATATATATATCCATATATATAGACAATCTTGAAATTGAGGAAGAACATGGAGAACAATAGCAGAGCAAATAAATAGCGCCAAGTGGTTTTTCAATGGAAATCAAAAGGATTGTTCGAATGCTGAATGCTGAATGCTGAATGCTGAAAATGAAAGTAGTTCGACAATGTAAAATGTGCGCTGAAGGCACTGGGCTGTGAGCAGGGGCAGCAACTGGGTATGGGGATTGGTAGGATGTCAACTTGAACAACTCCCAAACACACACACACACACACACACACACACACAAAAGTCAATAGGAAAGAAGGAGAAAATGCGAACGAAACGAAACGTAATTTAAAATTTGGAAAAGAACAAAAATGCGAAGCTCGTAAATCCAAAAGGAGCCAAAAACTGCCAAAAGGACACACGCCTGATTGGCACGCACATAGCACACACACACCAACACACACTCGCACACTCACACACGGACAGACAGAAGACAAAGTCAAATATTTGATGTTGGCGCATTTCAGTTTCAACTTTTGAGAAAAGCAAAAAAAAGTTGCAAGAAATGAAAATCCAGTGCCCCAAACTGAGCAACTGCCAGCAACAATATAATGAAATTGACTTGAGTGTGTGTGTGTGTGTGTCTGTTAGCTGTCTTATCTGCAGGCACACACACTCACACACACACACACATTGGTACGGCACTCGTGTGTGTATTCATCTCTGTGCTAATTTCTACGCATTTTCCTTTACTTTCCTTTTTTATTTTTTATTTTACTTGCCGCATATTTGTGACTCTTTGATAAGCAGCAATGTGGTGGGGGCGGCAGGCGGTGTATGTGGCAAGGGGATTACGAGGGTGTGCTGCAAATTAAATCAAAGTTGATTTCTTCTGCATTTAAAAAGGCATTTTGATTAGTCGCAAAGTGGCGCGTGGCATTTGGCAGCCATTTCTTTTCCTTCTTTTTTCCCAACTCTACGCAGTCTTTCTCTTTCTCTCACTCTCGCTCTCTCTCTCTATCTCTCGTACTGCTTTCCTCTTTTTAATTTGAACTTTGGATTAGAGCAGTCGAAACTGCTTTGTAGTCAGTCCAAGCGAACCTCTGATTATGTGAGCTGATATTTTATGTTTTAGTTTTTAGTTATTTCAACAGCGCTCAAAAATATATTTGATTAAATTATAAATATGTCAAAATATATCTGAAAATTATTGAAGACAGAAAAAATTAATAATAATATTATTAAAATTAAAAATAAAAATAGCAAACATTAAACTGACATTCTTAAAAGTCTCTGATGAACTTGTGGAAAAGTAAGTAACAGGTGGAAGGATATATATGTGATGCCATAAAGTATATATATTCCTGATCAGCATACACAGCCAGGTCGACTTAGCCTTATCCGTTTCTCTGTCCGGTTGAACCAGCCGAATTCAGCTGGATTTTAAATTTTAAATACAATTTGTAACATTTCAATTTGTTGCTTCAAATTTGAAATAAAAGTTGCAGTTTTGCAATTTAGTTCCTAGATCAGCTCCCCAATTCGCACACCACTCCAAGCACACACACACACACACACACGCACACGCACACACACGCCCAACTTAAACACACACAACAAGTTGCTTTTTTTTTGCTGGCAGTTTCTGAAGTTTCTCAAGTTTCCAGGACCCCCTTCGCCACCCCTCACCCGAGGCACGAGACAATGCCCTTCAAATTTCTTTAAATAAACGTCTCATTATTAGCGCAAAATGTAACTGCCACACCCACACACACACACACACAGTCACACACAACCACACCCGCACACACACGTGTCAGCTGAGCTGCTTGTTGTACCTGTTTTATTTTGCAGCGCAGATTTTTCACTGCTGACATGTGTCCAATCAGTGGCAACGTGCAGCAAAGCATGGAATAAAAACCACCCAGCCTGCCCCACCCCCTGCCGCACTCCCAGCCCCAGCCCCACCCCCACGCGCATCCCCCTCCGCCCACTCTCTTTTCAGTTCGAATTTTTGCAAAATTTGTAACATTTTATTTACACTAGAGGGACACAAAAAAGAAAGGCAAGCATCGGAATACATGTTGTGTGGCACGGTGTATGGTCTTATTTGTCCTGTGTCAACATGCCCCCTGCATATAAAGAAGCAACAACAGCAACAACAACAACAACACTAAATAAGCAACAAAATAAACGCACAAAAGTTCAATTTCAATGCTGATGAAGAACCTTCGTTTCTTTTTCTTGTGGCAAGTTTGTATTTTTCTTTTCATGTTTATCTAGCGTTCAAAATTTATACAATCCCAAATGGGCTAGATAAATATTTGGGGAAAGTGTTTCCCCTGCCCCCAGGCCCACCCCCTGGTCACAGAATCGGCTCAGCCCAGTTGGCTAAAAGTACAGTTGCCACAAAATGACCAGCAGCAAAAAAAGGAAACAAAGGTCAAACTTTTGAGCAAGGCAAATTAGTTGGCCATTAAAAATGATTTCCACAACTGAGAATTGCCACTGACAGAAATTATTATCATTATTATTATCATTATTATTATTATTATTATTATTATTATTATTATTTCTTGTGGTGGTTCCTTGTTCCTTGAAAGGATGTCCTTTGAAAATGACGTACATTTCCAGCTGGAAAATTCTTTTTAAATTTAATAAACTCAATTTGAAGCCAAATTATTTCACTCCGTACTTCTCCCGTTTATTCTCCCTCTCTTTCTCTCTCACTCTGTCTCTTTCGCTACATTTCTTTCAGCCAATATCTCTCTTTCAATCTCTCTTTCTTGAGTTACCTTTCTCTCTTAGTCTATCTTTCTTTCTTTATATCTCCCATTTAATCTGCTTCCATTTCTCAATCTGGTTCTCTCTCTCATTATGTCTGTTCCAATCTGTCTTTCTTTCTCTTTCCTTCTCTATCTTTACATCTCTCTTCCCATCTAGATCCTAGATGTATAATATGTAATATTACTCTCTTCTTTCTCTCTCCTTTCTCTCTCTTTCTCTCTCGTTCTCTCTCTCCCTCTTTCTACATCATTGATTCTCTCTATTTCTCTCCCTTTCCCTCTCTCTTACCCTTTCTATATTTTAATTTCATGCTTCCTTTTATCTCTTTCCCTTATCTGTCTCCTTCTATCTCTGTCTCTCAACCTCGATCCCTCCCTCTCTAAACCTGTCTCTCCCTCTCACTTCGCCTCTCTTTCTTTGTCATTTCTCTTGCCCTCTCCCTCTAAATCTATCAATCCATTAGCTCATTTAACTGTGCGGACCCCCAAAACGATACTCTTCCCGTCTCAGGGCCAAAATGATATTCGACATTGGCTGCAAATATGATTGATGAAGTCATTTTCGAACACCGATTAACACTTGCTTAACCCTTTTGTGTGCAAGTTGAGGCGATGGGCGAATGCCGCACACCCTTCCCCTCTACTCGCACACCCCCTTTTGTGGCCATCGAATGGCTCAAGTTCATTAAGAAGTTTGTGCCAAGATGGCGTCGAGCAGCGAGTTAGACGACGATGACATGGTGGAAACTCTGGTGGAAACGCTGGTGGAAACGCTGGTGGAAACGCTGGTGGAAACCCTGATTCATGGGGTTGAAAGTTGGCTGAAAGCATTTTGCTGTACTGCAAATGAAATCGAAGTTTGCAAAGTGCTCGAGACAGGTTAATGACCAAAAACAGTTTTGCATTCAACAACGAGCTGGCTGCAACCCTGACTAGCAGGCCAGAGCCAAGGGCCAAGGGTTGTCATGACAAACGAAAATCTAATTTACAACATGCAATTGCTGATTATTCGGGGGGTGGAAAAGAGCGACGACTGCCAAGGATTAATTACGCGCTGCGCACTCAGAGGGGAGGTGAATGTAAATGGGTGGAGGTCGGTTGGGGTATGAGAGGGGGAGGGGGGCGATAAGGGGTTAATGTGGCCATTGTGTGACGCGCTCAAATTACCAAGAAACTTTCAGCATGACAGTAATATGCGCCACAAAGAACCAAAATTCATGCGCTTTTCTCGTCATCCGTTTTTGCACTCTGTCAACTCTTTTTTTTCCGAACACCCCCCCCCTAAAAAAAAACGCCCCATTTTTGCTTTCGCAGAATGCGTAACTTTTTCATTAACCTTAACCCGCGCATGATGCGGCGGAAATGTGACTGTGAATGCGAATGCGAATGTGAATGTGAATGTGAATGTGAATGTGATTGTGAATGCGGATAGCACTTGATTGATTTCATATTAATTTCGATGAAATTATGAATGTTTCAGTCGCTGACAGTTGAGACACCGTTAAATGCGGTTAGAGTCAAAATGATATATGGGCTTCCAGCTGTGCTCAGAAGGGGTTCAACACTGCTGCCACAAGTTGCAAAAAGCCTAGTCACAACGAATCAAATGCGGCGCTTAACTTAAATCAAGTGCTTAGCCAGCTTTCTGGCATGTTTTAATCTATTTCTCAAGCTAAACCAACTTTTTAGATTATGTTTTTGAGTTTTGTTAATATTTAGAAAGTATATTTCTAAAAACCAAAGTTTTTCTCTTCTAAATTTCAGGATTCATTTCAAATTTAGAACAACAAATTTCGAATTTTTGTTAACTTATCTGTGTTCATTTGAGTTTGCTGACAAACTTATACAATACTGGAACAAATCTTAACTCAATTGCCTCACACACACACACACTACACACACACACTACACACACACACACACTACACACACACACACTCGCTGGCAGCCTACACATAGATTACAATAATAGGAGGAAGAGTGACATTTTCACGTCTATAAATCCAATAAGAGTTATAATGCCTTGCAAATATCATAAATATCAATATGAAGGACATTTCGAGGATGTTTTTTATTTGGCGCAAGGAGCGGGGCCTGCCAACCAAAGGAGAGGGCATTAAATTTTATTGATATAAATTTTATTTTAATGGTCATGAATGGGGATAACATGAATGTCCTATTTAAAGGATTAGCGCCTTGAATTATGAGCTGGACACCCGAACCGAACATTCAGGACATTCAGGACACTCAGGACTGTCGGAACATACCGGACATAAAATATATATATATCTCGTGAATTTGCTTTTTAAGTTAATTTTATTTTATGTGACTTGTGTTGCGGAACGCGTTTCGTTTTTTTAATGGTGATTTATACCGAGTTTTAGGCTTAGTTTTGTTCCATTTGTTGTTGTCTGCGTATACCCTGTAATCGGATAATGGCTAAGGCGAGACAGAGAGAGAGAGAGAGAGAGTGATAGAGGTATTGTAAATGTCTGGTAGACTGTGTAACATACAGAAGAAGTTTTAACTCGCATATTTTCAGAGTGATCAGAAAAAAAATATATATAGAGAAAAATATCGAAAATAGATTCTTAATTTAAATGAAAACAATTATCAAAGCAAAAAAATATAGTCGAAAACTATACTTAACTGATAGCAGAGCATCTGCTAGTCGAGCAAGCCACACTGCCATTCCACACTTCATTTAGCTGCATTTTTTGGGGGATCTTGGCGCTTTTTTATGGCACTCGCACGCCCATCAAAATTGACAAATGGCCAACAGAAAGTCGACGGTCCGCAGTTGGCCGGAACCCATTAACCAGAGTTGAGGCGACTAACGTGTTACATATTAATTGCACATTATTTATCGGTGGCATTACCACGACTAGATACGACAATTCAGCCTGCATTCGATTCCTTTTCGATTTCAAACTAAATTAGACACAAGCGAATCAATTTCAAAGCTCATTAAATTTCAACGCTACAGCAATCACAAAAAACCCCTATCCAAAAAAAAACTAAATCCAACTCAAACCAACCAAGTATATATATAGCATATAGTAAGTATATAAATTACAAATCCAAGTATCTATTTAATCTCAGGAGCAGACGCTGCTCTTAGTGTGGCTTCCTTGGGACACAATTGCAGTCTGCGCACTTGATGGGGAGCCCAGCATATTGATGTATTTATGTATTCGTCAAACTGAGGCTGAGGGTTAAGGTCCTGCAAATAATCATAAGTTACGAAATTGTTTTGACGCTTTTCCGACATTTTTCCTTTTGGGGGTGGTTGCGCTGCAAAAGTCCAGCATTTCACTTGCTCCAAAAAATACAATTTTCTCTCTTTTCTTTCTTTCTTTTCTTTATTGCCGAATGGTAAAAAGGGTTTAGGAAAATTATTTGATAGGTTGCAGAAAGCATAGGCGACCACATTAATTATATATATTCTTGTTCAACATTCGAGTCTGTCTGTCTAAGAGCTAAGGACTTTGAAAGCGAAGTTCTCGCTCGGAATTAGTTTCTTTCATTTTATCGATAACTGCACACAATTTACGAATATCGATCAAAATCGATAGCAATCAAACACCCAATTGTCTATAGACTACATCTATATATCTAAGTCTATATCTTCCTGTCAATTGATTAAACATATTATTGATCAGCAAAAAAGTCTTAATTAAAATTGATAAAGTTGCGTTGCTGGTTCCGCTCTGACAGTCTGCTTTTAGCTGAGTTTTAAGAACCCTCGATATTTATCTGTGGTATACAAAATATACTACAAAATCCTTGCTTCCATATAGATATGGTCTTCCTTACGACGCACAAGTAGCGCATTCGATAAACACATCGAACTTGGATTCGAATTCCACTTCTAATTCAGACTTCAGATAACAATCTTGGCCAGCGTCCTTTTGACAGCTCCTGCCTATGGATATCCATCGTTTTTATACCCCAAACAAAATCTATTAGTCTCGGACAAGTATGCTTCCGTAATTCCCCCCCCCCCCTTCCCCGCAGTTGGCTGCATGCCCTTGTGCGTGTCTGTGCCTGTGCCGTACATGTCCTTGCACGTCGCCTGCATTTCTAAGTTTGCACATTTGTTTCCTTTTCGCCATATTTTTTTCTTCTCTTTTTTTTGTGCTCAGCTCTTCTACATATTTGCAATTAATATTCAAGCAACCTTTCTGCGCAGTGTCGAAAGTAGATGCCTCAGCACACCCCCTCGCACACTCCCCTCACCCCTCATCGCATAGTTGTCCCCCTTTGCTTTGTAGTTTTTGGCTTCACGCCCGGCCTTTTCTGATGGGGTGCGAATTGGGTTCAGGGTGCGATGCTGATGTTGATGTTGATGCTGATGCTGATGCTGATGCTGCTTATCCCGAATATCCTGAATGCCCAGAATGTCTCGAGTTCTCTGTATTCAGTGTCCAATCTTATTTGTGGGGGGGAGGGCAGAGGGGATATTCTCCGCATTAAGTGTAGACATTATTCATTTTTGATGATGAATTTCCATGTCTCACATGTCTAGGCTTTTTCTCTATCCCTCTCCGTGTATGCGTGTGTGTGTGTGTGTGTGTGTGTCCAGTAATAAGTAATAAGTGCAGAGTTGAGGCAAGAAAAACCCAAGATATGTGGAGTGGGGAGGGGAGGTGTGGAGCGGGGGGTGAGCACATGAAAAAACTTTCAGTTCTGTTGCTGTTTGGCATACAAATGAGTTAAAGTTCCAATCCCGCATTCAGCATCCAGAATCCACTGAACAGTTACAGTCTAACCAACCCCCGCCCCCCACCTCCATCTCTTCCCTTTTGCCACTAACGTGAAAGTGAAGTGAAAATGAATGCTTATGGAGAAAGTGTCAGATGAGAGGGGCGACAGGTCAGAGAAGGGATTTAGTGTTAAAGCAGCATGATTTTAATGGATATTTGGTAACACCTTCCAAAATACATAAATAACTGTTTAATAATCATATAATTTTAGGAAATTTAAACTTTAGCAGACGATTTACTTTAGGCGAATATAAATATTATTCACATATCTGCTTAACTATGGACTGCAATCATTAAGTTGAGTTTTATCCAGGTTAAATTTCAATGCTTTCCAAGGTTTATCTTATTAATGATGTTGTTGTAAAATGTGTAAGGCTTTGGAGGCGACTTATCCGATGCAATTAGACACATTTATATCCATTATCAGTTTCAGTGTTGTATAAAATCTACAGTCTGTTAAAGAAGTGTGTTGACAAAGAACAAATATTTATTTTACATTTTTTAGCAGTTTTTTTTTGCAATCAAAACTACTGAAATAGCATTTATATTTTTCAAATTTTCTTCTTCTTACTTTTCTACAATTCTTGGGAGTTTTCAGTACTAGTTAAAACTGTGTTGAGCAGAGCCATTCATTTATCAAAAATGTGAAATATTAAAAACCAAAACTATAAATATAAAATTATAAATTTAGACTGTCAAAAAAGTGTTTAACAACTGCTGTTAAGGGTGTAACCAAGTCCGTCTATCCGTCTCGTCTGTCTATGAGGTCTTGTCGTCTCTCTCTTCTAAAACCAACTTAAGGAAACTTGAAATATATCGAAATATATTTGCCAATTTTGACCAGATCTGACTACTTTACCATCAAGCCATTTCTTTAAGTCTTTACAACTTTTATTAATATTTATTTAATTTTCAATAGGAAATATTCCCAATGAAATATCTTCAATATTTAATTTAGTTATATTTATTTAATTTAACTTAATTATTTCATTTTTTGTTTATCTTTTTTATTTGAAATTAGCCCATTTCCGAACACATTAAAATGAAGCACTCGAAAATTGCTCGCTGTCTGCGAAAAACACGCCCCTTTCATTTAACAGTGTATCAATGCTGAGATCTCACACACCTTCACACAGCCGCCCTAAATTACAACCCTCACACACACACACACTCACACACACACATACACACACTTAGAGTAATGTTCGCTTGGAACGTGTAAAACTCATAAAACACATTAAATCCAATCGAATAATCGAAATGTCACATTAGTTTCTAAAATATGACCAGACAACACGTAAGAAAATAGTACCACCCCCCGCACACCCCTCCCACCACCCCCCCTTCCGGCCAAGTGGCAAGTTAACGAGAACACAAATGTGCCCAAAAAAAAAGAAACGAGCCAAAGAAAAACTCTTTTGGAATCGTTTTCTTGTTTCGCTTGCACTTTCCAATGCCCATTTTCCTCTTTTTGCTCATTTCCACCATTTCCACACAATTTCATATTCAAGCATCAGCAACCGCCCCCCCCCCCCTGCCCCGCCCCGCTCTCTTTGCTACGCTTTTTTTATGCGGCCGTGTCCTGTGGGTATAATTTTAATGGTCAAATCGCAGTTGGGGATTTGTCTCCTTGTTTTTTCCTGGCTTTCCTTCTCGAAATGGAAATTGCTTTCCATTCGTTGGCGCATTTCCTTGGCATTGAAAACGCATAAAAATAAACAGTTTTCGCATTTACAAAAATTCCGCTCTGAGCCGCTAGATTTATATGCCTCGGAATAGTATCGGTTGAACGGGAAACAATTGCCAATTTGGGATTTGTTTGAATCTGGAATAATTTGAATCTGGGCAAATATTTTTCTAACTTTTTTAGGGTGTATTATCTCCTCCTTCTTATCTACCCTCCACCCCTACCCAGTTATTATGTTTGTTTTTAATTAATTGTACTGATCTACTCGTTACTTCTTTCCTACTCGTTACTTCTTTCTTACTCGTTACTTCTTTCCTACTCGTTACTTCTTTCCTACTCGTTACTTCTTTCCTACTCGTTACTTCTTTCCACCTTTTCTCAATTATGAATTGTACTTTACATAATTTTACTTAAAATGAATAATACCCTAGACATACAACAAAATGTGAGGCTTTCCAGTAGAGCTGCTCCCTCCTCCCTGTGATCCTTGCGCTGCCCCTTCCATTGCAGTTCTACACCCGCTTGCCACACTTGCGCTGCCGCTCTTCGTCCTGCAGTCTGAGAATATAGCTCCGCGTTGCCAGCGAGTCGATGCAGCAGATGATACCCTGTAATTGCTGGCCTAGCTGCTGATCGAACTGATCGATGCGATCGTAGACGACACCAACTACTCCATATCGCTTCAGTTTGCTGCGGGTGAGTTCATCATTGATGTCGGGACCCCAGCAAATGACCTGCATGCGCAGATCCTTGACCAAGCCCAGGCTCAAGGGTTGCCTCAGCAGCCAACCGCTGTGCAAATTGAGCCCGAAAAACTCCATTGTATAAGCGAAATTGGCGGCATTCTCGAGCAAGTTAACCCGCTGATCCAGGAACTGAACGGGTTGCTCCGCATTCAGCAGCAGCAATGTGACCGGATACAGATTCTGTTTAAAGCGCAACATGACGCAGATATCCGCATCGAAACTGCTGAAAATAATTCGACGCCTGCCCGCCAATCGAAAGACGATCTCCAGCACGGCGTCCACATAGAAATTGCGATCGAAGCCGGGCCGGAAGCCATCCCCCTCCCAGCGACGACTACTCAACTGCTGCGGCCACTTCAGCTCTATGAGGAGGCCAAGTTTCTCGGACAGATCCTGGCTGAAAACATCGCTGAGCAACGGGAACGGCAACTGATCCGTCAAATCACAACCCGTGCCACAAGCACCACTGTTGGTGGCCGCAAAGCGCAGGGGTTGCGCCAGTCTCAGTTGCTCGTAGGTGAATGCCTCGAGGGGCACAGCAATGTGGTCCCCCCGCTTGACGCCGCCCATGGCCAACAGTTTCAAGCGATTCAAACGCTCGTGTGGAAAAATGAACACATCATAATCATTGTCGAGCAACTTTTCCGCACATGCCGCCGTAGCCAGTGAGAACTTGAGCACATGATCGTGATGCACGACAACCTGAGCATCTTGCGTCATATGTACATCGAGCTCAACGAGGTGTGCGGCGTGCAACTCGGCCTGCTTGCAAGCGTACAGGGTGTTCTCGCGATGCACATTCGCCGCCAATCGATAAGTGTTTCCTGTGCCCCGATGACCGATATCCAGCGCAGTTTTCTGCTCCCGCCAAAAGCGCTCAAAGCTTTTGCTCAAATTGCAGCTAATCGCCGCCAGGGGGCGTACTATCAAATATCTGAGACACATCTCAATCAGAGGACGATGTGTTGAGGCACAAGTGATTTTGATACGCAACTGTCCCTCGGAGTTGATCAGTTGTTCCGGCCTAATAAATCCGTAGCCGTAATGATAGGCTGGCTCATCGACAGCTGCCTTGCGTGCATATGTATAGAGATCGAGCCGATATAGGGTCTGTTCGGGATGTCGAACGGTGCAGTGATATAGCTGCAGATCGTGAGGACCACAGCGAGAACCACTCACCGCTTGATAATGCAACCGATGGCCAAACTTGAGATTTGCCACCTCGGCGTAGGCCAGTGTTGTGTTGCGGCTCTCGGCCGTCAGCGTTTCCCTTGGCAACACTGCAATTGTGGTCAGTCGCATTGGTTCCTCAACACTGGCGCGCACGCGACACTCCTGCGGCTCCGTTTCGTACATCGGTTGCAGGTGCACGTACAGCAATCGCCTCGGCTCTTGCAACCAAATAAAGGGTGCATTGAAGATCTTAAACTGTACAATTGTCTCAACGGTTGCCCAACCTCGATCGATGCCCGATTGCTCCCAGTCTTCCGCGTGTTTCCCGAAAATCTCACATAACCCCAAAGTATTGTCACAAGTTCTAATCAAACGTGTTCTGGGCATTACTTCCCAGAATCGGATAATAATATCCTGCTCCATCATGGGATCGCAGCCGACGATGCAGTAGCGATATTCGATGTCTTTGTTGCGTGGTATGCGCACAGTTGCCTCAAATTGGTGGCAACAACAGGGCGACTTACAGTGACATTCTACTGGCTGCATTAGATATACCCGGTTGGGCTCCCAATTGCCGAGGGCATCACAATTGCCACTAATCGCGACGCATTCGTTGCCCTGCAACGCCCTCTTCACCTTCACACAGAATGGAAAATCGGAGAATATTATTTTTTTTGCCAACTCCGATTGATTCTCCGATTCCTCCTTGGGTGCGGCATCTTCGGGTTCTATTGGAGCGCACTCCTCCCGCTCTGTTGCAAAGAACCAACGATGCATTCTCAATTTACTTGGATTTTCGACTAAATAGTTCAACGAAAAAAACGAAAATTTCTACATCAATTTCAAAGTTTTCTTCTTATCGATGGGTTGCTTTGTTCCTATATATAATTTGTCTCTTTATCTTCAACATTATCCAAAAATGACAAAGTTTATTTACATTTTCAGTTCAGAAATAAATTTATTATGGTTTTTCTCAACACTTTCAATATTCCCTACTTTGGGCGACCTCGACTTGGTCGCTTCTGGTTGTGGGGAGTAAATTCTGAATAGATCTCAAAGGAGACAATAAACTTGATTCAAGAATGAACATTTAAGATATATTTGAAGAAGAAGAACGAATAAATTCCCGATTCGAACTTATTTTTAAAGTAAATTCCAAATAATATCTGAATTCCAAGTACTGCTCCCATTCCACATGCCACATGGATTTGATATGTTGCCACTGATTGGCAAATTGTGCGGCATATTTAGTATTTAGGATGTGTTTCTTCTTCTTATTACTACGATTATTATGTGTGTGTGTGTGTTTTTTGTGGGTAATTGTTCCCCCAGGCAAAGTTCAGTCGAACAATTCGAATTCGATTTTCAGTTCATTACTTTTCATAATTCCTGTGGCCCAGGTCCTTTTTTATGCCAACTGTTCAAAAATGCGGGGAGGCTGGGGCAGAGGCTTAGGGGTGGGGGGCTGTGGGAAGTGGGCGTTGCTTTCGGGTGGTTTTTTTTTTTGCTGTATTTCTTGTATTTTTGTGTGCTTTGGCGAAATCTAATTGGACCCGTGTCGTTTTATGTTTGACATTTTGCCCTCTAAATGTATAAAATAAAAACCAGGAATAAAAAAAAAATAAGTAAAAAAAAAAACGGAAAACCGAGAAAACAAAATTCTATTTAAATTGTTGAAATCCGCTTAGGTCCTTCGGCAGCGCCATTTTGTCCTTGGCTGTTTCTGGCCTCTATTTTTTGGCCACGTTTCGTGTCGAATTTCGAACAGCTCGCAAATCGAATTGTTTAGTTTAGCTTACTTTTTGCCTCTCCGTTCTAAGCTCAAAAGCTACTTAAGTTAAATCAACGATGGCCTCGCACATCCAACAACAAATATGCTAAAAATGAGGAAGGGTCCGATTTGTATTCGATTTTTAGCGGGAATTGAGCCCAAAGTTGTCGAACTTAAACAATAAGCGAAATTGGCACATAAAGAAAATTATATTTAATTTATTTTTTATTTATTTATTATATATATATATATATATTTTTACTGAGAAAATCCTGTTAAGTCTGAATCATTAAAATTAATAGAAAATTCTAATTTCCCAGCGAGCGCTGTTTGCCGATATTAAATGGGGTTTATTTTTCGTCCAAAATCGATAATATGCAAATATTTCAGGGGAGAACTAAGAACTCACACACACACACACACACACACTTACGCGCACACATGTACGAATTGTATCAGCGCATAAAACAAACACAAACGCCGCAAGTCCTTGATACTCCTCAGCCCCCCTCCATCCATCCATCCCCCTCGCACACACACACACACACACACACACACATATGAACTAAATAACTAAATACGCATTAGCATCCTGTCGGATTTTCCTTTATTATTGCTGCCGCGGCGACGCGTGCTAAGAAGAAGAAGAAGAAGAAGCCGCAGCATTGGTCGCTAGTTGCACGCGCAAACAGAACTAAAGCGTTGCGCACACTGGCCCAAGAGTGACTGAAAAATGTTAGCTGCAAATTGCAAATTAAATACAAAGCTTAAACTTACTCTTAATTACCAATGCAATTTCTCTTAAAAGGTCAGCTTAATTTCCATGCTCCATTAGGCAATTATGCTCCACAGCTGTCAGGGGAAATTTGATGTCGCTCACCAAAGCACTGCTGATCTGCTTGGTGAGTGTGAGAGTGAGAGGCGAAAATAAATTCATTCTTAAGTCTCTTGGTGCTGCTAAGCTCAGCTCAGTAGTTGCGCAAGTGTCGGACCAACGAGCTCGGTGTGAGCGCATGCAAAGGAGAAGATACTGAAGTGCAGCAATTATTACGTTTAGTTGAATATGTTCATTATACCTTGTTAACTGTATTTGTGTATTTGTATGGACATCATTTGTGCATGCATGCGCATACATATATGTACACATTATTAATATATTAATTAAATAATAATAATAATATTATCTTATATTAATAATTAACAGTTAAACATTAACATTACAGTTCTTTATCTAGTTTTTTAATAATGATATTTATAATAACAATAACAATAACAATATTTATTTAAATCATATTAAAGATTTTTCAATTGACATTGACTCACTGTGTGCCGAAGCGCAAACTTTCAGTGATGGGAGATGGGCGAAAATAGCAGCAACAACAACAGCAAATGTTCAACGAATGTATGCAGAGTGTGACCGAAAGCATTATTAATAGAGAATGTCGGCAACTACCAAACACACACACACACGGAAACATACACGCAAAGGATATAAAAGCAATAAGAACATTCATCTTCATAATTATAGGCAAGCAGAGCGAGACAGAGAGAGAGTAGGGGAAGGAGATCGAGCTTAGGAATTCAAATGCAAAGAGAAAGTTTTGCATACGTCTGTCTTTGAGTGTTTGTTTGCCTTTGTGTATGTGTGTATGTTGTGTGTGGGTGGGTGTGTTTGCTTGTCGCTGCTTCCTACTACGCCTACACCCTCTTTCTGAGGGATTTTATGGAAATGACAGTTAAGCTTAGGCCAAACTGGACGCTGGTCACCCTAATGAATGCTGTCCAAGTATCTATGTGTGTGTGCGTATGTGAGTGTGTTGCTTACCGGCGTCGAAATGCAATCAAATGGAAATTGTTAAAGAAAGCAAAAATGCGAAACGAGCGAGCAGAACGAGTAAAGGGAAATAACGGGACTTGCCAGGCATAGAAAAATACGCTCGGCTGCCTTTGAGCTGAGGGTTGCAAGGGAAATTAGGAAGAAATGAGGAGGGGTATTTTTCGGAGGAGGGTGAAGGGTGCACTGTGTATTGGTCTTTTGCACTAATTACGCAGAAAAACATGTCCGGCAAGCTTCGCTTTTATTTTTCGGTCATTTTTTTCTTTGCCTGCGTTTTGACAGGTTTCGTTGTTGTTTTTATTCTTCCTCTTGCGTTGCAATTTAAATGTAACTTTGCTTAGGAGGGTTTTTTTCGGGTGAGGGGGCAGGGTTAGCTGCAGTCTTCAAAAGGAAACGTGTCTGCGATTAGATGGGCTTAATTCTAAGCCAAAGCACGTTCGCTGGTCAGCTGGAAATAAGAAATAATTATTTGAGGGTTGCTTTTGTCGATCATTAGCGTGATTTGTTCTTATATATTGCAAACTGATTGGGGTAAACAATTCACATTTAATATGTTATTTATTTCTGATGGAAACTCAACGAAACTTTGAAATGTAACCGAAATGCTTAGCAACCCAACACACTGCACAACGGTTGGCGGTGCTGAACGCTTGTGAGCAGTTGCGCAACAGTTGCAACAACCGAACGCAGCGTGTTAACAACTATCGACAACTATCTAGCTAAGACGCACCACATATCGATATGACACACATGGCTTGCAATATTTTGCGGACTGTTTAAAAGTCCATTTAAAAATATACATCTATATTTATATTATTAAAAACTGATTATTATCGATGCATGATACTTTATTTTATTGAATAAGTTGACTTTGTTACATTTAAAGTAACAAATAAAGTAATGACACAATAATTTTAAAAAATTAAATAAATATGCATATATATATATTACTAGACATAAATATTTATTTACAAATATGGTAACACCTGAAATATAAAGTTGCGGACAACAATAATTAATAATAATTAAATAAAATTGATAAATTAAAATTTAAAAAAAAAATACTAAACCAAGCACAAGTGTTGCAAAATGTACTCCATTTTTGGGAAATTTGCGAGAATTGCTTGGTCCCCTTCCGAGTTCCTGGAATATTTTTGCAGTTTCGATTGAGCGGTCACACTGCGCGCAGAGTAAGTGTTGCAATGCAGCGAGCGTGTATCGCCCGACCGCCACAAATTGTCGACCGTTCGCGAGCCTGCCGTAAAAATTTCAAGGTGAAAAGTTTGTAATTCGAAAATAGCAACAACACAAAAATAAAAGAAACGAAATGCTACAGCATTATTAACTAAATAGTAAGCAAACGTCGTGTTACAGGCCAACAAAAAAAGAAACAACCAAAATCGAATTCGTTGCACACACAACAAACACCAACACAGCCGAGCACAGCGCCGTATAAGAAAAATGTGTAAAGTGAGTCGCATGTGTGTTGGTGTGTGTGTGCGTGTCTCTATATACGTGTGGCTGTGTGTGTGTGTGTGCGTGCAAATTGAATAAGAAACGGTAGCAAATAATGCAACAACAAAAACAACAACAATCATAAAATTCGCTATATGTGTGTGTGCCTATGTGAAGCCCTCAAATGAAATCTATCGAAACTATTAAAGCACTAATTTGTTGCTGGACGCCGATGATTCTATATGTGCATGTGTGTGTTTGAGTGTGCCTCGCTCTCTCTGTGTGTGTGTGGTGAAAAAATGTAATTTTTTTCTGTTGGCGACGTCGGCGCTAAATTGTTTAATGCCCCTTGTTGTTGTTGAATGTTTAAAGTGGCTTTGTCTTTTTTCGCTCGTTTTTTTTTGGCTTTTGCAAAAAAAGTTTTTTTTTTACGTTTTTTGCAAATCTGCTTTGCACGAGCTTCGTTTACTTAATGCTCTCCCTCTCTCTCTCTCGCTCACACACACACGCGCTGCGACTGCTACGTATGTGTGGCTGTGTGTTGTGTGTGTTGAGCGCTCTCTTCATTTACGCTCTCTCGCACACTGGTCTTGCTGCTCTCTCCCTCTCTCACTCACGTCAAATTTGTTTCCTTTTGTCTGAGTTTTTTTTTGTGTAGTTGCAAAACGAAAATTGAACATATTTCTTCGTTCAGTTTTCTTTATAATTTCATTGAATTTAAATGCATGAAAAACTGGAAGCTGCTGACACTTTGTAAGTTAGTTTGTTTTGACAATTAAATAAAGTTTTTTGTTTTTACAAAGTGCAATCGTAGTCGACGTCGGAGTCGCAGTCGCTGCTGCACAGTGCAACAAATCGATAGAAAAGCAAGACAACAAAAATAATTTATAATAAACAAAAAATTGTGTTCAAAATGTGACCAAAGAATTTAATAATTAACTGCAATGTGGCCAAGTTTCTGTGTGTGTGTTTTGGTGTGCGTGTGTCGCTGCCCTGTGTCGACGGCGACGTTGACGTCGCCCATCCTTGCAGCTGTTGTTGTTACAATTTTCGTTCACTTTCGCTGCGTTTTCGCTGTTGTTGTTGTTCTTCTTCTTGTTCTTGTTGCTGTTGGCAATATTTGCACTTTGTACCTTTTTTCGCTTTGTTATTGCTATCTTGCTCACACGCACACATATGTGTGAGTATAGATTTTTTCTGATTGGATTTACAGCGGCTTTTGCTTTGCTGTTGTTATTGTTCAGCAAGAAGAAGAAAAACAGCTGGCAAAGCAATTAAGTCATTTTGTTTATAACTAAAAAATCAGCTGTTTGGCGCATTGTTTACACTCCAGTTCATTGCAATTGCAATTGTTTTCCCCCTTTTTATTGGTTTAATCAGCTTTCTTTTACATTGAAAATGTAATAAAAGTCGAGACGGATTTTGATACCGATTTCCCAATAATGTAAACTGAGACGATGACTAAATCTATTGCGGTACATTATTCCCCCCTCTCATACCTCCACCCGCTTATCGACAGTGAGTGCATATTGGAATGTAATCTTTTTCCGAGCGGATGTTGAAAACCGAATCGAGTTTGCATCATATTTTTTAGGGAATTTTTTCAAGTGAGTCCCCGCTAAACTGGGGAATGCAAAATAATTGAATGGGTTAAAGGTAATCGGAGAAACGGAATATCAGTGATTTTTTATTTGATTCTTGGTAAAGTTTTAAATATTCAAAAATCGTAAGTTCCTATAAAATTGTATTATAGTTTATAAACATTGTCGAACTTGGAAAACATTCAATTTGTTTATAAGTTTGTAATATTTTATCAATACATTCTTAAATTTCGATTTATTTATACATCTTTTTCAACTTGAGAAAACTTTTAATTTGGTTTTGTTTCTCTATCATTTCTTATATCAAATAGTTGAATTTATTTTATCTATAGAAATCAGTGTTTTTGTCAGGCATTTTTTATAGTTATAAAGTTTCTAGCTTTACAGTTTTACTGCACTTCAATTTTTGAATCTATTCTTGGGAATCTTTCAAAATGCTTTATCCCATCCCTTTAGATGGAATATTCAGTTTTAAATATTTTATTCTTTGTTCAATAATATTTGAGTCAGCTGCAATAATTTCTAATAAAATCAAATCAACTCCAAAATTGATATTTAAATTTCAGGTCATACTTTTAAAAAGCAAAAAAATATTATATAATTTTGTATATGTTCAAAATTAAGAATTTGCAGAATTTTAAGAATAAAAAATGTTTATTAAATTATGTTTATATTGTTTCTATGCGATTGAAAACTTCCAGGCTTATTTAATTTGCAATCACTGTTCTGGAAATTAACCTTGAATCAGAGGACAGATGAAGGCAGAAGGCAATTTTAGTTGTTGACACTGTGGCACATGCCACAGAGTTGCAAGACACGCTTTAATATCTTTTGTCGAGTCTCATATTTCAATCGAGTCTGCAATTTTTTGCACAGCTTTGCTACTTTATCTTTTGTTGAGGCAGAATTCTGATTTTTCTTTGGAAATACGATCTATTTATTTATCAGCTGTGTTGCTTTGTCCAACTTTGTTTATATGTTTTTTTTTTTCGATTTATGAAAGTTTGCAATCGATTTAAACAAATGTCTGTTCTAAAGCAATTTATTTATTTATTTTTTGAATAGGTTTTTTATTTCTGTTTTTATTAGTATATTTTTTTTATTTGTTTTTCGTTTTTATTTATTTTACAGCTGCAGTTGCTGCGTATCTTTTGGATATGCAATATCTCTTGTCTTCCTTTTTAGGCCTCTGCTTTGCTCTTGCTCTTCTCACTGCTTCTCTTCTTCTCCTTATTCTCTTCTTCTTTGTTTGCTGCTGCACTACTTCCTCCTACGCGCCGTCTCGTGACTCATTTCTTGCACACGCTCTCTCTATCTCGGTCTCACTCACTCTCCCACTCGCTCTCTCTCCTATATATTTATTTCATTTAATTAAATTGCATTTAATTTTCGTTTTTAACGTGTTTTTTTTTTCTTTGATTTGCATTTCACTTTGACCTTTTCCCTTTTGCTCTTTATCTTCGTTGCGGCCGCAGTCGCAGTCGCCGTTGCTGCTTCGGCTGCTGCCTGCTGCTGCTATCATCAATATTGATTACCGGCAGCTGTCTTCTTCGTCTTCTTCAGTGCCAATAGCCAGCAGCAAAAGAGAGAGGGAGCGAGCGAGTGAGAGACAGAGAGAGCGCGCAAGATAGAGAGAGCGACAGTTGCCGACAATTGCACGCTCTCAATTTCTTGAACTCTTTTCCACTCTTCTGCTCCCGCTCTCTTTGTGCATGGTGTGCACGCTCTCTTTTTGGCAATTTGCACTGTTTGTTTGGCATGCAGCCCTTGCCCCTCTTACCCTCCATAACCCCCCACCCACCCACTTGTAGGCGCCCACGTTGCTTGCCTGCTTAATGTGCATGCGTGTGTGTCTCTGCTATATATGTGTTTGTGTGTGTCTGTAGGCAGCAGGCCAACAGGCTGGCCCCCTCCCTTCCTCTCCCTCCACCTCTGCTGCTGCTGCTAAAAATTGTTGCAATTTGTTTAACGCGCATTCGCCTCTCTCTCTTTCTGGCTCTATCTCTCTCTTTCAGTCCATCCATATGTAATTTTTTTCTGCGCTCGCTCTCTCTCCATCTCCCTGTCCACTCTCTTTGCCTTTTTTTTTCTTGCTTGGGTCTATCTGCTTCTGTTGTTGTTGTAGTTGTTCGTTCTTCATTATATTTTTGCTTCATCGATTTTATACTTTGTCGTTGCAATTAGTTCTTCTACTCCTTTTGCACCTCCTTCTTTTGCTGCTGCATCTCCTTCTTCTTCTTCTTCTTCTTCTTCTGTTGAGGCAGGCATCTTTGCTCCATGGTAAATTGAAAACTGTAAATTGTGAATTATAAATTGTATCTTTTCTTTACACCTTTTGCATTCATCTACCGTTGCGATTCTCGTTAATATTTAACGCTTATCTGTGAGATAAAAGCCACTAATATTAATCTAAATGATTACATGTTTATCTATCCCTAATCACAATGGGGAATAAAACAATCGAAGTTGCGGCGATTATTTAATTTGATTACTCAGAATATGGAGTAGGGAATTCCCTTAATAATTCCACATAAATATTCCACATGTTCCAATATTTAAAAGTTGGAAAAAAATATAAATCTCAGTTTTCGATTGCTTAATGGCAATATTTAAAGTAAAACTGGTTAAAAGTTGGTTCAAAAATTGCTAAATACCATTTCACATCATAAATTATGTTCAAATTTCCATTCTAAAAATTGTCTATGGGGAATATTGATATAACTATCGATTGTATGCTTCATATAGTATTTTTGTCTTTTAAATGAAATCATAATTTTATTCATTTATTCAAGCACACAGCTCAAATCACATTCCAAAACATTCCAAAATTTGTTTAGTAAAAAACGTGTTTTTTATTTTTGGTTCCTTAAACGGAATCCATCAACAAATCTTCAATTTGCGATCATTTTTAGCTTCAAAATTAAGTCAGCTGTGGACCCACAAGCAAGGCCAAGAGACTCTCTATGCCTCTCTCGCTCTCTCTAGTAGCACCTGCTGAGAACCCTGACCAGTGTTGACCCATAACTGACATATTTGACATACAAATATCTCTCCACATTCAAATACAAATTTTTTGTTTTTTATTTTGAGTATAAAAAGTTTTTTTATTTTTGTTTGTATGTTTTTTTTTCTTGTTGCGTGCCCCAAGGTCTTGACTTTGCCTTCGGGCCGGGGGCACACGAAAGAGTTCAAAACATCAAATACACGCGCCAGCACACACACGCTCATACACACACTCACACACTCACGAAAGTTAAACAGTTCACGCAATTTATGAATGATCGCCAAAGCTTTACGGCTATTAACAAATACAAACAGATAAAGCGACAAATCGACAAGCACAAACATGTCCGTTCATTTACGCTTTTTACGTTGTTTTTTTTGCAATCCATTTTTTTTGGGGCAGTGGCACAATGGGTATACTAAATAGAGAGCTCTTATTTTGAAACTAAAACAAAATTAGCAAAACAAAAAACAAAAATGAAAAAATGCCAAAGAAATATTGAGGAATGCTGGAAAGCAAAAGTTTTGTTTAATTCTATGAAAGCAAAATATAAATATTTTATTTCTAAATCGAAAAATGCTCAAACTCCAATGAATATTTTCTAGGGTATCAATGCGCTTTATACAAAGCTTGAAAATTGTTTACTGGCTTTTTTTTGCTTGATTTTGGCATCGTCAATTGCGCGTTTATTTCCGTAAATGAAATCAATTAAATAATGCAAAACAAAAATCGAAACAAAAGCAAAAAAAATTAAAAATAATAAAAAATGCCAAAAAAAAAAAAAAGAAGAGAAACCAAAGCAAATATTTAAAATATTAAAAACTGGAAAAAAGAGAGCAAAAAAAGAAAACAAACAACAATGCAGGCAAATGAGTGGAAAAAAAGGAAGCCTTCTAATGTGGCACTTAACTAATCCAACAAACTACGACGTTAAACGGAAATAATGAAATCAATAAAAAAAAACACACAAGCAAAGAAAACTCAAAATCATCATCCTCATCATCTCTGATTGATGATGATGATGATGATGATGATCATCATCAGCAACAACAAAATACTTAAGCAGAAGCAACAGTGGAACTACGCAGTTATTAAATATCTACTACTAGCTGACATACAAATACATCTACAGAACAGATACAGATATAGCTAGGGTTTGACTGCCCAAAGATATAGCTGGAGAGTATTCGGTATACAGTGCTGGGCAAAAACAAATGGCTGGACAAATATTGTCTGTACTGGGCTTGGGAAAACTTTTAACGACTGCAGAATTCAAGAAAATCGAAATTAAATATAAAAATTATTTACAAATCGATTAGCCAAGCGAATTACTTTAGGAGCTATGCAGCTGTGTTTGTCTGTTCATAACGATCAAGAATATATATGCCTTATAAGGTGGAGCAGTTGCTTTCTGCTGGTTTGTGCCACATACTTTTGCACACCTTGAATATGCCCTTCTGTAACGTTACCTGATGTTTGGGGTTATAGAAAATAAGACATGATTTTCCTATATAGAATTTATGTTCCAATTCCGATGTTGATTTTCGTAAGAGAATACCGTTATTTCTACAAATGCTATAGGCACCTTTTTATACGCCGGATCAGGATCAAAAGTCGAGTCGATCTATTCATCTGTCTTTGCAGCAGCTCCTACTCCCAAGTAAAAGGGATCGGAAGGGATCGTAGAATGTTTTTATGTTTTAGCTCCGATCTGCTCTCCTTCGGTTTCGCTATTCTGATTCCACTTTGGATACCTCCTCAATTCACTTAGTACTCATTTTTGAATACTATAATTTCAAACAATAAACTTGTGTTTTCGATTCCGATTTCCATTCCTTTAGTGCTATTTTTGCTTCCCCAGCTATATAAATATAGTATAAGCAATAATAAATCCGGGAGCAGAGTAAAAAGTGTTTAGTTTCACTAAAATTTGGATGTTCTTTTTGGTCAATTTAATCCATTTGCAGGAGAAACTTTTCGTTGGTTCTTTTTTAGTCAGTTGTATTTATTTTGGTATTAGCACTTTGCTGGCAGTATTTGCGCATTGTTTGTGGATGGATATTTGCAATGTCTAAGACTGACTGGTTGTTGTTTACCACTAAATGATACATATACACATCTATATCTCAAATTGTGATACTTAATTTAATACTAATATTCATATTTTGGTTCTCTTTTCTGGCTTTTTGCAGGAATTACATTTCTCGAGTTTACTGCATTGCTGCCAGTAGACGGAGCCCGCAAAGAAATTGTTTAATTAATTAATTGCGCGATAAACAAGATAAAATAATTCCGTGTGTGAGAAGTGCAAGCAACAACAATAACAAGTTTTTAATTTCGTTAAGTTAAATTAAAATTCTTAGTTAAAAGTAGATAAAAAATTAAAAAGCAAATAAATATAAATTATAACATAAATAATTTAGAATTTAATAAAAATAAATATTTGTGCTCGATTTAAGTGAATCATAATAAAATAAATAATAATAATAAAATCATAATTCAAATAATATTAATCAAAATAACAGCTGTGCTGTCTGTGCGCGTGTGTGTATTAGTGCAAATGTGTGTGTGTGTGTGTCTGTGTGTGAATTGAACGCCCGCTAAGCAAAGTCAAGCGCTAGATGGCGCTGCATTGGGCGCCTTTTTTATTATTATTATTGTTGTTTAAAAAGAAATAAAAAATAATAAATGCAAAAGAAATTTAAATTTATTCCGCGCCATCTAACAAAATCAACAATAATAGTTGCAACAACAATAAATAAAAATTTTATTTATTTTTCGCGTCTCGCGCGTTTTCTCGCTCGTCATCGTCATCGTCGTCAGTCAGTCCGTCAATCAGTCAATCAGTCAGTCAGTCAATCGATTGCTACTGAAACGCAACGGTCGCTATTATGTATCGCCGTCGTCGTTTGGCAGCCGCAAATTTCATCTTTGAAGTGGGCAAATCGTCGTTGGCAACAACAACGCCAGCAACAGCAACAATTGCCGTCAAGCAGCAGCAGCAGCAGCAACATTGCAACAGCGACAGCAACTAGTTGCCACAGACAACAATAAATTCGACAACACACTCAAAATAAACACTTGAAAAAAACAAAAAACATTTAAAAAGTAAATAAAATACAAATTTAATTGTTTCTTTGCATTAAAATAATCCAGAAAATTGTCAGCAAAACTGGATTATTTGCTAAAAACTTTGCGCACGCTGAAATCCAATTCGATTATGGCCGAGAATCAAAGCGCTGCCAACGAAGATTCCGGTCAGCAACAACAGCAACATCAACAACAGCAACAACAACAACAGCAGCAGCAACAACACGTCAGCAACAACACAGCAGCAGCATTAGCAGCAACAACAATTGCTAATAGCAGCAGCAGTCAGGCAAGTGGCAGCAATTCAGCTGCCTCCTCACCCGAAAACTCGCAAGAAAACACAACAACAGCAGCCACAGTTGCAACAGCTGCGGCTGCAACATCGACAGCACGCCGGCAATCGGCAGGCATACAACAGCAACAGCAACGAGTTAACAGCAACAACATGTTCGATCGTCCATTGAATACAAAGTTTAAGCCAACTGGTGGCGCCACAAATGCTGGCAATGCGCCACCGCGTCGCAATTCCATGCAGAATCCACCACGTGGTGGCGTCAGTGTGGTGAGTACGACAAGCATTAAGAAACCACCGCTGGCCAAATACAATTCACTCGGCGGCAGCAATGTGCAACAGCAACAGCTGCAGCATCATCATCATCATGCCTCGCATTTGCATCATCATCAGGCGCATGCGCAACAGAATAACAGCAGCAGCAACCTTAGCAACACCAACAACAGCAGCAGCAATACTAACAGCAACAATAGCCACACCAACAACAGCAACAACAGTCACGGCAGCAGCAACATTCAACGCACCACCAGCGAAAGTTTGCGTTTGAATGCGTTGAGTCGTGGTGCTGCTGCCGCAGCAGCAACACTTGCTGATTTGTCGCGTGCGAGCAGCAACAGCAGCAGCATTGCTGCTGCAACAACAACAACATCGAGTGCATCGCTGGCGCCCAAATCAACCAGCAGTAGCAGCAGCGGCAGCAATAATCAATCGGCCACAGCAACAGGAGCAACAACAACGGCAACAGCAACAGCATCTGGCAGCAGCAACAACAGCAGCAGCAGCAACAGCACCAACAACAGCAAAGCCAGTTCGCCCAACAACAATGGTGGTGGCGCATCAGCAGCAACTGTTGCACCACGCAACAGCCAGCAACAATGGCAACAACAGGTGCAACAGCAACAGCAGCCACACCATCATCATCATCACCACCATCATCATCATCATCATCACCAGCAGCAACAGCAACAGCAGCCACACATCAGCCACAGCCAGGGACATCAGCCGACAACAGCAACAGTTGGTGGGAGCACTGCTGGAGTTGCTGCCACCACCGGCGGCAACAATCAACGCAAACCAAAGACGACATCCTCATTTCAAATCACGTCCGTTACGGTTGGACATGCCAAACTGAATGCAGCCGGTGGCGATACGGGCGATGAGTCCGCCGATGATCTAGATGAATCTCATACGGATGATAATAGTCGCATCACCGATCTCGAGAACGAGACACCCTCCGTGTCCGAGGACACATTCTCCAAGGAGGAGGTATTCTTTGCCAAGAATGCGTTAAGTACAACGGCGCCCGTCATCCCAACCAGTTCACAATACGGTCTCGTTGTCGTCGATCCCACAGCGCCCTCCCTTGGCGGGCAGACCATACAGAATGTGCAGGTGAATGTGGCGGATAATATAATAAATGTGGTTAGTGCTGGTGGTGGTGGTGTTGTCACACCCGGTGGCACCAAGAAGAAGCACGAGGACATGAAGGAGACGCAGCATCGCAGTGAACGTTTCAAGGTCGTCAAAATTGAGTCGACAGAGCCGTTCAAACGTGGTCGTTGGATCTGCATGGATTATCTGGATCACTCCAGTGTGGGTGGAGCTGGTGGTGGTGCTGGCGGGGGTGGTGCTGGTGGTGGTGCTGGCTGTGCCGGCAATAACAATGAAAAGACTGGCAACTCGGAGGCATCGCCAAGTGGCGGCACCGCCGATGGGTTCGAGGGGGCAGCAGGCATGGGGGCAGGAGGAGTTGGTGTTGGTGGTGCACCGAAGACAACGCAGAGCATGATACTGCCGCCGACAATGTTGCATCATGAGCCGCCTGCCGCCGTTGCTGCCTCGGATGCCAATTGGAATTTTGCCGAGCAGCAGCAGCAACACGCTGCACAGCTGCAACAGTCGCTGCTGCAACAGCAACAGCAATCGCTGCAGCAGCAACAGCAACAATTGCATCCAGCTGTGTCAGCACTTGCCACGCCCAGTGGCGTAATGACAGCACCTGCCACAGTCGTACATGGCATGCAACAATTTGTGAACGAGGCACAGCAGCAACAACAACAACAACAACAGCAGCAGCAACAACAGCAACAGCAGCTCTTTGATAGTGTTAATGCCAATGCTGGTGGTGCAACCCCTAATGCCACAAATGAGGGCACGCCCCATGGTCAGAGCTTACCCATGGATTATGCAACGGCTGCCGCACAACAGTTGCAACAATCGCTGCAACAGCTGAAGCAACAGGAGCAGGCAGCAGCAGCAGCAGTTGCTGCAATGGATGTTGCTGGCTACAACAGCAGCAGCAACAACAACAACAGCAGCAGCACGACTGCAGCAACAGTTGCCGGCGAGCTGACTGTCATGAGCAGCAGCTACATCGAACAGCAACAACAGCAGCAGCAGCAACCATTGTCGCCGGCCACACAAACGCCGCCAACATTCGCAGCTGTTGCTGCCGGGCAACAGCAGCCGCCGCCGTCGTCGACAAACTTCCAGCTGGAGCCATCGCAAATCGATGGCATCGTGGCAACAGCAGCAACAGCACCGACTTCAACAACTTCCACTAGCACGCCAGCAACAGTTGGTGGTGCGACTCAAGGGCAAACGTTGCCATTGCTGGCGCACATGAGCAGCTATGAGCCGCCTGCAACAAGTGTTGCTACGTCTGCAGCAACTGCATCATCAGTAATGCAAAGCGCACCAGCAACCATTGCCGATGTGCAGCAATTGGTTGTTGCCGGCGTGCTCGATGAGCTGCAATCGCAAGCAGCAGCAGCTGCAACATCAGCAACTGCTACGTCAACAAATAACGCGAGTGTTAGTGCCAACAACAATAACAACAATAACAACAGTAACAACAACAACAACAATGTGAACGTGAATGTGAATTTAACGAATGCAATTGCAACTGCAACAGCAGCGGAGGCAACGACAACATCGCTCAGCTTAAGCGATGAACAACAGCAACAACAATCGACAGCAGCAGCAACAGCAGCTGGAGCAACAACAACAGCAACTGCTGCTGCAGCAGCTGCAACTAATTCTGCTACGGCAACAACAACACCTGCAGCATCAGCAGCGGCAGCAACAACATCGACAACCACACAGCAACAGATACAACAGCTACAGCAGCCACCAAATGCAGAATCCGAGACTGAAAGGTAAGTCCAAGAATATTACTTATATATATATTTACGAATATAAATCGGGTTACATATAGACCAAAACAATGCGTGACTTTATCTATGATATCTATAAGAAAAATAAGATCTTCTATATAATATTTTTAAAGGAAGAGAGGAAGATCTCATTTATGATAAATTTAAGAATCGAAATCGAGTTTTAAATAGGATCCAAAATGAGTAACTTCAAATGTGATGTGTAAATGGGAAGAAAAGAAGATCTTATATATATATCTTATTTCCTTTAATTATGGAAATCGGTTTATATTTTGACTATGTTTATCTATGATTTCCCATCTCTATCTGTGATTGCAAGTAATCTCATCCTTTCGGGTCAAATCAACAATTCCTTGACAAAGTTTTGCATTCAATCAAGATTGAGTCAAGCAGAAAGAAATGCGTCAAATCTCTCTGTCCAAGATGAAATCATTTGTTTTAAAAATAAACTACCTGATGAATCGATGCGTAGCCCAACTTTTAAGTGACTCACGTAATATGTTACAAAAGATTACTCATTGGTCACAGACGTAATCTATGTATATCGCAGCTAATCACTTATGATTATTTACGATCAGTTTTCAACAGTTTAGTAATGGTGAAAAGCTGGAGTTGAGAGAGCTCGACTAAGAGATACTCTGCTTATAAATACTTTTTAGTTTTGATTAACAAAATCTTTGATTGCACATATACTTTGCGGTTGTCTCATTTATCGATTTATATCGATATTCGCGAAATTTGATTATCATGGAAAATAGAATAAACTTGAGCAGCTTATGTGTACAGCTCTTATAGACTCAGAGATTGAATTGTTTATACAGACGACTTTTGATCTGGATCAAGAATATATATTATTGTTGTTGCCCAACTTCATTATGCCATTTTCTCACGTTTCAAAAGCGTATCGATAACATCAATGAGATTTTTCTTTAATTTATACCAATTAATTATTCTGATGCTCGGCTCGTAGGTTAAATTATTAGTTACGCAATAAGTGAGGAATAATTTGTGATAAATGAATCTCTCTCTGTTGCCCTCTCTCTCTCTCTCATAGCCAAACCGTGAGGAATATTAAAAATCGATTATTTATTTTAATGAATATGCCAACTCTTAAATTGATTTATTAATTGCAATTAACATTTTTCGTTTCACCGTTGATGATGAATAACAACATCAACAACAACAATAAAATCGACAAAATCTGAACTTGTTCAATAAACACTTTCCAATATTCATTCACAAATCCATTCATTCATTCATTCATTCATTCATTCATTCGTTTATTCACTTCGTTCTGCCTCATCGCTGCGACTATTTGAGTTGGTCAAACATTTGTTCGCTCTATTGGCGCACTTTGTTTCCCTTTGTTCTTCTAGTTGTCGCTAGTTAATAATAGCTTTGGCCCCGAACTATTTTTAGAGTTGCCGCCCCACCCGATAAGCAGTAGAAGAAGAAGAAGCAGCAGAAGACAAGGCTTCGATTTCTGAGAATTATTTAATTCTTAGCTATTTTTGGTGGCATTGTTTGCTAAAGTTTGTCTCCGCGCTGATTGTTGGCTAGCAAACCACAGAGCTGGAGCTCCTGCTCTGCTTGCCTATCTCCTCTGTTGCTAACTGCTTTGTAGATTTAAGGGTGGCGGTGGAAGTTTGGATTTTTGGGAGGAGTGGGGGAGGGAGGTGCGGGGGCTTCTTGGTAAAGTGCAAACACGCGCCACATTTTTAGTGTCGCCAATTTCTTTATTTTGCCCCATAAACCAATTTGTGCCAAATTTCTTGCGGCGCTTTGCTTGTTGTTGCTTCGCTCTTCTCTTTCTGCTCGCTGCTCTTCACGTTCGTTTATTCGTTCGTTCGTTGACTTGCAACGTGCCTCGAGGGGGCAACAACAACACCAACAATAACAAGTTCATCAAGCTCATTATAATAATTTATTTAATAAAAATTCATCAATGAAATTAGCTGAGAAATTTGTCGTCATGTGTGTGGGTGGGCTAGCCGGCATGCACAATTGGAAAGGGGTGCAAAAGGGAGTGGGGGAGGGAGAGGGAGAAGTGGGCTATGAACTATGAGCTATGTTCTCCCCAGTGCCAGTGCCACAAATACAAAACACACGGGCATGACACTAAAGGTCGCTTCAATTAAGCGCACTTTAAAGTCAAGCAAATAAAATTTGATTCAATTGCGCCGAGAGTAATTTTACTATTTTCAATTCATGCGAATGTGAATGTGAACCGGTTCAAGAGTGCTCCAAAAGTGCTTGAGCCGGCTCAAAATTTATTTAACATGCGCTAAACTAGTTCAAATGGGCTTCAAAAGTTCACTCGTAAAAAAGAGAGAGAGACTAATATTTAAAAAGTGGAATGACAACATTATGAGTTCATACGAGTTCAGAAATCGAATAAAAAATTCTTTTGAGCCAGCTCAAAATTTATATTACAAGTAAGCTGGTTCAAATGCGCTTCAAAACCTTTGCCGAAAACTAAAGAAGAGAGAATCCAAGCTGTAAACTTTTTGAATAATTAACTTCTTTTGACCAGTTTATAAATGCAATAAAATTCGTTTGAGCCAGCTCAAAATTTATTAAATTTGTATTTGTAGACAAAAAGTAAAGAGAGAGATTTCAAGTCAGATTTAATGCCATCGAGACAGTTGATAAATACAATAAAAATTATTGTCAGCCAGCTCAAAATTGTTTTAATGTTTATTTGCAGATCATTTGTAGTTTTAAGATAAATATTCAAAATTCATTTGAGCCAGCTCAAAATTTATTTATTATGTGTAAGCAAGTTCAAATGGGCTTTAAAAACTCAGATGAAGAGCAAAGAAAGATAATTCAAGTCAATTAACTATTTGAAAAATTAAATTAATATATTAATAATTAATAATTAATAATAAATAATAATTTTATTTTACCTCAACCTAAATTCTATTTCATAAACTTCTATTTCAAAACGTGTGATTAGGTTTATAAATATATTAAAATAAGTTTACTTTCGCTGCGAGCAAGAGTCAAAGTTCATAAAATAAAATTGTGTTGCCAAAACTGGTTTCAAATTGCGAATTAGTCAGCATGATTTGTCAAATTTCTTGGAACAAGTCCATAAAATAGAGGTACAAAAGTTAGCAAACCTCGAAACGAATCGTAAAAAACTTAGTCTAATATATATATTTTTGATATATATGTAGAGATATAAATATTTATGACTGCTGATTCACGCAAAGCAAATCGAATTGAATGCGGAATGTTTATTGTCTGCAGGCAAAAATTTTTTTTGTTTTATGTTTTTTGTTTCTTTTTGGCATCTAGAGGGTATTTAGCATTCATCGCTGTTGCGAAGTAATTTAAAATTGCTAGTTTGTTGCCTTTGTTGTTGTTTGTTTGGCGACACTCTTGTGTTGTCATCAGCTGGGGGGAGGGGCGGGTAAGGGGCACTCTTCGCTCAAACAGTTATGCGATGACTAATTTGAGTGGTGGAATGTTTGAATGATGATATGATGACTCATTGCCAGTATGGAAAGACTGATAAATTGATTGACCAACTGCAACATTGTGCAAATACCAAGTGCAATAAAACAGGCCAAGTCAAGGCAAGCCTAATTATATATATATATATATATATATATATATAAGTGCCTATAATATTATGAGCAATTATTATAATCATCTGTGTTACTATGTGTGACTTGACTTTATATATATACTGACTTGACTGGGAAAGTATTCGCCGTAAAATGTAGTAAATCGGCATACTTTTGGCGCCAGGTGTAGCTCAACTTTATATTCAGAGAGTATATATGTTTGAACTGTAGGTTTTGTCTCTCCCAGTCTCTCAGGGGTTTTCCTTTCTTAATTTCAGTTTCGATTTTTCTTAAATGTACAAAAATATGTTTAATTTCGATAGCGTTTTTTATGAGTTGGATTGAATTATTGCTTTAGCTTTTTTTTATTTTATTATTAAAGATTTATGTGTAAAGAATTGAATATTCTGTGCACATTAAGTTGACTTTTTTTCTGAGTGTATATGCATAGATTACTTGTGTACAGATTGCAGATTTGCGTGTGACGTCGTCGTAGGCAGTCAAGTGGAGTCTCAGCCTGTCCGCCTCATCTTGCCTACTTCTGCCTGCCTCCTGCTTAATTTTCATCTTCTTCTGCTGCCCCGGGAGTGTGGCACGTCACAGCCAAACTGACAAATGCAGCTGGCAAATGTAAAGCGGCTGGCAAATTACTACGAATTATGTGGCTCGATATTAAAAATAACTACAGCGACATCAGAGCAAGAGCAAGAAGCTGATGCTCTGCCTTTGACTTTGCCTGCTGCGAATTTTGAATGAGTAATGCAGCAACTGTCTGTCTGTCTGTCTGTCTGCCTTTCTGTCTGTCTGCCTGTTTGTCGTCTGTCCGGCTTAGCAACAGCTTCTGCCATGTAAATGCCTGTAATTCACAGCAGCCCCATATAAAATGGAAGTGGAAAGTATTCAAACGTCTGAAATGCACGACTTGAGAATATCGTGCGAATAAATTGTTGAAGGGATAAATAAATAGAATAAATTTAATGATGAAAATGGAAGACTAACCCGTTAAGTATATATATATGTAGTCTGTGTGTGGATTAATCGATTTAAGAGACATTTTTTAATATAAATTCTCGCTTATTCATTAAATATTATCCATTGAGGAACCCCAAATCAGATAAATTTTATATTGCCAATGAAGAAGTGCCATTTTTGGAATCCAAACAGTCAAAGATTTATGTTTTTATATATAATTTATTTGCTACCTTTGAATTATTCTGTGTTCGACCGATATTGGTCGACATTAAATAAATAGAAGATAATAAAAAATAATAATAATAGTTAAGTATGAAGATGGATAAATATAATTATAACTTTTGATCCCTATCTGAGTTATATATAAATGTTTACACGAATAACATAAATATGTAAATGTGTGCAGCTAGTGGGAAATAGGAAAAGTTCTTGAATCGATCAGTGAAAATTGTGAAACATAAAATTCGTTATTGACATTAAAGTTAAGCTTGATTTGAATATTTGCATAAAGGAAACATAGAAATCAGTTGTAAATATGAATAGCAACTTTATTGCCACTCCAAAAGCAACCTTCATTTGCATGCAACATACAGTAAACAGTACTATACACCCTTTGATTGCCTGCTAAAAAAGTACAGGGTATAGAAATGAACTGGTCTGCACTTGACAACTTTGCTTTTATACATTTCACATTTTACATTGTGTGTTTTTCAGAAGAAGTTGCCACCACAAACGAATTCAGTTCAGTTTTGCGTTATTGAAGTGCTGTTGTTGTCGACTGATTGATGCAATGTGGCAAGGGCACAAGTTGTGTTGTGTTGCAAGTGAAGAGCTTGCGGCATGGTGTGCTGGGTACAGGCAAGGGAGTTAAAGTTAAGCATGTAATACCTACAAGTGGACTGGACTTTGACTGCATCAGTGACTGGTTTATTTTTATTATGGTCACTCTGCGAGCTGTGATCTTAACCTGCCTCTTATATCTAATGAAAACGAAAGTCTTTCTCAATGGCACTCGACGTGGGCTTTGTTGCACAATGCAGCTGTTGTGTGAAAGAGAGAGAGGGGCAGGGGCAGAGAGTCAGAGTTGGCATTTAGTTTATATAATAAGGCAGACCAGTTGGCCAGTTTGAGTTGGAGCTGTTTTTATTATTCAAATGGACAATTGAATAACCAAATGTGTTAAATGATCAACTTTTTCTCATTTGTGGGCTGTATTTAAAAGAAATTTGCAACTGTAAATGTTTTAACTTAATTTCTCTAATGGCTAACAGAAAAATCCAACTGATTCACGCAGGAAAAATCAGCTTTTTGGAACTGTTGAGAAATTAAATCATCATGAGAAGAGCTCAAAATGTCTACTCTTATTAATATATGAATCCCTTCCCTGACTACTTACTGAACGACACTAGAGATGTGGGACAATAAAAGTTGTGTTAACCAAAAACAAATTGTTTCATCACATTCTTGAATGTTTCCCCCAGATTGAAAGTATGTTTTGCCAAACAACTTTAATTAGAATCTCTTCAAATAAAATTAGCATCATTTAGCATTATTTTTCAAATGGATTCCTCTGGATTTCGTCAAATTAAATTATATTCTCCTAATATCTAATTTAACATATTTAATATTGAGTCTATAATATAAATTATTCTATTGAAATTCTAATCCTCGATATTTGCATTATTAATTATCACATATTTAACTATGATAAACCAGATTATTCATTTTAATCCATAAAATATGCAAGTAACTATTACTTATACTGATATGTAGTCTTTAAAGTCGAGTACAGCCGAGACTTCTTTTAATTATTACTTGCTTCGTTTGCCTTAATTAAAATCTTTTCTTCAACTAATTGAAGCGCTCGATGAGTGGAGTGCGTCTCTCAGCCCTGACCACCCACCGAGCCAAACTCATACTCATATGTGCGCAAGCACATTTAATCATCATTTCACATCATATATATATATATATATATATATATATGTATATATATATGTATATATATATATGTGCACACACTATCAATCCAAGCAGTGAGTTGCTCTGTTGTCATCATCGCCCTCAGCTGGCTGAGCTCATTGGGCAATTTTGTCATTTAAATTAGCAGCGAATGGCGACAAAGCGTATGAGAAACTAGAGATATTAAAGAAGAACTCTGCTCATAATTTGCAGATTAATATTTATACAGTCGTGAGCAAGACAATAGCACCACTCTCACAAGCACTGTTTTCCAATGTGTCTTTTATTTAATTGTTGTAAGAATACTTTTTTGGAAGTGGAAGAAGACTTTAAAGAAGTGAGCAAGAAGTTAATGAAATCACTTTATTCAGCTTGTTCAACTTATTTTGATTCAAATAAATTAAATATTATGAAAAGCAAAGAAAATTAAAGTAAAGACAATTTTTCAAATTTGCACATATAATTATAAAAATTATAAATAAATAAACGATTTCTATAATTATATTTTATTTTATAATTATTTATATAAATCGAAAATAATTCCAGCAGCAGTATTAACTTTATTTGATGGGAGGAATACTTAGCAATAAATGAAAAATCAACAATTGAATTTTGTTTTGATTGGTTTGTTTTTCAATTTATAAGTTCTGCTATTATTTTATTTTGCAACTGTATATTATGTATATATAAACAATTAACCGTTTAATTGCATTTGTCTCAGTTACTACGAGACTTTTTCGCTGGTCCGACGCTGCGTATACGCAATGAATTTTTTTTTTGAATGTCTAACACGCGTCTTTAATAACGGTTCAGCACTCGATCTCCCACTCTCTCTCTCTCTCTCTCTCTCTATGTCTATCTCTCTCTCTCTATATGTCTATCTCTCTCTCTCTATGTCTATCTCTCTCTCTCTATGTCTCTCTCTCTCTCTATGTCTCTCTCTCTCTCTATGTCCATCTTTCTCTCTCTCTCTCTCTATGTCTCTTTGTCTTTCTTTTTTGCTTGTCTCCCCTCACACTTTTCACTTGTGATTTTTGTGTTTATTTGTTTATTTATTTTTTTTTGCTTTGCGACCTTTTCCGCATTTTTAATTTATTTCGCAACAGAAAACGAAAAGCCGCAAACACATTGTAAATACATATTTCACTCACTCACACACACACACACACGCTTGAGTTATTATATATTGAAAGATTGTTGCAAAGAGTGATATATGCAGCATATATATGTACATGTATATATATATATATACCATACCATCGACAGATTTACTGCAATGGAACGCAACGATCCCGAGAAACAGTCAAAGTCAACGACCCAATCGAACAGTCAAGCGCCCAAAGCAACACAGAGCGCGAAAGAGAGAGCGAGAGAGAGAGAGAGAGAAAAACACACAGAGAGTGAGAGAGATAGAGAGGAGGCAGAGAACTTCACATGCGTCATGTGTGATAAGGCAGCGATTGCGGGACAGCAATGCTAATAATTCCGGGGCATGAAAATTGATTACCTCAGCCAATGTGGAAAACCTTTCAAAGGCGAGGCACACAAAACACAAAACACAAAAAAAAACAAAAAACATAAAAAAAATACTAAAGTCATATGTGTCAAGTATTGGGGCATTTAGGCGTGTGGCATTGACCGACTTTGAGCGTAATTGGAAAGCAGTGGAAGAGGCAGCAAAAGGCGCCCTTCTGTTATTCTAGCTACGCCCGGAAGTGGAAAAACTGTTACTCATAAGCAGCCCGGCTCTTTAAATGAATTCGTTTAGGCGCCACAACAAAAGTAATTAAAAAACAGAGAAAAAAAAACAACAACAAAAAATGGACAAATGAAGACAAAGCAAGTCAAATTTCGCAAAACGTTTTCATAACTATGTCAAAGTCATTTGTGGCCGTCAGCGGTGATTTCTCACCTTAAAGAGCTAAACAGCAAGCGATAATATTATGCTATATAATATAATATATATATATGTATATATATATATATATATATTTATATATGGAAAACCAGAAGCAGAACGAGAACGAGAAACCGGCGAAATTTGAAATTTGTGACACCTGTCACTTTCGACGGAGCTCGTTCTCGTTCGATACGCTCGCTCGCATTACCAAAGTCAAAAAAAAAAATATATATATATACCATATAAACAAACAAAAAAAGAATGCTCGAGTCGAGAGTGCTTCCACCAGGAGCCAAGTCATTATCTATACAAATCTCAGTAAAATGTAAATACAATTTTCTTGCGTGTTTCTTAGCCGATACTAATGATATTCAGATGATTAATATTGTGTCAAGATAAAAACGATATATCATGACAATTCTGGATTTATTTATATATATTATTTACCTAAGAACTCTTCGATTTTAAATATTTCTTATCTACTTTATACTAACTATTTTTTATTTCTGATTTGGGTTTTTCTGGATCGTTTTCCATTTGAGTACGAGTAAGACAACTTTTGCTTGTTTTCATTGTTTTTTTAAAACAGAAATTTAAATTTTCTTGAAATATCTATAAATCAGCGATCAATTCGAAGGCTGCTTGTCATTATTCAGCAAGATCCTTGGAAGCTCATAATTTAAGCAATTATCGAGAACACGACGTGTTTATGTATCTTATATATATATATATATATATTATTATCTTCTGCAGCAAGGTCGTAAACATTTCATGAGCCAAAATGGGCCTTGACTTAGTTGGTTCTTCCTTTTGCTGCTGGTCTGGTCTGGTCTGGTCTGGTCTGGTCTGCTCTGTTTTGGTTGCTTCTATTTTTGCCGGGCTGTCAAATGGCGAGTTTTGCTATTCTTTTCTGGTTTTTTGCGACTCATTTATTTTGATTTGCGTGTCTGGTTTTGACCTACTAAGCAGAAAGTATGCGTCAATTAATAATACTGATTCCAACCCCAAAAAATCCACTTGTTGTTTTCTTAATGCACCCCAACAAAAATACAAATGAGAGAAACATATTCAAATACTAGAAATGTTGTCACTTCCGTTTTTTGTTTTATCTATGGCGTGCTCTGTTATCTGAGATACTTGGTTATCTAAATTATCTAGAATATAGTGTATTCATCTATTTGCTTGAACCAAATTGAACATGGCAAATGTTCCAAGAAAACAAAACCAATTGAAATCCGCAAAAATGAAAAAGTGAAATTGAACGAAATATTCGCAGAAACAGCTGTGACAATAGAGAAAGAGAGGAGCGAGAGAGGGGGTGTTGGGAAAGGAGGGGGCAGGGCATGGGGTTGGGACTGATAAATGCTGAGCAAATTAACGTCAGAGCAGCAGGCAAATGAAAGGAACCCACAAAAAAAAAATAAAAAAATGGCAATTGTAAATTATAAAGACGATTTCAAGAGGAGAAAAGAATAAAACGAGTCAAAATGACTTGGATAATAATTTATCTTTAATTAATATACAGTTGCTATGAGCAAGAAAAAATTATTATTATGTTTTGGATATATTTCTAATAAATGACATCAAATCTTCAATTTTTTTTTATGTTTTTATGTGTTTAGTTCATTAACCCTAAACGTCAAAACTATTATCATGATAGGGTTATGCGTGTAAGCTTTACATTCGAAAAGTATGCCAAACTTGCCAAGTTTACTTATATCTCTCCACTTATATCTCTCCACTCTCTTATCGCTCCACATTTGGCAAAAGCTAACATTTGAATATAACTTAAAACACTTTTCTCAAGAAAATCATAAGCCTTGCCAGCTTTGAATATTTATTTTATTTATAAATAAATAAAATAATAAATAAAGTTAACTTATTTTTGGCTTATGACACTTAATATTAATATTAATAAGCTTTGCCAACTTCTTAGAAAAGTTGAATTATCTTTGTATCTTTAGAAGACAAAATACTTCACTTGGAAAATAATTATAAGCTCAATGAAAATCAGCTAGAAGTTATTCTCATAAATATATATTTAACTTTACTTATTTCTAGCAATTATTTATTTCAAATCTAAAATCTAACTATTTAAGTTCAAATTAGACTTAAAGAAAATGCAATAGTAGATGTTATCTTGAAAACAGACAGCGCATAAGCTATGTCAACTTCATATGAAGATTAAGTTATCTTTCCAAAACCCATTTGAATATATAAATATCATAAGCACTTTTCTCAACGTCAGCTTTACCCATTACTTAACTTATCTCTGGAAATAATATAAGCCACAATTTCAAACATAATCATACAAAACATTTCTCGAACAATATCAACTCGTAGATATGATATCATGAAAACTATCGGCGCATGAACCATTATCTCTGCACATGTATATTATGACTTTGGCACGTTTGCAACTTGCCACTTTATGGGCCAGATGAGCCCAGATGCTTGATAAGAATAAACAATCTATATATATATATATATATTCCACACAAAACTGTTGCAAATTTCACTTTCACTTGAGACTTGCTGCTCTTCAAATAAAAACATTTAATAAATTTTCCACAATCAGCATTAATTTTTTTTGCTTCTAAAAAAATGAGCGCATTGATAATGGGGAGCTGTGTGTTATCAAAAAGAAAAAAAAGTATTCATAATTTTTTTGGTTAGCCATTTCGTTTTTTTTTTTTATTCTCAAGGCAGACTTTAAACGTCACGAATTGTTACATCAGCGCTTTTTGGGCAGAATTAAATGATGCGTGTTGAGTGTGAAAGTGCTGTGTGCATCGCACAGTGGAGCAAAAGCGCATGCAACACTTGAAACGAGAGACCCCATTGAAAAGATTAAGACTTTATCAAAAATACGATACGAAAAGCTGATTGTACAAAGTTCTCAAATAATCTTTATTTATTTATTTATATTTGTTGTATGGCAAAAAACGTGTCAAGATTCATTTCCTTGTTTTTTGTACGTAATATGTGCATTTTGAGAAGTGCTGGCCTCGCCCCCGTCGCCACCGCCCCTTGGCATAGGTGTTGTGTAACGCTAAATGAGCTGCGCCTTATGCGCAGTTTTATATATAAATATATATAGTATATACATACAGTTGCGAAAGAAATAATAACACCACTCTCATAAGAAATGCTTTAAGGAACTTTTGCGTACGTTTTTCGAAGTGGAAGAAGACACTGTAAAAAAAAAGAATAACAGAAAAATGCCGCAATTTTATTCAACGTCTTCAACTTCAATTTTAATTTTAATTTATATAGTAAAAATCAAAATGTTGTCTTATATTTGGCTCGATTCGTAAGGAAAACTGTAGTGGTGCTATTATATTTGCCGCAACTGTATATATATTCATATTCCAGGTATACTATTGTAGTTGAGAGAAACCCAATGCCAAACTCAAAATACGTAGTTACGTCGCCGTTTTGTTATTTCTACGCAAATGCAAACGCAAAAAAAATAAATATGTAAAACGCAGTTTGACCTTCAATGGAAATTTGATTCGCGACTTTAAACATAATACAATGGTTCATAGGTGGGTGGCGGGCGGGGTGTTAAGCGCCACACACACACACACACACAATCATACATGCAACGAAAAACAACTTTCTAATTGATGACGGGGCGGCTAAGTTTACGTTTAACGTATTACGATTTACGTCGAAGCATTTATTTGCCATGCATTTTTTTTTTTTACAAAGATGACGCTAAATAGTAGAAAAAAAAAACAACCAAATACGTCTGTCTGGGAATGCGTTTTAAGGGGGAGGGGATGGGTAACTTCCAGACGGCGCTAAAGTGCTCGCTCTGTGATTTCCAACGAAAATCGTTTGTTGCTTAATTGGAATGCATTATTATTCCAGGCGGTGTTAAAAAAGTTAATTTCTTGTGAAAATCAACAAAATTTATTACAAATACGCCCCCAAATGACAAATGAGTTGTGGCAAATGCTTATATTAATATATTTAAATTGAAATATTATATGGATTTAAAAAGTGCATTTAAAATGCGACTCAAGAAAAAATAAAAAAAAATCACATTGTCTGCATTTTCTCTCCAGTTGCTGGTGCTGCTTCTTCTTCTGCCTTGTGCACGGCAGGCAGGCAAGCAACAGGCAACAACAACAACAACGACAACGAAAGGCAACAACAACAACAACGAAAGGCAACAACAAAGACAAAACTCTCATTGCTATGATTACAGCACACACGCCTTTGACGTCGCGTCGTCGTCGTCGTCTGTAAGGCGTCTCGTCGCCAACAAGCACGAATACAAACGAAGTCAGCGCTGTACTCGTGTACATGCGAGAGCTTTTTTGCATTTGTTTTGTGCTTAGCTGCATTGATCGTTGAGCCGGCGCATTATAGCGTATGTCTACACTCCTCCCACCCCCTTGCCTTAAGCACTTTGGGCGGCGCTCTTCCACTCACGCATACACATAAACTTACAGACGTACACAGGCAAACGGTCATGCGTTCGTTATGTTTGTGTGTATGTGTGTCTAAAAATAGCCACAAATATTGATGTTGATTTTTATATGCGTTGTTTGTTGCTGCTGTTGTTGTTGTTGCTTTTGGTTTTGCTATCAACCATCAGCTATCAATGTTTGTTGTTGCTGCTTTTATTATATTTGTTATGCTTATTATTGTTTTTGTTGTTGCTTAAAAATAAACTCGGCTGCGCGTGGCATTTTTTTAGAAGCTCTGAGAGTGACGGCTCTCTTGCTCTCTCCCGCTCGCACTCGCACTTATCTGCTTATTGAAAGAGTCAATGGAATGAAATTCCATAAAATGTTAATTCATGCTTTCGCACTCGCTCACTCTCGCTCTTGTTCCCGCTCTCTGGCTGCTTTTCTCTCTTTGCTGCGCTCTCCAAATGTTAACTATTTATTTTTGCGAAAAAAATTGGCAAATTTCACCACAACAAACATTGTTTTATGCGTGTCTCTTTTTTTTGTTTCTCACGCGCACATGTTTAGCATCTTTGCGCCGCCTTTTTTTTAATTTTTTATTTGTGTGGCATTTAACGAGCTGCTGCTGCTTCCATAGATGAGGGGGCGTCGTTGCATGTCTGCATTGTTATTAGTTTTTTGCTAACTCTGTCTACCGTCTGCACTCACTAATTGGATGCATTAAAATGTATGCATAAAAATACAAATATGTTTTCCAATTGAAAAAGTAGTTAAAGCTTTTACATGCAGTATGGAAATACATATTTCAAGTAAAATTTCGCTTTGCCTTGTCACAGTGGTCCCAGTGTCGATCATTCCTTAATCAAATAAAATTATTTTAAGCTACACCCGACTAAAGCTTATCTTTACAACCCACCAACGAAATAATCTTGAACATAATAATCTATCTAATCAAAACTTTTCACGTGAATCACATGCAAAAATTCCGGAATTTATATTTTTCTTTCTCTCGCATACATTCTGTACGTATGTATATATAGAGGAAGCTGTTGCCAGGTTAAAATCTTGATCGCAATTCGAGCACAACACAACCTGCCCCACTGTGCCTCAACTCACCTAAAAATAACAACAGCAACAACAATAACAGAATTTGTTTAACAGGTGTTTCCATGTGCAAAAAGGGAATACCTCAGATTACGAAAGCTCTTCGGCTTTCATTTGTTATTGCCTTCAAATTGACACCTTCTTCTTCGTCGTGCTCACATGTCTTGCTTGTTGTTGTTGCATTGTGACAGGCGCCAACCGGCACTTTATTGATTTATGAGCGATTGGATGGCTGCGTGAAATGATTGATTGATGATTGGGTTTTTGCCTTTCGGCTCTTTTTCGATATGCCCGCGCGTGAGTAAAGGAGAGCAGAGTATCTCTCTCTCACACACACAGACACACACCCACACGAAGAAATCTTTTTGGGAGAGCAAAGTGAAATTAGACGAAAGCAAAGAGGGAAATTATTGATAGACGTCAGTTGGCTGCGATCGTTTTGCTTTATAGGTGCGGGATTTTTTCAAGGGGAGGACGACGACTGGCGACGAGGACAGCGACGAAAGACCGACGAGCACATGATTGAAATAAAACAAAGCATGGCGCACAAAAGAATCCCAACAAAAAGGAAAATACAAGAACAAAAAACCAAAAATACAGGAATACACACACACACACATACACGTGACACATGTATTTATTTATTTTAGTTCATAAATATCAAAGCAGACCCAAAATGCTGCTCTCTGTCTCTTTTTGCCCCTAACTAACTGTCGCTCTCTCGTCCTTTCTCTATCGCACTTGTATCTAACGCCGCCGCCACAGTGTGTCAATCATCAATGATAACGCCACAAAAATAAATAAGACAAATTAATGCCACTAAATCATAATATTTGGTTTAATCAATTATTCACCATAAATATATAAAAAATAACTTTTTATATATAAATAATAAAATTAATCTTGACGCCTTCATCGCCGTTTGCCACATTCCAAAAATGTCCATTTTGTGGAATTTCCTTTTGGTTCGAGTTATTTCCGGTAAGGGTGGACATCGGGTAGGGCGGGAGGGGTAATTGGAACTGGCGCCAGAAGTTGATTTTTCTACTTGTGTTTGTTTTGTTTCCCTAATTTCCCCACATTGACCATAACCTTGACTATTTTATATGGAAATTGAATGCGGCAAAATTGGCGTTTTCATTTCTGGTGGATAAAACAAGTTTATGGCCGCCATCAATTAGCCGGTTGAATGTGCCGCATGTGGCACAAAAAAAAGAAAACTAAATTAAGAGCACAGTTCAGTTTCGACCTAAATAATATTTGCCACTAATTGCATCAAGCTAAAAGCTAAGAAAAATTCCACATCAAGAATTTTATAGACTTGTCATTAATCTGAATTTGATTTCATTTATTTATGTAGCATAACTACTAAATATAATATAATGCGAAAATGTGGAAAATGTACGCCCAAACAACTTTTGCTTTTGTTATGCATGTCAAGCTTAATTTGTTATTTATTTGGACAACAATTTGATTGGGGGTTCCCCCCCACTTCCCACCTCTTAAAGACTTGTAAACAAACGCCAAAAAAATCGAACCAACAAACGGAACTAACAACTTGTGGCATGGTCGTTAAGGGGCAAATTGCAAAAAGCGACAACTTCCAAATTAGCATTTGCCTATTTCCCCAACTTGTGCAAATCTGAAAATCGATTCTTTTTTCTTGTTTCGCATGAATTACCAGCAAAAGTTGTGTTTACACATTTTAATGAAGTTTTAATAGCGAGAAGCCAGAAATAGCTATCTTTTTGAAAATCGATGGCAAATAAGGAGTCGAGAGTGCCCGACTGCCAGATACCCTGCAGCTTTTGAATTTCTAGTTGAATATGATAGTAAAAAAAAAGTAAATAAAATATAAAAGAAACGATAAAAAAATAAGTAAATATAAAAAAATATAAAAGAAGAGATATAAAAAAAGTAAATATAAAAAATAAATAAAATATATAGTTTAAAATTATTATTATAATTAATATAAAAACATTTAAAATTATAATAAATATGAAACTACTTCTGGGTTACCAAAGTCTGCAATTCTTTTGCGATCTTTATGAAATGTTTACAGTTCAACAATAATAAATCTGGCTATATATATATATACCCGATTTCCATAAGCAATACCCATTTATTTATATTCATTTTGATCTTTAGACGAATTCTATATTTAATTTAAATATGACATTTATAAAAGTTCAAACTGCAACTCGCTCAAGGGATAGGTGCAAGAGTGGGGAAGGAGGGGAGGGGTAGGGTGAGGTGACTTGAGTTGTGTTTACTCTTCCCCCAAGTGGTTGGTTGGGGTAGAGGAAGGGGGGATGGGGCGCTGGTTGACTGCCACAAAACGAACGACCTTGACAGCGAAAGAAAAACTTATTATCGGATGTGCAAACAATCGTGGCAAGGCAAACTTGATTATGGATTTGCATTTTTGGGGGCAGCAAAGCAGAGACAGAGACAGAGAAAGAAGAAGAGGCAGCAGCAAAAGAGGGGCAAGAAGCGGAGCAAGAAGCAAACGCAATTTGCACTCGTCGTCGCAGGCGAAAAACTAGCGAGAAAACAAAAATGAAAATCAATAAAAAAAAAATGCAGCAGACGAAATAAAAATAAAAATTAAAAAAGGGAAAATGGGAAAATGTCAAATGGCGCTAAAGCAACACAAAAAAAAAACGACAACAACTGAGTGAAAACCAAAAAAGCCAAGTGAGCGTGAAAGTTGCACAATTTGAACATCGCTTTTAGCCACGTTAAAACCGAAATGCGAATGCGAATGCGAAAGGCAAAAAGGCATTCGACGCTTTTCTTTCATTAGCGCCTTTCTCAGCTCGAGCAGGATGTATGGCGGATGAGAGGGGGGGTGGGTTATAAAAGGGGGCTAGTTGGGAAATTGAGGCGTTGGTGGAGTAAACGGAAATTGGATTTTTCAACTGCAGCAAACGAAATATATATATTTATGTTTAGCCGGATTTGCCGTGCAAGATGCCAGACAGATAGTTACACACTCTTGTCTGTGTCTGTGTGGGCCTTAAGTATCTACCAGAAACATCTGTAATATTTATGAGCAAATTTCGGTATATATTTTTAATGGGAATTATTTGTACAATGTAGATTTATGGTGCTCAAATTACTCAAGTTTCTTTTGCAGAACTGTCATCAATGGAACTTTCATTATGCTATATTTAACAATTCCAATATCAGTTAATCCAGAATCAGCTTAAATCAGCTTCCAAGCTTTGACAATCTCTCCAGCCTCCACAAATTATACAACTGCAATCTTAAACTTAATCACAATCTTCCAATCTTAATCTCAATTTACATAACTACCTTATCCCAATCCCAATCCACATTGCAACCTCAACATGAATCAGCAAATTCCAATATGAATCAAAATTTGTGGAATTTGTTAGACTGAGATTAATTTGTTGCAAGTTATATAACAACAATCCAACAATCCCTTCAGCAACTATCAATTATCTAACTGCAATCTTTATCTTTATCTTTATCTCAATATTAGAATTAATCCCAACAGGAATATAATCAGGAAATTAATCAGATTTTCCCAACTCAATCCTAATCAAAATCAATCTTAGCAGCAAATACAATAACTTTGAGCAGTCAGCTTGGCTACTTGTGGCAACTTGTGGCAACTTGTGGAAAACGAGGTTTTCCCTTTAGTTCGAAATCAGTGTGAAGAACTTTTGACCTGTTAACAATTAGCATTAAGGGCAGCTCGAATCGATTGAGTCTCGTCTGGGGGAAGCCAAATGGCAAATTCCACAAGTGTGTGTGCGAGGGGAGGTGGGTGGGTGGGTGCCAACTTTACATGTGCGTGGCGCCGCAGTGTTGCACAATTTGCGTGACAAAATGCACTCGACGATTTATCAGAGCGCCATTTTGCTTTGGGTAGCCTAATTTACAATGCTTGGGTGGCGGAAGAGGGAGGGTGTAGGGGCAGACGACAACACTCAGCGAAATGTTCTTGCTTTTAGTTATAATTTCTTAATATAAGAAAACATTTTTCTAAAAACTAGCAAGCCTTGCCCCAAATCGGCAATCCCAAAAATACTGAATGAGTTTTGGCGAATTTCTAAAATGCAGTGGGTTTTTTTGTTGAGTGTAGACTAGCTTCCTTTGTTCCTTAAAGGTTGCTTTAGGCAGCTGGTGTTTCGTTGTAGCATTTTAGCACCTAATTAGACATAATGCGAGAGAGACGCAGAAAGAGAGGGAGAGAGGGAGGGAGAGAGAACTGTTTGCTAATTCATTAAGCATATTTGTTTTGCTAGCCGGGAAGGGAAGGGAAGAGTGTGGAGAAGTTGGCTAGAAATGGTGGCTTCTGTGTGTCATCAGAGAAGGCCAGCTGGTGGAGAACATTGTTTACAGTGGGGCATTGGGGAGGAGGCATTGGGGAGGAGTCCACTTAAGTGAGCTGTCGCGTGGCTGGGCAGTTAAAGAGCCCATTGATTGCCTCTCCGGCATTATTGTAATTCATCGCTTCCTTAATTTCTCATTTCTCATTGACGAGTCGCACAAATTCGGTTTGCCATTTAGGCATTTCCGTTCCGTTTCGTTCCATAGAATCAGAGGTCAATGTCCTCTCGTTACTATATATATATATATATATATATATATATATGTATATATTTGGCAATCTTTGGCTTCATTTCTTTGAAATGAACAGGTTGATTTTTAGGGTTCACTTTAATCAAGCCAACTAAAATTATATTTGACTTGCAACAATCAAGAATCGTTTCACTTTTTGAGAATGAATCAGCCGACTTTGACATCGAATTTTAATTACTTCAACTAAGTTGGATTTTTTTGTATTTTTTTGTATTTTTTGTTTATAATCTTTCGAATTCTCTTTGTTCAATTTAATCTCTTTAGTTGCATTGAAATCCGCCAATTATTTTATTGCCTTATCAATTTATTTGAATTGAAATTAGCTAATTTTGTATTCCTTTTTATTTGTTTGTATTAATTTAAATGGAGTCGAAGCCTCGTCGTGCAATTCCAATGAAATCAGCTCATCTTCAATTATTTAAACCCGTATAAGATTAGCCACTATCGGAAGTATTTGGTGATAAGCACTAACTCTAACTCTAAAAGAGGCTAACGATTTGCGTATAAAATGTAGTGGCACTGTCTAAATTGAAGTTAGTCCCATTCGAACACTTTTGTGGAAGAGTTCGTTCAAGATGAAGGCACAAATCGGTACTTATCAAAGAAAAACTTGAAGAGAAATTTATTTTTGACATTTAATTAAATTTGCAGTTCTGCTTAGCTGTTTGTCCCTGTTGGTTGTTGCCACCAACGCAGGAGCCATTCATTTTAGATCAGAGTCTTATGTCTGCCTAAATAAACCCAATGGCTTTCGTGCTCCACAACCCGGCAGCTGTTCGCAGTTTTATGAGTGTCTCGCAGGAGTCGCTGTACCCAAAATCTGCACCCATTATTTTGATTCAAAGACGCGGAAATGTGTCAGCGAGATCAGCACAGACTGCACTAAGCTCAGAGAAGCAACAACAAGTGCAACGAGAGGAACCACTCCAAAGACTTTATCAGAACTTACTCCAGGGAGTACCACCACTCCAGGTACAACGAGAACAACCGCTCCAAACACTTCATCAGAAACCACTCCAGGTACAACGAGAACAACCGCTCCAAACACATCATCAGAAACCACTCCAGGTACAACGAGAACAACCGCTCCAAACACTTCATCAGAAACCACTCCAGGTACAACGAGAACAACCGCTCCAAACACTTCATCAGAAACCACTCCAGGTACAACGAGAACAACCGCTCCAAACACTTCATCAGAAACCACTCCAGGTACAACGAGAACAACCGCTCCAAACACTTCATCAGAAACCACTCCAGGTACAACGAGAACAACCGCTCCAAACACTTCATCAGAAACCACTCCAGGTACAACGAGAACAACCGCTCCAAACACTTCATCAGAAACTACTCCAGGTACAACGAGAACAACCGCTCCAAACACTTCATCAGAAACCACTCCAGGTACAACGAGAGGAACCACTACAACGACTCCAACAGGAATTAGACATGATGAGAAAGAGACATGATTTGAAATATTTTCGTCTACAGATTTCAATTCATATTTTCCGCTCTTCAAGCGAACAGTTCTAGAGTATTTGCAATCTGATATAATTAATGATTTGATTAATTAATTTGATGAGTTTCAATAAGTGAGGAAATTACTTAATATTAAAGGGGAAACAATAAGCAAGGAAATTATTTTAATGATTATTTTGATGTCATGCGAAATTTGCATGCAACTCAAATCTGATAAAAAGTTAACAATTAGTTTAACATTCATAAGGGAAAAGAGGAAATTAATTTAATTAGCCAAGAAAAGGATGGCAAAAGAAGAAGAAGAAGAAGCAGTCAGAGCGTCACACATTTTTCGACACATAAAATAATTAATGGCTCATTTGCTCGCCTACAAGTTGGGTATTTGTTTACGGAGGCGTTTATTGGCCGACTGGCTGACCACCCACATAGATAAAGCACAAATGCCCCTCCCACCCCTCTGGAACAAAGAGAAAGAAACTTTTGTGGCAACAACACAATTTTTTGGCAAATATTTATCATAATTTTTGAGACTTGCAGAGACTTCCGCAAGTTGCCGGAAATTATTGTCAAATGGAAATGGCATTTTTTTTGTGTCAATTTATGTTTATTGTGTTTTCATTTGCTAAAGAAATTGCAGCTTAAAGTGGAATAGAGAATGGAGAAGATGGGAACAAAGAAAGATAAAAAGAAAGATTTTCGCAAATTAAATATTTCACTTCTAATCTATGTTGCGGTTGTTGTCTCCGCTACAGATCATTATGCCGTTTGCCTATGTGTGTTTGTGTGCGTGTGTTTATATGTATGTGACTCGATATATATACAAAATTGAAGCCGGTTTTTTCTTTGTTTGCCGTTTCCAGCTATTTTGCCGGTTTTTTATTTTATTATGGTTTGGCCCGTTATTATTTGTTGTTGTTGTTGTTTGCCTTTGCCTCCGACTCTTTTATTTTGTTTTTATTTGGTTGCCACTTATTATTAGTCATCATCAACCACAGCCGCAGCAAACCTAACCTCACTCAATACCCCCCACCCCAATCCAATCCAGCAACCAAAGCCAGCGGCAATTTACAAAAAAAAAAGTTCACATCCATATGCTGCGTCTCGCTCGCTCGCCTTTGTTTGCCCGCTCTGCATGTGTGTGCGTGTGTGTGTGGATTGTGACGAGTCAGCTAAGCGCGCTCAGCTGATGACAGCGCCGCTGCTGACGTCGACGCGCAGCTGTGCGCAACGAGTGCTTAAACAGCTGCTTTTGTTGCTTTATTTTTTTTGGCTGTTTGTTTGTTGCCGGCGGTGCTCGGTGACAACGCCCACATGGCATCCACACACAAACACACACACAGAGACAGCAACTCGCAAAAATAGGGAAATTGCAAGCACTGAATCCCCGCTTCTCGCATAGCAGCCAGCTTTTGAAAGTGTTCAGTGCTCTGCTTTGCACTTTTTAATTGAGTTTTTTATTTCGGTTTTCTAATTTATTAATTGCTAATTGAAATGCAAACTTTGCGACGGCGCCGCAACGCTCCATTAATTTCACATTAATTTTCTTCACGCGCCCCGAAATCTACAATTAATTTATTTACTTTGCCTAATAACGGTTGGCAGTTGTTGTTGAGCATTTTTTTTTGTTGCTCTGCCAAAATTGTTGTGACCACATTGCATTTGCCACGCCCACACACACACAGAGATAAAGCACAATGTATTAAAATTCAAATAAATAACAATTTTGTTTTACGTCAAGCGCCGCAGAAAATTAAAAAAGACGCAAGCGACTGACAACAACAACAACAACAACAACAAATACAATCACAACAGCAACGAAAATGTTAATTAACGAAATTTTGTATGCAGTGATATTTATTGTATTTGTTTTTATTTGCACAAGTATACGCTGCAACTACGAATAGAGGATATTGATTATGTGAGCAGGGATGTTGTCGACTATTAGTATCCATGGTTTATGCTCGAATTGCGTGTTATCGATAGTTTAAATGTAAATGTTGTACTCTATACGCTTATCGATAATTCGGCTATGAATTACTTAGGAGTTAAACAGTTATCGAGTAGTGTCAAATTTAGTTTGAATTTTGCATAACTATTTCAGAGAATTGTTATCGATATTTATCGATTGTTATCGAGAGTTTACACGTACATTTTATACATTTATCGATAAAATATCGATGATCTGCCTAAAGCCAATTAATTTGGATAACAAGTTTGAACTTTTGATAAATGTTTCAATTCCAGTTTTAGTCCTAGTCGATAGTTCGATTGAGTCTTTTTTGGCAGGGCATCTGGCAGTCGTCTAGCTAATCTCCGCCTCTCTCATTCTCTCTCTCTTTCTCTCTATTTGCATTAATAGCCTTCCCTCATCCTATTTGCTTTCGATCGGTTTCATTGCCAAAGTTTCGCAGCAGCTGCCGTTATGCCTGGCCAGCGCCAGGGGGCGCTGCAGCGTCTATCGCCCGACTGCATTTAAAATCAACTAAAGCGTCGCATAATAAATCAAATCTTTAACTATATAAAAACGGACAGATTTAAATGAAATATGGCTAAAATCCAGAATGAACAAAATAGAAAAAAATTTATCATTTTAATCGCCAGTTTTTCTGTGCGGAATTTCGATTCTAGCCGCAAGATCGTAAAACGGTCTTCGCGAATTAATATGCAAGCATGAAAAGCGCGCAATAATTTATCTATGTATATATCGTATATGGTACGCAGTAGTTGCTCATTTTTCACATTTTATCGTTTTTCTATGTGCCGATTTTTGCTTCTTTTTCGTAGAAACGGGTTTTCATTGTTTTTGTTTTATTTACTGATGATTAAACAAAAGTTGCGACTAACTAAAGCATTTGTCAGTTGTACATTTATCAGTTTCCGGAATTTGAAGTGACTTACTTTCAACATGCACCTTTCACTGCTGTTCATTATTTCTTATCTGAACCCTCCATGATAACTGCAGAACCCATCGATTATGCGTGTCTTAGCTGAAATGCCCACTGTGCCACAACTATACCAACTATGCAAACATATACTATATATATAGTTATATATATATATATAATGGTCATACCAGAGTCAAGTAAATTGTACTTGAATTTTTGAAGGTCTCTTTGCAATGCACACTTGATGATAATATAACACAACTTTGGGTGGCTTGTGCTGCACTTGATCAGTGGTATCAAACTAGGGAGATACTCTGTAAAGCGACGCAGACTATCTGATCATTAATAGAGCTTTCTATTATTAGCATAATAAAATCTAAAAAAAATAAAATAATAATAATAAATAATCGATTAACATAATACAGTCGAAGTCTAAGGAATACAAACAATATAAAGTATAATAATCTCATAAGTAAAGAATTCTCGCAGACTGATCTTCACTGATATCAAGTAAAATCAATATTCATATTCAAAATTAGTCTAAATACGAATTTGGTTTGAAACCCAGCTTTAAAGAATTCATGCAAATACTTTAAGTTATGGTTTGTTACTCTGCTATATACTGATTTAAACGATTCCTTTACAAATCGAACTTTCTTCTTCTGGCTGTTACAAAGGTACGCTATAGAGCACATACACTGCATGCAGCCCGCCTTTTGTTAGGGTATGCACAGCAAATACTGAAGAAGAAGAAGAATTGAATAACTTTTGTCCGTTGACAGTTTTTAACACTTGGCGCCAGGGCGCTTAAATTGCCGTGACGATAACACGGGGCGTGGGTGCTCACACACACACACACACACACACACACACACACACACCTAGCAATACATATACACATACATTCCACACATTCATTCCAACAAGCGCATGTGGAAGTTGATATCGGGCATCTCGCTCGCACCTCTGTGCGTCATGCGCTTTTTGCATTTTTCATCAGTTTGTTTTTAGCTTGTTTTTCATTTGTTGTTGCTGAATTTGTCGCCATTGATTGACAGCAACAACTAAAATAATAATATAACAACAATTTGAGACAAGGCGACGGTCATCATGCCAAGCAAAAGAAAACAAGAGACAAACAAAAATGAAACACAAAACAAAGATTGCAAAAGCGCCCAAAAAGCAAACGAACTGGCGACAAAAATCAAACAATTCGTTTTGCAAATCGTTTTAAAATAGTGCGCAATTTTAACATTTTTTTTTCTCTATATTTATATTATAGACATAGACACAAAACAAAATTGAAAAAAAAAAATAAGACGCTTTGACAACTCTCACGCTCGCTCGCGCTCAAAGATCAACAGTTAGAAGCTCTCTTGACCTACCTTGCTCTCTCTCGCTCGCTCGCGCTCTTATCATCGACTCTTAATTACAACCGTTTTACACACGTGAATGAATCCAGCTACCTCTCCCGCTCGCACTCGCACCCGCTCTCGCTCTCTATTTGCTAATTGCAGTTGTTTTTTTGTTTTTCTCAAGAGTTTTGTTTTGTTTCTGCTTCTATTGTCGACTCTTCTTCTTCTATTGCTGTTGTTGTTTTGTTGTTTTTGCAATTGATCGCATTGCACATTATCGCCATGTTTGTATTTGTTGCCATTTTTCGTTGCGCTAAAAAGGGTATTGAAAAAAATAAAACAACAATAACAACAAAACAAGGCAAAGCAAAGCGCACAACATGAAAACGGTAAACAGATTTGTTATTGCGTTGCGAGCTTCTTTTGTTGTTGTTTGCCTTTTGCTGTTCTACTAAAATTAACCTATTTGTCCAAGTATTTTGGGCTTAATGGTGGTGGATTCAAATGGATTCCGCGAAAAACGATCAATATTTGTAGATCAAAATCCATTTAAATGTTTCAATTGAATTCCGTTTTACATGCTGCTCCAAATTGTTGCAAATGTTCTTTAAACAGTCGTATTTTTAATTCAAAATTCAAATACACTAGTTGCTGCATTTAATAACAGTTATTAAATTTAAAAACGACTTCATCAAATTGCATCTTTTAATAGCAATAATTACAGTTTTTTTTGCATACATTTTACAAAATTCAGTCTTATCTCTGGTGCATGTCTTGGCTGAAAACACATTCCACATTAGCAAGGACACACTTCGTTTAGTTTGAGTAGCTGCTGTAAGTGAGGTGTCTTAGCTAAGTCGCACACTTTGGGAGCCACTGTTAGCTGCTAAGTGCGCACAGTTTAACTCGTAGGGCTTTTTACTAGTTCGTGTCTCAGCTAAATTTCCCTCGACAGTTTTGAGCGCATTGGGCAACTTGTCATTTGTACACCTTAGCACAGACAGCAACCTCAAAAGCAAGCAGTGCAAATGCTGTGCACAAGCAGTGCGCAAACAGTTTTGTGCATTTTTTGACTTAAAAATTGATTTAAAAGTTTGACTTAATTTGATCTTTCTCATAACTAATCAATATTTTGATCTTTTCTAATTGCAGGTAAGCCCGAGTTTTATTTACTTGACAAGCCGAGTGAGTATGCCTTGAACCTAGTCTATTTCCTCCACACACCGCAAAATGAAAATTCCTTTTTCATAATTTCGCATTTGACAAAACCAAACACAAAAAAAAATTCATGCACAAAATTTTGTTGAACATTAAATGAAAACTTTTTACAAGCATTTTACATTCATTTAAAGTTTACTGTTGTCGTTCTTCGTTCTGTCTCTTTCTTGCTCTCTCTCTCTGTCTCTTTCTTAAATAACTGCATTTAAGTTTGATACCTTATATACTATGTTTAGTTTTAGCCAGGGTATTTCCAGCGTCATCTTCCCTTATTTCCAACTAACGGTTCTTGCTTTGAATCTGCATTTTACTTGTGTGTTTTTCACCCATTTATTTGCCTTAATGCCAATCTCTGATTGCATTTTTCTTGTTGTTGTTGTTGTTGCACTTTTCCTCTTTCTTTTTTCTTTAACATTTTCCCAACTGGTCGACAACAACAACAATAACAATAAACAACAACAACTTTAGCTCCATTCACCTAATTTCTTCGTCTTGTTTTGGCCAAAAACTTTTGTTTCCTTGTTTTGTTGTTGTTGTTTGTTGTTGTTTGTTGATGTTGTTTGTTGTTGTTGTTGCTTTGCTAGGCGACACACTGAAAAACAACAATAATAAAAACAAAGTGCGCTGCATAATTTGTGCATTGTTTTTGGCAGCGGGCATATAATTCAGGCGAGGGGAGGGGGCAAGGTGCAACATGTGCGAAACTCGCATGCGATTTGCGTGGCAACAACAACAACAACAGCAATCACGTTGCAAGCCATTTGAATGCAAATTTTTCAGTTGCATTTTCATTATTTTTCTTTTCTTTTCTTTTTTTTTTGTTGCACGACGCTTGTTAAACAAAATTGTTTTCTTGTTGCGGCGATTATGTAAGCAAAAAGCCAAAAAGAAAAGAAGAAGAAAAATAAATTTAAGCAGACATTAATTTTGTCAAGCAGATGAACACACAAAGTTCACAAAACTTAATTAGTTCGACTTAAAAACAAAAGATTTTTGCAATTAAAATAACTTGGGCAAAAAGTTGCAAGTTTTAGTGGCAGCAAAGTTTAAACAGCGACTTGCAACGAGTTTGGGCCGAAAAGTTCTCGAAACCAACAAAAAAAAAGTGTGCAAAGGAAACGCATTAAAAAAAATGCAAGAAAATTGAGTCTTTTTGTGGCATGCAACACAATTCAAATACTCTTTCGAGGTAGTCGAAAATTTATCGATAATTACTAGCCTCAAAATAAATATTGGACTAGTTTTGTGAAAATACGTTTTTGGTTTACATAATCTGTTTTTTTGCTGTTCTGCTAACTGTTATCAATTGTTATTTTTACTGTAATCGAAAATCGATTTGTATCGATATTCACGAAAAGTCATAAATATCCACGAACTGCTTATGCAGAATACGAGAACTTATTCTCAATTAGTATATTCTTTTAGACCCAAGTGGGTCTCTGAAGGGGGAGGGGTAGGCAAATGTATCTTTCCAATTCTCATAGCTAATATGCCCAAAGAAACAAGCGCAATAATCAAGTGAAAAGCGCGCCAAAACTGAAAGTTTGTTGTTGTTAATGAGTGTGTGTGTGTTGGTGTGTGTTTATCCCGGATGTTGTGCGGCGTTGACTGAGTGCTGCTAACTGCATTGAATGCAATTGCAACTGCAACTGCAACCGCAACTGTTGTTGTTGCAGCTGCTTCAGCAAATGGGGTAAAAGTGTTTTTTTTTTTGTTTTGTTTTGTTTCTTTATTTATTTATTTTATATTTTGGCTGCTGTTTGTTGCAACTACTTTGTTGCATGTTGTTGTTGTTGTTGTTGTTGTTGTTGCTTGCCGCCAGATCTTTCTTCGCGGTTGCCTGCATTTTATTTATGTTAATCGCTAGCCGCAATTTGCGTTTCGTTTGCAACCAAAACTTACTTGCCCCCAAATAGAGATGAGTCTGATCAAGTTGAAGATGTCTTTCACATATATATTTTTCTATATATTTCTTGGCCATATTTCTTAGCCATATTTCTTGGCCATATTTATTTCCATTTGGCGTTTTGTCTGCAACTTCAAAAGGCGTCTGTTTTTTTTTCTGTTTTTATTTTATTTTATTTTGTGTGACGGAAGCTAATTTTGCCACAGAATTAATTGGCTGCACTTTATCTGCTGCGGCTGCCTCATCTTGTTGCATGCAACAAAGTAATTTGACAGTTTTCTTTTCATTTTCATAATGATTACAATTATTGAAATCATGATGATTATCCATGCCTCATCCACATTCACATCATCAGCTCCTCGTTTCTTCTCTCTTCTCTTCTCTTCTCTTCTCGCTTGTTGCTTATGATGAGAACTTGAGCGCATCGACATCATGTTGCTGCCACAAATGTTGCATCATCTATTTGAGATGACGCTTGTCGCTTTTAATTCCAATTTTTCTGCATCTATTCAAGCAGCTGAAGAAGAAGCATAAATTATCGATAGTTTCTGTTTTTTTGGGTTGTAGCAAATTAATCGATTGTTTTTTTAGTGATTGAGATTTGTCTGCTTAAAGTTTGGAATGAATAGCATGTTGCAATAAAAATCGATCATTTATCGATAAACATATTTAATATGCATAAGACTCTTACAAGTTGTGGATGATTTTAGGTGTAGCATTATTCACTATCCTCATCCATAATTCCGCTTTAAAGGGTAACCCGAATCAAACAACGAGTTTAGCTCTCGAAAACCTATCGATAACAGGGCAAATGTGATTATAATGAATATATAATCTATAATGAGTATAATTTTTGATTAATCGGTAATTTTACTTCGATAATCGATTATTCCTTACGTTGTCTAAGCAACTAAAGCAACTAACTGGTAATTCCACATTTTGATTATAATCGATTGTATAAATATAATTTTTGATTAATCGAATATTCTAAGCAAGATTTTGATTAACTATACAAATAGTAATCGATGCTTAAAAGCATTTCGATAAATCGAACATTCTCTGCTAACATTGGTAATTGATGGTTACATATATATATTTTAATCGATCTATCGATTAGTGTGTTAATCGATAATTTTATTAATTAGTTTTGCTCGCTTCTTAGAAGGTTTTCTTTGGTCGTTTCACGTGTTTTCATTCACACTACTCATTTGCCTGCCTTATTGAAGCTACACAGTTCTGATCATCTGCCACGCCCACACCCACACCCACACCCACAATGCGGTCATCTCTCCCCCCGCCCCGTCTTCCCCTCCCCTCCACTCACTCACACCACAAAAATAATTGGAAAATTCATCACTTTTTTGATTTCCTACATGGATTTCACTCTCCCCCTCTCCCTTTCTCCCTTTCTCCCTTTTTATCGCTCTCTCTCTCTCTCTCTCTCTTTGACAATATGACTGCCTATGTATATCTGCTGCTTACTCTCTCCCTCTCTCTTTCTTTCTCTTTCTTTCTTTTGCTTTATTTTGCGCGCTTTACACACAATATAAAATTATCGATAAACCATTTGAATTGATCGATACACACACACACAACAAACACAGCTTTAGCTACGCCCTGAGTAATAACGGTAGTCGCAAGCGTGCTCTTAGCAACCCCCACATACCCTTCTCCTGCACCACCAACACCACCAACTGCCCCACCTCGTCGTCAGCGTCGGCGTCGTCATCGGGGCTGCGTCTGCAGCCGCATCTTTATTACTACTACGATCAATCGCATTCCGGCCGGAGTAGTTTCTGCGTCGATGCAACCCTTTGGCCCGCCGCTCTCAGCGAGGGGCAGCTCTACTCGACGACGTCGACGACGGGTGCCGACGAGGATCCCGAGGAGGCCTCCGATCAGTTCTCTCCAACGCTGTACACTCGCCTCGGCTCGAGTCGTGCCATCAACATACCCAGCATTAGCAGCAGCAACATTAGCAGCAGTGCCGGCAACAGTCCGCAGCATCATCCGCTGCATCCGCATCCGCATCTGCATCCGCATCATCATCTGCTGCACCATCGGCAGCAGCATGCGCAACGTTCCCACAGCACCGGCTCAGCTGTAACTGCAACTGCAACAGCAGCAGCAGCAGCAGTGGCTGCAGCAGCGGCTGCTTTTAGTTCGAGTCCCACGGGATTTGTGCATGGCTATTCACCGTTTTATGCCAGCACACCGGATGCTCTGGCGGAGATGAGTGGTGCAGGGGGTGGTGGTGCTGGTGGCATTCATCGGTTGCCAAGAGAGCTTGCAACAGCAGCAGCAGCAACATCGACAACAGCAACTGCCGCAAGACGTTCTCGTTCGCCGCTGGATGGCGCCACTGTGTTGGCTGTCAACAGGTCGGTGTGTTGGTTAACGACTCAAATTGTTGCCACAGTGTTGCTCAGTGTTCGATTAGTCCAGTTGAGTAACACTAAAATGTCAGCTAGTCTGTTGAGTATCGATTAGTTTATTGTTTAAAAAGTTATCGATATGCAAATAGTCATCGCTCAGCGAGTTATCGAAGTTATCGATATAAGTTGGTTATCGAAGTATCGATTAACTCATTCTATAAGCCTATTTACAGATCGATAATGAAATTGAAACTTTTAGCTTATTCGAAATGCTATCGAAATGCAAACAATCCTTAGCTAGTTGGAACCGACTCTGGTCACACTGATGACGATTAATCGATTATGAACTTTACTGAGTGTTGAATACGATCAAAACTTACCTTCAATATGGCTACAGAATCTCTGATTCTAATCGAACATTGAGCTTACTTGGCCTACAACTAATCTGTTTAACTGTTATCGACTGCCTCGCTTGTCGATAACTCTTTGTTGCACGTCTGCAAGAAAAACTCATGTTTTCATCTCGCCTTTCATTTTGGTTTTCTGCTGGTTTTCCACACATTTTCCACACTTTTAACTCAACTTGTATTTGTTTGACATTTTCTCATATTTATTAGTGCTTCTTCTTGTGGCATGAATATCGATAAATGTCTCCTAATATATCATCTGAGAATCATCAATTATTTGTAGTTCGTCAGGAGTTGAGTTAACCATCAATCAGCTAAAAAGTATTCATTATTTTTATGTATTACTAATTACTGGTCTCGCAGATTAAGATTGGGATAATATGATTTTTATCGATAAAGTGGGACAAATATCGACAAATACATATGCTTAGCGAGCATCTATCTATATATTTATCTATCTATTTATAGATCTGTCTATATATTCATCCATCTATTTTGGTATTCACTTAGTACAATCTCAAGCTGTATCCACTATCAATCTATCGCTGTATCTGCCGATGTAAATGAATGGTTAGACTTTCCTATACCAACTATCTATTTACCCATTTATCTACTATATATATATATATATATATATATATGTATATATCTATTTAATCAATCCCTTCATGGTCAGATTGACTGTATCTACTATCTACTATCAGCCTATCAGACTATCTACTATCTCCAATCTCTTCAGGTAACTTTTCACTATATCCACTAACTATACATCTATCGATCGACTGACTGTATCTGCTATCTACGATCAGTTCTGCCTACTAACTATATCTACTACCTATCCATCAATCTACTAAAATCCAAATCTCAATGGTCAAACTGACTCTATCTACTTATCCATATATGTATCTACTACAGTCGCAATCCCTTCAACTGTTGATCTATCTACTGAATATATCGAATATCATCGATCTATTTATATGTACTGTGTATATATGCATATATCTACTACAGTCTGGCTATACTCACTATCTATCTACTTATCTACTTATCCATCTCCAACATAATCTCTTGGTAGTCAGACTGACTATATCTGTCTATATCTATAACAACAAACTCAATCTGATCATAATTAGACTGACTATATCTACTACTGATCTGTCCATCTACAATCTCAATCAGACTGACTATATCTATCTATATCTATAGATATCTACCCATCTATCTATCTATATCTATAGATATCTTCTATCTATCTATCTATCTATCTATCTATCTATCTATCTATCTATATCTATATCTATAGATATCTATCTATCTATATCTATATCTATAGATATCTATCTATCAATCTATATTTATATCTATATCTATATCTATATCTATATCTATATCTATATCTATATCTATATCTATATCTATCTATCTATATCTATATCTATCTGCAACAATCTCAATTTCCGTTTTCCATTACTCTACAAATGAGGCTGAATTTATCCCTTTGCAAATTGTGAATTTTTTCATGTTGCGCTTTCAGCAGCACAAGTAAAAGAAGAAGAAGCAGCAGCAAATGCGAGTAGATTTCCGGCCGTCAGCCGTCTTCCGTCTTTGCCACAGATGATGATGCATCATTTGTCATGGAAACGGATTCTTGAGGCGAATCCTTTTGCAATTTATTGTTGGCCCTCCTTGCCCTTGCCTTGTTTTTAATTATAAAAACCGAAACGAGAATCGCTTTCTTCTTCTTCTTCTTCTTCATTTGGAGGCACTTTAAGTCTCATGTCAGCTTTCAGCTTGTCCATTAAGATTTTGAGCTAAGGTGCTTTGCAGGAGGCAAGGAGGCGCTTTATGTGCCTCGTTTTTTTCAATTTGCAACAGCCTAAGAATTTTGCGTGTGTGTGTGTGCGCGTGTGTGTGTGTGCGTGTGTGTGTGCGTGTGTGTGCGTGTGTGTGTGTAGTGCGTTCTGAGTTGAATGCCAAAAATTGAAATGATGTCATTTCCAAATTTGAAGGTTTCTTTTGGGTTTTTCGCGTTTCGCATTTCTTTTTGCGCCGTTTTTTATCATTTTTTTTCTTTTTGTACAACTCCTCAACGCCGTTGATGATGATGATGATGATGATGATGATGATGATTCGCAATAAAAAAGCAATTTCAAATACATATTTACACATATATATATATATATATATATATATGTAGCCATTTATCCATTCATATGTATATATCTGGAGATAGAGAGGTAGAGAGAGAGGGGGTAGAGAGAGAGGGGGAGAGAGAGAGAGAGTATTACGCAGTTTGACCATTTGGCTAAGAACTGCGCATTTTACTGCGTAAATGTTTCCCTCGGGGCACTAGTTAAGGGAATACCCCTGCTGCCCCCCCCCCTTGCTATGCAAATAAAATAACAAAAAAAAAAAGCGAACAACATTTTTGCATGTAAGCTTAATCTCTCTCTCTCTCTCTCTCTCTATCTTTCTCTCTCCTTTTCTCTCTCACTTTTTTACTTCTGTCTGCGGCCAATTTTTATTGTCCATTTAGTTTTTTGTTGGTTTGTCGTTTGGGGCATGCTCTGCAAGCACATTAAAAATGAAGTCGCAATTGCAAATGCTGCGCAAAATTGTTAATGAAAAAATACAATTTTAATTTTCCGTTTTACAAATTACAAATTTAATTAAATTTCCGCTAATTAAATTTAAGCCTTGAACAAAAATGAAACTGACGAGAATGAAAGGCAATCTTGGCCAGGAAGCAGATTAGATACCGAAGTTAAGAACTCAGAATTTACATTAGATGGTTACTTAATCAATCAGGCAGTCAATCAATCAATCAGTCAACATGTCAATCTGGCAGTCAGTTTTTCAATCATTCTGTCTGCATCAATCAGTCAATCAGCAAGGCAATAATAATCAGCCAGTCCAGCTGTCTGCAGTCTATGGCAATTCCTTAATTTGATATAGAACTTTCACTATATATATATATATATATATATATATATATATATATCAGATATAGTAGTCTGATCTTAATAGTTTTTGGTGCCAATGTGACGAACATAATGCAACAAACATTGGATGAGTTTGCTTGGGTTAACTTGTTGAACAAAAGGTTTGTTCATACAGGAACTTATCCTTATAAATGATATAGGGATCTAACTGCAGCAAAGATGCGAATATAAAGATAGCTTTCAAACTGATGTACGCTTTGGTATAATATTTGACAGACAGACAGACAGACAGACAGACAACATCTAGTCTATATCCTGATAACCCTCAATATCTGGAATGTTGCGACTGAGTTCGCATGGCAAATGCATAAATGGATGTAGATGTATATCTATGTAGACTCAGCTATTGATGCTGATCAGATGTATATATATATATATATATATGTATGTATATATATGTATATATATAATGAGGTGCAAGTACAGTCACCACTCAATTAGAAAACACATTTCCAATTCTCATGCGTCGTTGACTGCAACGAAGGCCACACAATGAAAAAACTCACTCCAATAATTTATCTGCATACGAATACGCATATATATAAATATATATATACATATATGCAGATATGGATATGGATATATATATGTGTGTGTGTGTGTGTGTGTGTGTGTGAAAGTCTTCTTCTTGCTTTGCCCAAAAATGCAGTCGCTGGCCAAGTTCAAGGTTACAAAAAATGCTCGCTGCATTCTGGATAAAAGATCGAAACAATAAAAAACCAAAAAAAAAAAGAGGAAAGAATGAGAGGTTAAAAAAAGGGGCACAAAGATTGCAATTTAATTATGCTGTGCAACAAAAATCGGGACTCGCTGAACACATTGTGTGGCAAGCAGCAAGCAGCCACAAATTGGGCGAAGGGGGCAGCAATGGGGAGCTATGCGCAAATTCTGTTTAATCGCATGGCAAACAAACACAAGACACACACACGCACACACACACGCACACAACATGTTTCCCCCCCCCCACACACACCCCCCTCACTGAAGTGTTCCCTCCTCCTTCGCTGATAAGTGAGCTGCGTTTCATTGTCGACATTTGGTTGCTTGCCTCGATGATGTCAGCATTTATTTTTGGGGCCCACAAAGCGCAAAACAAAACAAAGCACACACACACACACACACACACGCAACACACACACACAACACACACACACAACACACACACACACACAACACACGCACACACACACACGAAAGCCGCAAGCCTTAAAAAACATGCCAAAAATAATATTAAATGTGAGCGCAGGCAAAAAAAAAAAAATCGAGGCAAAAAAAGTAAAGCGAAACACACTCGAGTATAACAAATAACAATTACGAGCATCTGCTTCGCCAAAAAAAATACAAAAAAAAAAATACAAAAAACATAAAAAAATAACAATAACATGCTCTGCGCGTAATGAGAGGCAGTCCCCCTCTCTCTCTCTCTTCCCCCCGTCTCCCTATCTCTCTCTCTTTCGCTGCCATAAATTGGCGTATGTATCTTGAACCTGTTTCAACGTCCACTCACTAAAGTTACCCCCCAAAAAAAGAAACACAAAGAAAACAACAGAACAAAGCCAAGAATATAAATTTTAAATTCCCAAAAAAAGAATAACGAAATAACGAAAAAAGTGAAGCAAAGCAAAGTAAAAGTCGAGTCTCAGCTTCGACTTGACGAAGTGAGGATTACCCTTAAATCTCTGTTGAAGATGCATCCTTAGGCACATTTGATGATTGCTTTTGCGAGGCTACAAGTTGAAGGAACAAAATGTTCGACGGCTTAGCGTATGTTACTTTTGCCAATTTCTCTTTGTGGCGCATTCGTAAACGTTGCAACTAGCAGGCTGTCATGAGCTTAAAAGCTCTCTTCGACTACTTTTAAATCTAAAACTAAGAATAAACGACACAAAAAATATAATATTCAGCCTTTCAGCCCATTTTGTTCCAACTTCTCTTTGCGTCCCATTCGTAAACGTTGCAACTAGCAAGCTGTCATGAGCTTAAAAGCTCTCTTCGACTACTTTTAAATCTAAAACTAAGAATAAACGACACGAAAAATATAATATTCAGCTTTTCAGCCCATTTTGTCCCAATTTCTCTTTGCGTCCCATTCGTAAACGTTGCAACTCGCACTGCTCTGATAACTTTGAAGCATATCCTTAAGTCGCTGCTTATAAAAGATGGAAAGTAAAGCAAGATCAAGTTTAAGTCATATTTATTTGGTAAAGCCAAAAGATTCAATTCTACTAATTCCTCTTTGTCTTGTGTTCGTAAACGTTGCAACTCGCAAAGCTTTGACTTTAATACCCAATCCTGTTGCTTTGCCTGTTTATGATTAAAGCTGGCAATTTAACAAACTTATTTTGAAACAATATAATTTTTTACTTTTTATCATCTCCTCCTCTTTCATTCGCATTCGTTAACGTTTGTTGTTAAACTGATGCTTGAACAATGGAAACATGAAGGTTCAATTCAAAAGCGAAACCATTTTTCATGGCAAATGCTGTAAAAAAAGCACTAAAACCCATTGCAAGGGTAAACAACGAAGCAGAATTTGTTTACCTTGGCCCAGCAATTTATCTGTGTCTCTTTTTTCCCCCTCCATCTCCGATCTCGCGGATGACTGCTGACTGGGATGTGTGGAGTCTTCAGTCTGGTTTTTGGTTTTTTTGTGTCTGCACTCATTTCAAATCTTGTGGTTATTTTTGACTCCGCTTTCCAACAATGGATTGTTTACCAACTGGGCCGAGGCTCGCAAGCTCTTGTAGGCCGGCAAAACAACCTGAAGAATTTGCTAACGTTTTTTGTTTGTCTTGTTTTTTATTTATCTTCTTCTTCTTCCTCTCACTCGATCGCTTTTTTTTCCGCCTCTTTTTTTGTTGGTTTTCGCCCACTCGAAGCGAAGCACTTTTGTCTGCTTTTGGAGTTTCTTCAGGCCTTGTCATCATCATCATCATCATCATCACATCATCATCATCACACCATCATCATCATCATCATCATCATCATCATTATGATTATTTGGAGTTCGTGACAAATTATGGCCCATCCGTATTCGTCACTCCATTCTAACATTTGTCTTGCTGTTTGCACTTTTGGCATGCATCATTAATTTTTTAGGCTTTCGCATTTTTCGAAGTTGCGCACTTTTACCAAAAAACTTCCTAATTGGCATTATTTATTACAGAATCCATTCACTTGTATATATTTATTGTTGTTACTATTTATTATAGATTATTTATGTTTAGCTCACATTTATTTACGAATATATTCGCTTCTTTCATTACAGGTATGTACAAGTTCCAAATGATTGCCACAAAGTGCGATTGTTTTTTTGGTGAGTCAACTATTTATTTCATATTTAGGGAGTTGAAAATGTGGAGTAAACTGGGAATTGATTCAAGAAAGTTGAAGCTGTCTAAGATTGGGCAAATCTTCACCGATACTCAAACTTGAGCTCATTTTGTTCCTGGTTAGTCGTCTGTATCTAGATCTAGATCTAAGGTTGTTATCTTTGGAATTATGTGTATAATGAAGTTGTGCAAAAGTATGTAAGAGACAGGAGGCGGCATCTCAGAACCCCCATAAGTAAACATATTCTTGAACAGCATCAAAAGTCGAGTCGTATAGCCAAGTCCCTTTGTCCATCTGTATGAAGAATTCATATTATAACGAAAGTCTGTTCATTTGGACTACCAGTTCGCGCAGATCAAGCTTATCGCATTCTATCGATAACTGCACTCGTTCGGCCATATCGACATAAATCGATTTCCGATAGCAACAAAAGCCACAATTATAAAGCCTTCCATTAATAGACCAACTCTTGATATTGATCAAGTGTAAAAATTGTATTCAGATCAGGTATAAAACTTCGATTTTCGTATTGAACAGTTTTTTCGGCGTTTCTTCTAGTCGAGCTCTCTCGACTCGTGCATTCTAACTAGTGCTGTATAGTTGGGATTTATTTTTGAAAATCAACTTAAATTTCTATAATAAATCGCCATCAAATAAGTGCCCGGATTGTGCTGATTGTTCAGTTTATAATTGAGCTACAAAAATAGACTTGAACAGTTGCAAAACTTTAGCTGACTTTCAAACAGTTTCAAAGCTCAATTCAATTTGTGGCATGTGGATAATCGATGTGGCATTTGCCCATTGACATTTACAATTGCAGTGCTGTCATAAGTCGAGACACCAGAATAGTGAATAGTGAATAGTCGGCAGTTAACAGTAATCAAGTCTATAATCATATGGACATCGGTCAAAGTCAGCGTTCCGATTTCACACGATTCGTGACGCACGCCGAACGAACGAGACACGAAGTTGCAAATCAACTTTTCTCTATGCAAATTGCGCTGTGTCAATTTTATAATTAAGAGCTTGCCACTTGATGAAGATGACAGTGCTGCCACACACACACACCCACCACGAACTAAACCATATAATCACAAATGAGGCATGAACTATGATGAACTCGAATAATCATTAATATTCAGGCACGATTTGGGAAGAGCCCAGAAATCGATGTGATTATTATTAGGGCAATTAAGGGAAGCAAGCACAGAGTGAGCTGGAGGAAGAGAGAGCGAGAGAGAGGGAGAGAAGCGACGAGCGACGCCACATTGTCTGGCATTTTAACTAGCAGAGAGAGAGAGAGAGAGAGAGAGAGCGAGCGAGGGTAGGGGCAGTGGCAGTGGCAGCTTGGGTATTCCACATTGTTAATTGCCACACTTAGCGACACGCTTACAGATACATTTACACAGCCATAGATGCAGCTACAAATGCATTTACACAGACACAGACACAGATACAGATACAGATACAGATACAGACACAGATACAGACACAGACACAGACACAGACACAGATACAGATACAGATACATGCATTTCAATGGGTGCCACTTAAAACTGCCTCTCATTGTTGTCGTTGTCGACGTGTACAGATAGTTGCGCCACTGGAGGGGCATCATCATCATCATCAGTTTTCCACAACTGACACGTGCACAATTTACTTCACTTTTTTTTTTTTGGGGCACAACAATTTGATTACATTGTTTTTCATTGTTTCGTTATTAGAAATTACATTGCGCACTCGACGCAAATGCAGCGAGGGTGGCTTCAATAGTTGTGGCATTTGCAATGCGAAAATAAAGCACAAATTTAGCCAAGAATAACTATCGAAGCGACACAAGTCGATGCACAACTGTTATATACAGCTGTTATACAGACACACACACACACACACATGTTACACACACTTGCCACTTGCCACCTCTGCCAGCAATTAATGTGGCAAACGCTAATAAAAGCTTTGATTTAGTAGCTGTTGCAAATAAATTCAACTTTGGCCGCAATGCCAAAAGTCGAATTTTATTTTGGCTGCGGATTAAACTCTGTGTTGAGCCGCCCGCAAAGGGAGGGAGGGAGGGGCAAAGGGGAGTGAGAGGAGCGAAGGGGTCAGCATTTAATTACTTTTTGCAGTGTGCCACGTGGCCAATGTTTACACACAGCTAGCTACACACACATACACACCCACACACAGCTAGATATACACACATACACACCCACACACACACACACATACACTCCCACACACACACCCACACATTTTCATCATATTTCGACGAGTGTTTATTTGGCCAAGCTAATGAGCTGGTGGCGAATGTTGGCCAAAACAACACAATAACATCAACCCCCAGCCCTCCCCCTCGCCTGGGCTAGGCTCTATAAATAAACCAAAGCTGTTGGCCACATTACGCGAGCCTGCTGCTGCCACTGCCACTGCTGCTGCTGCTGCTGCCACTGCTGCTGCTGCTGCTGCTGCTGCTGCTTCATTAGTTGCCACAAAACAAAACAACACAAAATAGCCGATGAAGACCCAAGCCACAAGAACAACACGAACATTTCTCGAGCGCTTAAGTTCATTATGGTCTCGGGCTTGCGCCTGCCACTTTTTGTGGCGGGTCTAGACTCTAGACTCTAATATGAGCAATGACGGCGCAGACTGTTTGGCGACAATGGCCAACAATGAAAAAAACTACAAAAAAAAATAAAAAAAAGCCAAAACAAAAAACACGTCGCACATTTTTTAGCGGTTTCTTTTCTTGCTTGATTTTTGCATAATTCTTATAAAATGCAGCGTGAACAGAGGCAGCTGAAGGGGGGATTGGAGGGGTTGGGTTGGGTTGGGTTGCCTGCATTTTATTGAAAACCGAATACAAAAATGCAGCGCATTTTTTGAACAATTATTTGGGCAAAATGCAAAGCAAGCGAGAAATGAGAAATTGCTTCGTTTCTCGCATCGATTTTTGAATGCACTGCGGCTATGCTAACTAGCCGATATTATGTTATATAAGTAGTAGATATGTATATATATATATATATATATATATATATAGCAGTTGTAGTTCAGATTTGAAACTCTGCTTAAGTGTTGAGTTCAGCCAATGTAGAAAAATCCTCCTTTTTCTTATAATGTCAATGTAATGTTCAAGTGGGAGACTGGCTATATCTTTAAGAGAGTCTTCTATTGCTATCGGAAATCGATTTGTATCGATATTCGCGAAAAGGCCACACTTATCGATAAAATTCGATATTAGTATTCTCCAGCTAGTCTCTGAGTTCGGCTAAATTGAAGCTGATTGAGAATATATATATATATATATATATATATATATATATAGCTTTGAGATTGTATCGGTTGACTCGGCCAGATACTTGAAAAAAGGAAATATAAAATTGAAAAAGTATTGAAAAATGTAATTCGAAATAAATCATAAAAACGAAAACGTTGCCAAATAAACAAATTGAATTTGGAGTTTTCTAATCAGTTTGTGGCATATGCCACAATAATGTGCAACATTTCGGAACGGAAGCCGACAGCGCCTCAATTTGGCCTAATTGCATAGACATTTGCTGCATTTGACTCGCGTTTCGCAACTGCCACTGCCGCGCTGCAACATGAGGCAAGCGCAGTCAGCAATTTGCTGTGGCAAACTTCAAAGTTTCCCGCCAGAAGCCACAGAGGCAGCAAAAAATTCAATTCATTTGTTGTAATTTCTCTCTATCTCTCTCTCTCTCTCCCTCTCTCTCCCTCTCTCTCCCTCTCTCTCTCTCTCTCCGTTTCTCCTCTGGCCTTATTTGCATTTTATAATGTGCAAAAAGTTTGCAGGCAAAACTAAACAAAGTGCATTCATGCAACACTTTAGCAAACGTGCCACATGTGGCATGTGGAGTTGGTTTTGTTTGAGTTTATTGCTTGCGCGCTGCGGCAAGAGAAATACGACACTCGAATAGTGTTATTCCCCCTTTTGGGTCTACTTAATCTGCACACAAGTTCAGAATAGAGGCATTCCCATTTCGATATAGCTTATTATTTATTTTAATTAATATTAAAATAATAATTATAAATAATCATAATAAAAATAGTATTCTGTATACGATAATATAGTAGGGATATTCCCACTTTTATTCAGCTCTTACTAAGTTAAATTGAAACATTTGATTTCCATGCCAAGACTCATTAACTGAATACTTGACGCGAATTAAGGGGATTCCCATTTTGAGTATTTACTTGAATATGAAATCTATTTGTACTATAAATATCAGAATATGTGGTCTACAATAGGGTTATTCCCACTCAAATAAATACATTTGATTTCCATTCCATTCCAGCATTTATACCCAGTTCCTGCTGTAAGTAGCTGAATATGATTAGACTCTACAATAATAGGGGCATTCCCATATAAATATAAATAGAAATATAATAAAAATGATATCAGAATATTTTCCTTCTGTCTTGAAGCTTCCACTAAAAGCGAGTGAATCAAAGTGAATCAAAGTGAATCAAATTTCGGTTCCTTTTATGAATTTTGAAATGTTTTCGATTTGAGTTGCTGTCAAGGATTCCATTTCCAATTTCAATTGGCTTTTTCAGTTCTTGGCTTAAGATTCACTTTACAAATCAATTCTGAATAGTTGAACTGAGTGTGAGTGTGTGCGTGTGAATATGTGAGTGTTTGGCTGGCACTCATTGCTGGCTGTTATGACTGCTCGCTTTAAAATGCTCTTTTTGAAACTGGAGCAATGAACTGAGTGCAGTTTGTGGACGAACCTGCCTCTTTTGTAACTAACTCCCCCTCTCTCTCCCCCCTCTCTCTCTCTCTGTATCGCTCTCTTTCTCTGCACACATTTGCATTTTGTTGTAGTTCGTATTTCGACCGGAACTACGAGTTCGTAGTGCCCATTACGACGACAAATGGGGGGAAACGAAAAAGTGCGCCATGAAAAATGTAAACATTCCAAATTTATCGCAACAATAATGAGATGGGGGAGAGGGGAGTGCGGGGAAGGGCAGGGCTTGTGGCTGTTTAGTCCTGCTAACCCACAAAACTCCTGAGGTGATTGCACTAAGCAAGTCCGTTTGCACCCACCCTCTGACCGCCCCTGCCCCTCTCTTGCTCTCCAAGTCCAAACACGCGATATTTTCCGCGCCGACTTTTGAATGGCGAGTGAAATATTTCCCGGAATGCAATTAGAGAAATTCATTGTTGCTGTTGCATTTGTTGCATTTGTTGCGTGTCAACGCGAATGAATTTTAATGAAAATGCATTCTTGAGGCTTTTGTTGTTGTTTTTGTTGTTGCTGTTGTTGTTGATGCCACAAATTTGTAACTGTTATTAGCGGTAGCCCTTAATCTGCGCCGCATCTTCTATTGATTTAACCCAGTTTCAGCTTCAGTTTGAGTTTTCTGTGATTCCAACTCAGCAGCGAGAAGCACTGAGGAAGCTGTGCAAATGTTTGCACTTACTTTTCGAATTTTGTAAATACTTTGTATAAACTTGCGTTATTTCCAACAGCAATAACTTTTTAAGCTGCATTTAAATTAAAAAAAAAAATAAAATCATTTTATCAACAAATTATTTTGTGTACTTAAATTAGTCAGCGCTGCGACAACATTTAATCAGTCGTCGGCAAGTAACTTAAAAAAAGGAAACTGCAAAATATTTGTTTATATAACAATAATCACAGCGACAACAGTGCGGGGCAACTAAATAATGCTAAAAATGTTAAATGCGCTGATTAATTTAGTGTTGATTAACAGTCGAATTTTACTAGCAACATTTTGTGCACAGAATTTAAATAAAGCGACAATTTGGTCACAATCTGGTTTTAAGATCAATAAACATAAAGTTGCTCAAAACTTGAAACAAGTCTTCTTCCCAACATCAACTGAAATGATTTCAACGTGCTTTTTAACTCGTTAGTCAGCGAATTAATTAATCATTCTCAAATGATGCAATTGTCGTCTTTGAGAATGATCACATTCAATATATTGACTCACTGACTGTGTGAAGTCATCCTCAAGTTAAGTGGTCAAAGATTTGCATAGATCGAGTTCTACTTCAGTGACTTGAGTTGTCTTAGCTTAGGTAACAGCTGAAGTTGAATAATTAATATATATATATATATATGTATATGTATGTATATATATATAAAGAATAAATTTGTTAACTGATTTGTTTCGCGCATCCTTTGCTGCAACTCAAACCAATTCAGTGTCATTCACACCTCGCCAAACTCACACAATAAACATTAAATTAATATGTATTGGGGAAAAACAACTCGCACAAAGTAAATGTGCTTTGTTTGTCTCAAATTATAAATATTAAATGAATTTTGCTTGGTTTAAGATGTGCGTGCAGCAAACTGAGATTAATCGCAGTCAAGTTGAATTTTGTTGCATTTAAACGTGTTTGATTAATTTCTTGACTTTGGCTGCAAAGTTCATTTAAATAACTTGTTTTTAGCTTTTGTTTTCTTGTTGTTGCTTGTCGCTTGTTGCTTGTCGCTTGTTGCTTAGTTTTACATAATTAAATTCAATTTCATTTAACTTTGTCATTGACACGTCTACAGCAACTATACATATATATATATACATATATATATATATATTCATATATATATATTTACTCGCATAACTCAGTAATTATTTTTCGTCCCCTAAAAAAAAAAAAACTTTCACTTTCGTCAGCTTTTCTGAAGTTGAAACGCTTTTTCAGGCACAAGCAATTATGGCTTGTGTGCATAATGGAAGAGCATTCGAATAACATCATAATTATCGCCACACCAAGTGGAGGAAACGACGACCGCCGACGCCCAGCCCAGCACAAATTGTTTAAAAATACACACACTAAAAAATCGGAGGAAATTAAATTCCGCTTTTTCTCAGACATGATTAATTCTCTCTCTGCGTACGCCCCCACACTTAAAATTAGCAGCTACTTACCTCAATCCCACCCCCACCCCCCCACACACACTCCCCTCTTTTCATGAGTGGGCGTATTTTTTGTCTGTGGCTGAGAATATCTCAATTTTTTCGAACATTTCTTTATGAAAAATTAACACATTTGTCAGAACAAGTTTTGCTTTTTTTTTTTAAGTTGTTTATGAGTTGTTTTTCATGCATTTGTCTGCAAACCTGTTGTTGGTATATTTAGATTGTGAAGTGGGCAAAATGCTGATTAGCCTTATCAGCATGTTCTGATAGTGGAATATGTATTTACCTTCAGATAGATTGCTGGCAAATGAGACACTCAAAAGTGAACTTTAGACCAAGTCAGCAAAAGCGCTGTAGAAGTGGATCTAAATTTAAATGTTATAAATAATATTATATTATAGATATTTTAGATCAAAGGTCGACTTCATCAAGATCATTTAAGTTCAAGTTCAAGTAATTATTCAACTCAACGCTTAAGCAATATTTAAGCTTAATAAATCTTAAGTTGACATCTTCTTCTACAGCGCTGACGAATTTAGACAAAAGCTTTTTGCAGCTTGCAGCTCAATCGCTCAATTGCCTCCCTCCCTCCCTCGCTTTTTCATTGCTCTCTTCTCACCTGTTGTCCAAGACAGGCGATTATGCAAATTAATATTTGTAAGCCAAAGCACAAATGCGAAGTTTTGTATAAAACGAGTGAATATATTTATTTGAACATGCTTAGAATATAACTTAATCAATTAGGAAGTACATCAAAATACCTGCATGCATATATATATAGGTACATAGGTACAAGTGTTTACACAATTAAAATCACATTTCAATCACTTACAAAACTAAAACAAATATAAAGGTGGTTTTTGTTTGCTGCTGCATTTCACCTTCTGTTTTTTTGAGTGTAGGAATCAAGCATCAATAAAGAAACGGAACCAATAACGAACGGGCACACTGCCAAATGTGTTGAAACAGTGGCTGCTGCTGCTGCTGCTTTTGGCAAGTGTGCCCTATTTTTTTTTTATCGCTCTTTCTCGCTCATAGGACGGTCATGGCGATGAACATGAGCAGAACGATGATGAGCCAAGGGCAAATGAACATTAGGCAAGCTACCTCAAACATGTTTGTGCTTGTTGTTCTTCTTCTTGTTGTTGCTGTTGCTGTTGATTTGAGCTGCTTCGTTTTTGTTGACAACTGTTGCTGCTTGTCCTTAATTGTAGTTATTAATTGTTAATTTCTGTCACTTGGTCACACTGTGTTTGTCTGTATTGTTTGTTTGTAGGCTTTACTTCTTGCCATAACACACATGTCCAGTAAGTGCGTAAGTAAGTCAGAAGACGAGACAACAACGTTACGTACGGCGTTCACTGTCACACTGAACAACAAGCGGGCAACCCGGTTGAATATTCGCTGCTTTTGTCTTGCCTTGCTTTGCCTTGCCTTGTTTTGCTTTGCGTTGCTTTGCTCTGTTGCGTCGCCGGTTTCAGTGTTTACCTTATTCGCCTTGTTTTGTGTTTAAGTGTGTACGTGCATGTGTGTGTGTGAGGCTGTTTGTAAGCGTCAGTCAGATTCACACTCTTCGCTCTCTCTCTCGTCGTACGTTCGCTCTCTTCGCGTAGTGCTTTTACGTTCCGATCGCTGCTACAGCTTCAGCTGCTCTCTCTCGCTCTTTTTCTCTCTTCTTTTGCTAGCTTTCAAGTGGTGGAGGGAAGAGGAAGGAGCAGCGCAGCTTGAGTTTTACTTCGCGCGCAATTGCGTTTTATTTCATTGACCCCCAGGTGGGGATGGTTGGGGGCACGTGTTTTGCTTCCACTTTGTTGCATTTCCTTCGTAGTAAGCACTTCTTTTGTCAGCCATCAACGTCTAAGCTAATCTTAACCTCAAGCGCAAATTAACTGTAATCAGCGTAGCTGACTTTTTCAGTTGAACTTTGCCTTACCGTTTTGAGTCGTCGTATGTTTTTTTTTGGAAAGCTCTCTTTGAACATATGAATTTGTGAAGGATTTTAGAAACGTAGCTTAGATATTTTTTTAGGATAAGGAAAATCTATTTGTGATATCACAAATTGAAATAATCGCTGAAAGCAAAGATTATTCTACTGAATTATTTATTTACCCCAACTATTGCAGCTCTTTTTCCATGAGTCATAAAAATACTCTTGTAAATATTTATATATTTGTATATTAAATGTATTTGTGCCACAAATTGAGCGCATTGATAATAAATAAATAAATCCACCCATGTAAAATATCTAATCTTTATTTATTTGTAATAAATACACCCATGTAAAATATCTAATCTTTGGTCGAAACCTTTCCGCTGATTATCAGCTAATACTCAATGTACCTTCTGTGTTGGCCTTTTACAGAACTGGTCTGAAAATATTCCAATTCGACTATTTGGATGGTCGTATGGAAAATTACACACAACCTGTTTTTTTTTTTTGTTTTTTCAATGATTGTATTTTATTTTTTTTTTGATTATTTGTGTGTCAGTCGCCCTTATTTATTATAGGCAGTTTTCAATGTATGCTGCACAAAGCAGAACATTGACTTCTTATCTTACCAAAGCTACACACTTACATAAATACATATACAATTGTGTAAAAAAATAATAAAATATATATATATTGTCTATATGTTTGTTCGGCTTATCGGCACCAATCAATTTGAAGCTTCTCGAAATTGTTCAATTGTTGCGCTAAAAATATAAACGAGCCGCCATATAACAATAATAATAATAATAATAATAATGATAATAGTAGCAATATCAGTTGGGGATTTATTGTGCAACTAATAATTATCAACTGATTGCGTTAATTAAAGATTTCTTTATACTTGTAGCCCAATTATCAATGATATTCTTTCTTTTCTTTGCAGGTATGTTTGTGATTCACAATTTATATTTAATTTAACTATATATAAAAGTGAGTAATCGAAACTTTAATATTTGATAAGCGCAATGCGGAAATGATAACTACTTCCCGAATTAAATAATATGAAGATAAAGCTCGAGAAATAAAGCTAATATTTGCTTTGAAAAAGAATATTGCTCCACTTATATCTAGTTTACATCCAAAGTTACTTAATAATCGGATTTTAATAAATGTGGAAATATAGTATTTGATTAAGACAATAGGAAAATTTGAATTACTTCAGATCAGGAAAGCTTTTCCTAAACTAATGATGTGAGCTTATTGCTTAGACAAAAAGCTTCAATTTGATATTAAAAGCTTGAAATACTTGAAGAAAATTCTTTAGGCAAGTGATATTTAGTTTATATCAGGAAAGCTTTACCGAGTTGAATAAAGTGAGGATTAAAGCTCAGACCTAAAGCTCAGCATGAAAAACTGAGCAATACTTGAACGACATCTACTGACAAAAAAACATTGTTCCACTTATTGCTTCTATATATATATGCCAAAAAAAAAGAGGAATATAGTTTATAAAGAGACTCATAAAGATATTTGTGAATGGACAGCTTAATTGGCTAACTATAACAGATTTGCTGAGTTTTGTTTCTATTGTTTGATTATGTGGGTCATGCTCCAGTTGTCCGATAAGAGAGTGAGAGAGGGAGCTTGAGTGAAATAGATATAAGAAACAGTTACAATTAGCATAGTTCACTCAAGCAAAAAGCAAGAGAAGAGGAAGCCGAGCAGACAAGTGTCCTTAGTCAAATGTCCCGTTACTTTTGCTCCTCCTCCCCCATTATTTTTATTGTCATCATCGCACTAACCGTTATATGGCATTGATTTGTCATAGCCTCGACTAGCAGTGACTATGATTAAATATTTACATTTGTTTTATCTGTCTCTCTTTCTGTCTCTCTCTCGCCGACTCTCTTTGTTTGTCGAGTCCTTGCACAAGGACCTTAAAATTGTGCGCCTCGTTGGATTATTTATAAATTGTCGTAATTAGTTAGGAACAGTTAGCGGAGCTAAAGCCAAAATTAGGACAACAGCAAAGGCACTCACAAGGAGAGAGCGAATGAATCTCAGAGAGAGAGACAGCAGCGTTCATTTCTGCACAGTAGCAGCAGCAGTCACTCTCTCTCTCTCTCTCTCTCTGCCTCCCACTTGTTAAGGCTGCCAGCAGCGATGACCCAGGCAGCAAAAAGTATTGTTTGTATTTATGCTAAGCGCAGGCGCCTTTTGCAGCAGTAGCAGCAGGCAGCGACGCCAGCAGAGCGTATCAAGTGGATGTATGCTTAAAGCTTCCCAATTCTGCCCATATTTATGTATGTATACTCAAGAGAGAGCTGACGGAGAGAGGGAGAGCGCATAGGCTGGGAGGCAAGTCGTCTGTAATTACAGCCACCCACTCTTGCTCTCACACACACACACAGAAGCACATGCTTGCCTAATGCCTGGGCGCTTTAGCTTAATCAATGCGTGCGCCCACACTTAAAAAGCAATTGCAACATAAGCTCTCTTCTTACGCTCTCGCGCGCTCACGTGGCAAAGTTAAGGCAATGAAATGAACTGTGCAGTGCTGAGAGAGAGAGAGAAAGAGAGAGCGCAGTGAGTGGGAGAGGTGAATTGCTGCGCTCATCTGCATGCTTTGCTGCCTGCTTGGGCGATGAACGCGCCAAACGGGTAAAACACAAAAAAAGCTACCCTCAGAGTGCTGCTGCGGCTGTCAATCTACACTTTGGCTTCTTTCTAACCAACCCAACAAAAAAAAAATAAATAAAAATAAAGAACAGCGCACACTTGCAAACATCATAATAAAAAATTATAAATAATAAATAATTTGCAGTATATATATATATTGACATAAAATAATAGTTTGCTGTTTAACAAACGACGCTCTTATCTGCAACAACATAAAGAAAAAGAAAAGAAATCCGCCGTTTTGTTTTGTGTGGCAAATGCGGAAGTTGTCGTCGTCGTCGCTGGTGGCAAATCGTCGTCAGTCTTCGTCGAACTTTGGCAAGTGTTGTGAGTGCAACGCACAAGTTGCCTTCCTCAAATCTATACAATCAAAATACCAACAAAAAAAAGAAGTGTTTTGTGTTATATAAAAATAATATAAGCTAGAAGAGAGCTACAAAAAAAGCAATACAAAGGCTGTGCAGAGAAATATACAAATATATTTTTGTTTATAATAAATAAACGCACGCAGCAGCGCAGCGCAATACAAAAATCATTTAGTAAAAAGCGCCTCAGCCCTATTAAAACAGGCGACGCTTTGCAACACTCAATCACGCGCGCTCTCTCTCTCTCTCTCTGTCGCCCGCGCGCTCGCTCTCACGCTCGCTCTCTTTGTGTGCGTGTGCGTGTGTCGGTGTGTAATTAAACGTGCGTGTCTCCGCAGCTCTCTTCCTCCTGCATAAATCAGCCAATCAACCCACCCACCGCACCCCCTTTTGCCCGGTTCGCCGCAACCCGTTAAATTTCGCGCCTATTTCGCCTTTGTCGGTGCTGCTTCTTCTTTTAACTACTTTGTTCGCCTTTATCGCGTCCAGCATCGTTCGTCGTGCTTCGTGTCGCCATTTCAACAACAACAACAACAGCAGCAGCAACAAAAAAAGTCTCATTCATGGAAAACAAAAATAATCTAGAAATTGCCTTTAATAACGGAAATATATTTATTAAAAGGTAAATTCCATTTCGAAATTCTAAAATTGATTTAATTCTAAATTCTATTAATTGCGAGCTTAATTTTTTTTACTCAAAATTGTTAGAGAAAAAACTGCTATTTTTAATTTATCATAATATAAAATCATGTTTAAAACTATCTATCTCTCTCTCTCTCGCTCTCTCTCGCTCTCATGCATAACATGCTTATCTATATCTAAATCTAAAATCAAAAATGTTTCTCTCCACTGAAGAATATTTCGTCAAGGCTACGCTTGCGCAGTTTTCTAGCCCTTGCTTTGTAGTCCTTGTTGAGTGTCCTTCTGTGTGAATGTGAACTCGAGCGAGGGTGTGTGACGTCACACGTTGTGGCAAGGTCAATGTGAATGTGACTTGAATGGTTTCCAATGAAGGCCAAACCTCGGGCATTGAAATGCCTGAGTGGGAATTGTACTTATTCTGGCATTTTTTAATTGTAGCAATTATTCGCGAGGCATTTTTTAATCAGCTGTTTTTTATTCTCATTTGTATATATCTACAATCTACAAACTGGAAGTCCACAGCCAAATGACATTTGTAAGCTGTAATTTATGTTACGCTTACAACCAGTTCCTCATATAAAACTAGTTGGTAGAAATATCGAACTATTTGAAATTGTAAAAATAGCCCTAATCACAATTGGTAGTCTTCAAAAATTGACATTTTTTTTGTGATTATCTATTATTTTCAATTTAGGAACTATAAAATCGAGAAAAAGTTAGGGAATTATCGATTTTATGGCTTGCCAATTGAAATAAAACAAATAATAATAATTAAATATTTAATTTAAGCAGTTCTAAGTAGATTTCTAGTAGTTAACAGTCCTTATAGGTGAACATTTCTTAGGTAATCTTCTATATTATATTCAGTAATTATAGTCGGTAGTCCTTATAGGTATACAAAGTTATCAAAAGCTGGGAACTAATGAGCTAGTTCTTTGCAACAAACTAGTCAGTATACATAGAGGTATACCAAGCGACTAAGTGAACTAGTTCTTTGCCATAATCTACCTGTAAATATCTCGATATACCAAACTTTTACTTTAACTGAATGCGTATATCAATAATAACCAAATCGAAATCAAATCGATTAATATATCTTTCATATACCAAAATTCCATTACTACCCACTCTGATAATCGATAGTTCTTCTGGGAATTCTTCTGAATATATATAAATAATCCAAACTTTAATTGCAACTTCAAAAAGCAACTCTAATTATAATATCTGATATTCTCATGTCATAACTAACTTGTTCTAATGAATTTAGTCTTATTTTTCTAATTTCAACACTCAAATCGATTAATTTATGCATCACTTGTGTAAGTTCCCCGACGACATGAACTAGTTCTGGCATTTGTCTCGGGGCCATAATATTTATCACTTTGTAGGCAGCGGAACGAACCCATAAAAGTAAACATATGTATTATGCTCCACGAAAACTAACCCCGAAAATAAATACTTGCTGGCAAAGTGCGTGTAAAACATGCGATGTTTATCCAGAAAACACACACACACAAACACTCGCACACTCGCACACACAATCAAATATTCACACCCGCCCCTCGATATAAAAATGAGAAACAGGAACAACAAAATACTCAACTCAATGTCAGGTTGCTGAGTGTTGTCCTTAATGCCGAAATAGCCTTCAATGGCAATAAATAGCCTTTTGTCTATGTTTTTTTTTTTTTGCATAGCTATTGCCTGCTTCCATCTGATAAATAAAGCGATAACCTCAAATAACCACCCGCCACCCTCTCCTCCCCCACCACCCACGTGCTTGCTTTTGCAAATTGCTTTTTCAATAATTTGGCTTGAACTTGGACAGGTGGCAAATAGCATTAAGGTCATGCCTCAATTGAACTGGGCGAAATGTGCACGCTCTCTCTCGAGAAGGTATTCAAATCAACTGAATTTTTACTTGTAGTATTTTCTTTGCAATTCTTTTGATTCCTTTTAATCTCTTGTTGTTCTGCCATTCACTGGGATTCCTTTGTCTATTTTTCTATTTTTCAAGCCAGGCAAAAATATGTTGAGGCATTCACTGCTCGTTGGCAAGATACCCTATATAATAAAAGATTGAAATATCTCATTATTTCTACTGTCTAGAAAGAGACGCGTCATCTCTTGTTCACTCTCTCTCTCTCTCGGTCTCGTTCTCGTTCTGTCTCTAATGTGTTGTACCACCCTAGGACCTTTTCTGTTTCCTACAGGGTATCAAAGCGCGCCATTGTCTCCATTGTCAAGTTTCGTCCTCGCCGAAACCACATTTTTGATGGCTTCGTTTCGATTACGCAATGTGCTCACTTGAAGTTTGTTTTCATTCATTTTCCCATTGTCAACAATAACAACAATAACAACAAACAACAAACAACACCACTAAAAACAAACCGAAAACAACCCCTTTTTTGGGGGTCCTCAATTTTCTTTGACAAAATGCGCACGACACTGCGTATACGCAATAATTTATAACTGACCACATTTTGTGGCAGCTGTCTCAAAATAGAGTGGGGATGACCTCAACCTAAGTCAACACACCCCGAAAACCAAAATAAAACACATAATGGCGAATAAATATACGTATAGAGAACGACCGACCGACGAAGTATAGAAACAACATCAAATGTCAAAGCAGACATTCATTTTTCACGATCATCATCCCCATCCCCATCCCCATCCCCATCCCCACCCCCATCATCATTATAATCACCTATTCATAGGCATTAATTAAGCAATTTGCCAAATACCCCGTAATTTTGATAATAAATGACACCCTGGATACACCATGCAAATAAATAAATTAATAAAAAACCAAATTTGATTCCCATGAGCTTCAATGGATATCATTTATAGCTCAGACTCGGACTATTATAGTTAGTTTTGACTAAATTTGACTAAGGATGAACACTTTTTATATGTCCTTTTATAAAACCTAAAATGGAAACTAATTTCAAATGCATTTGTAACTTAAAAGAATTTGAAACTTGCTGAAGAAGAAGAGAGAAAAATTGAAAAAACTTATTTTGTGAGCACTCAAAATTTGGTGTTTTAATGGAACAAACAAATTGCACATCTTTCTGTAAGTGAACACGGGGTATGTTTAAGTACAGCACACCCTTAACTGTCACTTATTCGCTTGAATGCAACTTTGTTGTTGTTGCTTTTGTTGTTTGTCTTTATTTTTTTGTGTTGCCAGTTGCCAGTTTTGGCAATTTGGAAAATGAATTTGAGATTTTGCTAAGCTGATAATTTTGGCATTTATTATAGACATTTTCCAGTTGTTGTTGTTGTTGTTTTTGTTGTTGTTGTTGTTGTTGTTGAGCTACCCACTTTGATGATAGGCTAATGCCGACTGTTATTCGCCGCTTGAGGTAGATCATCATCCATCCAGCGAACAACATCTGCGCTCAGAGGTTGCCGCATTCGCGCTCATTCAACTAATGGCCCAACACAGACCCAAGACCCAAACCCATTAGGAAGACACGACTTTTTTCGCATGCCTTTTTGGCATTACAATTTGCAATATTTTCTTGACGTCAGTCGTTAAAATTATTTTTTTATATAAAATTAAGCGAATCGAGGCGGTTTCTTTGACCCAACATAGTGATAAAGATGAACATATAAAGAGAGGCTGGTGGGGAGAGAGAGAGAGGGAGAGGGAGAGAGAAAGCGTCGTCAATTGATATTTATTGTCTCAAGATTATGTCGATCAGATCAAGCGTTAAGGCTTACCGGAAATATCTAGAAATTTGGCATGGAACCAAACTTGGGCCTCGAGCCGTAAATGGAAGTGTTTTAAGAACTCTATTTCTGGAATTTTGTACGAATTGAGAATGAGACTTGCGAATGCACTAACAAATTTTGTATGTCTTTGAATGGAAGAAGCCTGAATCTGAATCCATTGAAAATATGTAAGAATATCGCTGGAGAATCCTTCAACTAGCTGCAAATTCTATCCATCTAAAAGCACCTTTCAAAATAGTTTCCTTTTATTTTAGTTTTTGGGGGAACTGGAAAAGTTTTCAACTTTATGAAAGTTGACTCTATTGAAGCTGATGAGAATAAAATACAATTTTCAAAGCAGCGGAAGAGCAAACCTCGAGAAATCATAGTTTGACATGGCTGAAGTTGAAAGAGGTCTTCGATTTTGTTTTTATATAAGTAAAATCTGCTAGACTGCAACCAGGCTGAGTGGCATCAGGAGTCGAGTGGAGCGAGTGGAGTCCGTTAGCGGCAGTTGCACCAACGACTTGGTTTCTGTATGCAGCAACCAGCCACCGGAAGAGGACCAAAGGCATCCTTCCGCTTCGAGCGCAGCCTGTGCTAATTAACTTAACTTAACTTGATTGAAAATTTCATGGGGGGAAAACTTTGTTATCGCTGTACGGAAATGACGGCAAAGTGCAGCGCAAATGTATTTCATGCAGCAAATGGAGTTGCCTCCTTAAGACTGCAGCAAAACATAAATTTCAACTTATGCAACTCATTTTGGGCAAATTACTTAATTTGCAGTTAAATGAAATCAATATTAAAAAATTAAACAATTAATTTTAAGCAAATTGCTTTGTCTTCAGCAAATTACTTTGTTTACAATTAAATTCAAATTACTTTAAGATTTATTCGACTGTTTTCAAGCAATTTTCTTTATTTATTACTTTCCTGCGAAAAGTGTTTCTCAAATTGCCTTTTTTGATTGCTGCTGACAAGAAAATAATTCGAATTTGGCCCATAAAAATGTTGTTGTTATCGAATCTGCTATTTATGGCACATACGCAACTTGCCACATGCCACATGCCACATGCCACATGCAACATAAAATAATGTGCCAACTTTTTGATATAAACTTCAAAATGAAACGCAAGCAAAAAACTTGTTTAAGTTGAGAGTTGATTTTTACTTGCAACTGCCACAATAAAGTTTAATATGGGGCAATAAAATTAGTGTGTACGTGCTGCATGTACCACACACACACACACACACAACAAAGCAAACATTATGTCTAAATGTGGAATCTATCTACATCTGGTTGCCACTACTGCTGTTACTGTTGCCTGCATCATTGTTGCATCAAAGAACTTAACTCAAATAACAAATAGAAATGTGCCACATGCGGTGCCTCGCTTGTCTCGCATTTCCTACGCTCCCTGTGTGTGTGTGTGTGTGTGCCCCCAATACGCATCTCTGCAACTGCTGTGTGTGCCACACAACTGGCAACCCAGCCACCCACTTGCCACGTTCCTGCCACATGCAGTAACGTTTTCAGGTCAAGGTTGCCCCAGCTGCTGCTGGCAGTGTGCGTTTTTCTCTCCATTTACTAGTTTTTCTCTTCTTTTTTTTTGCTTTTTGGTGTCCTCCTTTGTTACACTATAAGTGTGTATGTGTTGTGTGTGTGTGTGTGTGTGTAAGTGCATTGTGTGTTGCTGTTGTAGTTGTTGTTGCGGTTGTAGTTGCAGCAATGCGCTTTTAGAAAGTTGATGGAATCCTTTGGCGTCGTCCTTGCTGCGTTTTTATGGCGCCGCGCAATGAAGCGCATATTCTCATCAAACACACAACACACACACACACAGCACATACACACACAGCACACACACACAGCACACACACACAGCACACACACACATAAAGTGTGTAAATATTTTGCATAATTTTGTTATTCACGATTAATACGCCTGTGAAATCAAGGCGTCCTTTTGTACTTGCCGCCGTTGGTTGCCTCAGTGTGTTGCCTCAGTTTGTTGCTTGTTGTGCTGCTCCTCGTGTGTGTGCATAAATTTCACGCTTCCATGCGTTCGAATGGGGCATCTTTGCCATTTGTTCTTTCAGGGTTAATGCGAAAATTATGCGAAAGTCGTTCAAAGACCAAAATGAAAGTTGCTGCAAATAGTTTTGTGGCTTAGTTGCAACAATCAGCGAGTGTGTGGCAGTTAATTATTTATTGTTATTACTATTATTTGTTGTAGTAGCTAAGAGTAGCTGTCTTATAAGTGAGTTATAGTTCCATGAAACTTGGAAAATAGCCATTGAATATAATGCAGTCAACAGCGAAAGAATTTTTGAAGGCTTCTTTAAATCTAGAAAACATTTTTTAACATTGTTAATCTCTCACATTTGAAGCCAACGAAAAGATATCGCAATTTATTTATAGAGTCTTCGAGGGCGGGTTTAATTATGGAATCTCAATCTCAATCCTCATCGTCTTTCCATCGTTTCTTATTTTCGTCTTCTTTTGGTAGTTTTTTGGTTTGTTAAGGTCCCTCTAAAATAACGATATAGAGAAAGCAAAAAATCCACCAGCTGCATGCTCTTCTCCAAAATAATCGAACGCATTTTTCAAATTCTATTTCCTTTCCAATGCTGAACTTTTCACAATATGAACATAAAATGAGAGCCGAGTTGTTGAGTCGATTAATATTCGTCAGGAACTGACTGGGACTCAGAAAAATGTGATAAACAAAGCAAATAACTTGCAAGGCTAGCTTTGTTACACATTTTATATGGCGAAAGATTAATTCCATAATTGGAATAGGGTCTATTAGACCCTGTAGACCCTGTAGACCCTGTAGACCCTGTAGAACCTGCAGACCCTGCAACTATTTAAAATAGTTGTGCGAACCATCAAAAATCAAACATTTTCCAGTATTTGCTGCTCATAAAGAGTTGGTTTGAGATCAGCTCCTGTATGTATAAAATGTGTTTGCCGAACAGTCTGCCAGAATGTATTCTAAAGTCACGTCATTCCCGAAGCGGTTCCTAATTGCGGCATCCTTTGTCCTTCAAGTATTTGATAATTAAAAGTGGAAACCAAAATACGATTTAAAGTTGAGAAGGATTCCATTTTCGTACTCGAATTTATTGTTTGGTTTTGTGTCTTTTCTGCAACACTTCACACAGATTCCCATTCAGTTGGCTGTACTTAACTTAAATTAAACATTTGTTAGCAGCTTAGCCACGGATTTCAAACTGTCTTTCTGGCTTTCTGGCTTTCATTCGCTTTGATCTCATCAACACAAAAATGTTAACTATTTCAGCCAGATTGTGCTCAGTCTCCTTCTCCGACTAGATTTAGATTTAGTTGCAAGCAAAATGTCCTTGTCAAAACTAACATTTGATATTATTTCTCAGTGTTGGCAGCCCTTCGGCCAAGAGCCTTGACAAACCAGCAGTCGCCTGGCTTTGCATTTTCATTTTCATTTTTATACATTTCGCTTGAATACAGATTTTCTTTGTGTACTTATGCCCTAGCAGTGAGGGTATGCTTACTATCTTGTGGATAATACGATAATGACAGAGCTCAAATTATATATAGTTAAATATATATATTGCCTTGAACAGCAGCGATGGTCGAGTCCAGTTAGAAGCCAGATGATACTTGAGGCAGCTCCAAACACGAATCAGAATCCACAGATTATGCAAGTTCGAATGAGATGCTATAACTGTAATAAGAATATAATAATTGAAATCTTGAGTTCTGGTATTGAAAACATTATTGTTTTCCAAGCTATCCTAACCAAGATTCTGGTATCATGAAATATATTTCACAGAGCTGCGCCCATTTGCAGTTGAAGGGTGTGTAATTCTCGATGTGCATAATAGAGCAGCTCCTTGCTGTGAGTGTGTGTGTGTGTGTGTGTGTGTTTTGTTGTACGTTATGAATACATTTGAGAGGAGAAGCAACTTGCAACACGTTTCTCACATTCTGACATTCTCACATTTTTCCATTTTCATTTGCAATTGAGTGGCGATGCGAGGCTGCAAGTCTTTTTATATTTATGCTGCTGCTGTCAGCTCCAAGGTCCTCTTGTGTGTGTGTGTGTGTGTGTGTGTTTGGCACTTGAAACGCACTTGGCAACCCTACCTGACACTCGACACACACATACCTAAGTCAAGTCATCAAATTCAAGTGCCTCACTCAGAACGTGACTTGTTTTTTGGGGCTTACAACTTGGGCGCTGCCAAGTCAAAGTCAAAGTCAGGGTCAGCACAAACAAAAACAAGCCCCAAAAAATTATAATAATTAGAATAATTAGAATAATAATAACAATAATAACAATAATAATAACAATAATAATAATAATAATAATTAGAATAATAATAATAATAATAATAATAAAATGCTCGTCAGACAAGGCAGCTTCCCCAATTGAAGTGGTCACCTTTAACCTTGGGTTCAGTTCGAATTAAATGTTTCTTTCACTGATTCAATTATGCATTTGCGGCACGTGTCTCTGCCTCTCTTAATTGAATATGTTAAATTTTATTGTTGCAGACACATTTTGGGTTTTTTGTTTGTTTGTTTCTGCTTATCTTTGAGCAAACATTGTTTTCATTTAGTTTGCATGTTGTTGCTGTTGTTTAAGTTGTTGCTGTTTTATGTTGTACACTTGTTCAAGTTGCAAGTTGTCAAACTAAACACACACACACACGCAGGGAGGGAGGGGGGAGAGCCTGCAGCCTGTCATAATAGGAACAAAGCTGTCAACTGGCGACATTCATTCATTTCTAGCTGTCGGCGTCCAACAACTGCCTGACTGTGCCCCACTAACAGCTATGTTTTTAGATATTGTACACACGCACACACACACACACATACACACATATATATATATATCCACATTTATGTAGAATCAATCTTTTTTGCTGACCAGCCTTTGTCCTTTTTCCATGCCACAAGTTGAGGCAGCTTACAGACTTTCCTTTTGCTTTTAGTTACAGCTGAATGTGATTGAATGTGTGTGTGTGTATAGTTTGTGTGTTAATCAGCATTATATCAGGATTATATTCATTTAATAGCCATAATTTATATGCCTGCTTAAGAAGCAATTAATAATGCGCAAGTCAAGATTAAGTTTGCCCAGCACATAGCCATAACTCAAGTGTTATCCTTTCAGAAGTCGCACACATTTGAGATATTTATAAGAACATTGATTTATGTAAGAGTGTGTGTGTATATGTGCAACCAGAAAAAAATCACACGGAATATTAGAAAATTTGCCCGTAAACTAGAAAGTTTTTTGTAGTTTTTAGAAGTAATTTGAAAATATAAGAAAATAAATTTCGTAAAATTATAAATCGACAAGCCCAAAACTATGCTTATGTTTAAGCAATGAAAAGCTAATGTTATGAAGAAATAGTCTGAAATTGGGAAATATTTTTTACAAATTTTAAAAACTGCAGTTGTTTCGAAAACAAATAAAAGCTGGTTTCTAAGAAGTATGCTTTTCAGCAGATGAGTTATCAAAATTTCAGTCGATTGCTTTTTCGGAGTGATTCTATGTATTTGTGCATGCATGTGTGTCCATTGACAAACTTTTTCGGCTTGTTGTTTTCAATATATTAACAAAAATTGATATAAATTGAAAACGTGTTAAAAATTTGATTCGCACACGTTTTGCAATGCGTATTCCGGGGTGTTCACATTGTTTGGGACACGAGTGTAAACTACAGTGGCGTCTACACCAAACTAACCACTCAACTAGTGCCGTTATCTAGCAATGTCTATGTCTCTCTGTTTCTCTCTTTGGTACTCCTCTCTCTCTCTCTCTCTCTGTTTCTCTCTTTGGCACTCCTCTCTCTGTCTCTCTCTCTCTCTCTCTTTCTCTTTCGCTTTCTGCATTTTTGTAATTTGTGGTTTCTGATTGGCATTTCATCAAAAACCGGAATGTTAATTAAATGCTTGGCTCAAACTGTGTCGCCTCTGTTTATGATGCATGCCACACACACACACACACACATATACACACACACACACACACACACACACACACACACACGTACATCTGCAGCACTCTAATTGAAATTGGCAATTTTTGAGCAATTATCACAAATTTGGCAATTGCTTTTTGTAATTAAGTTTTAATTATTTGATTTCAATGCAAACCGAAAAAAAAAAACGAAGTTAAGAATTTTGTTCTACCTCGTCGACTAATCAAAGGTGCTTGTAAACAACACAATAAAAACAAACAACAACTCGACAACAACAACAACAACAAGAACAGCAAGAACAGCAACAACTGCTTTAACTGTGCATGTGCATTTAGCGCTTAACAAAATGGCCGCCAAATGACTGCGCTGGCCAACAAAATGGCTGCCAACATGGCGACAGCAACAGGCGGCAGCAGCAGCAGCAGCAACTGCATAACAACAACGCTGCAACAGCAACAACAACATCTGCAACAACAGCAACAGCAACAACATCAGCAGCTACAACAACAACAACAACAACAACAACAGAGCACTGGCCTTATGGCCGCTTCCGTGATACAACCCGACTATTTACTCAATAATGATCGCGGTTTATTTAAGGTTTATTGTTTTATCAAAGATTTCATTGGGTAAGTATAAATCTCATCGTATACGCAATACGTTAAATGTTTACCGGCTAAATGTTTACCAGTTTACCAGTTTACAATTTACCCAACCCGACGTTGAATATTTATGTGAACTACGTAGACTATATCTATATATATATATATATAGACTGAGTTCAAATTGTACAAAGTTGAAGGTTATTTGAGCACTTCACAAAAATGATAAACAAAAATCGATTGTCTTCTGCATAAAATTATAAACATAAATCTGTTGACTTGTGGATTAAATTGTAACAAAAAATGTAAATAAATGAATCTCTTTAAAGAGCATTAACAATTCGGTTTGAGTACTACGTTTGGGCTTACCAATTTACCAAACTGAGCATTGAATTCTGTTGTTTAAGAGATGCATTTATAATATGAGATTTATTTATTGGAATTTGGAAAAAATCGGCGACTCATTAAGCTAACTCCGTGAATTGTATTGCCTTCTCCGAGAAGGGGAGAATTGAGTTCAGCTTCTCTATCCAAGTGTTGGATAGTCGTAGAATAAGTTTTCGATCGATTCTTACTCATCTGCTCTTCGCAAAAAGAAAAAGAAAATAATGTTTAATCGGAGAAACTTACATTTTTCAGCAAGTTAAGCTAATTGCAAATAAAGTGAGGCATTTTGTGTGGCCACTGGAGGGGGGGAAGCAAGCGTGCCCCACTTTAAATTTGCCAGCTTTAAATATTGTAAAGTGTCAAATGCAGTAGCTGCTACTGTTGCACACCTAATGCAGCACACACTGTAAGCACACACATTGTTATTTGTATTTATCTACACACACAAACACACACAAACACACACAACACACACAACACACACACACACAGACACAACACACCCCTTCCTCAAGTGAGCAGACTGTAAGGCAACACCCTGTATACAAAATTGCCTTTTATTTACTGGCGCTTATCATTTTACACTTGTGTGTGTGTGTGTGTGTTTGTCTTTGGGTGTATGCGTGTGTGTGTGTAAGTGTGTATATAATTCATATTTAATCAACTGATAACTGCAAAAATGTGTACACATTGTCAAGCAAGTGCTTTGCTGCCCGCTGCCTGCTGCCGCCTGCTGAATGTTTCTGTTTTTGTTTTTCTGCCTGGCTGTGCTCCAATTTCTGTACTCCTGTTATTTTCACTGCCATTATCACCTGCTGCTGCTGCTGCTGCTGCTGCTGCTGTCGTTTAGTGATATCAGCAGTGAGCAGCGAGCACATTGAGTCAGTCACAGTTCCTCGGCTGATATCACTTGATACTCGCCTCGTACTCATGAAACTCTGAAATGTTATCAATCGTCAATATTTGTTTAGCTGTCAACTTGTTGGCTGACATCGCTCGAACCAAATCGAATCGAGTCGAGTCTCGAGCACCGAAAACACCCCAAAAAATGAGAGAAGAAAACGAGTAAAGAATGAAGCTCTAATTGTGCAATTAGCAGTTGGCTGAGTTTGTTTAATTGATCATTAAATAAATAGCAATTTTGTCAGAGCTGAAAACTGAAATCTGTGGCAAGTTGGCAAGTTGCAATACGACAACTCAACGGGAATAGAATTTATGCATAGCATCTTGTCAATTACACATATTTGAAATATGTAACAAAGCTGGCCAAGTTTTTGATATTTTCCTAAGATTTCAACAAAAGAAAAATGATTTGGTTTTCCTCAATTGAAATTCCTTCAGAGTAAACAATAGTGTTGACAAGCAGACGATGGATCAAAAACAAATTGCTAATTTAGATTAGGCATTAATGACAGCTGTCTTCCACATCTATGAAGATGATGACTTTGATAAAGATTAAGATTTGGCCGACACTAAATTAGCATATAAATTCGAATGTTCATCGATCTGAGTTCTAGTATGTTTAAGGTTGAGAATACCCACGTATTTGACATCAGTTTTGCAGAGTGTCTGCTTTGAAGGGGGTTTCTTTTAGCTGGGAAGCAAAAAACATAATATTTGCAGCATTTGCAAAACTAATTTGATGAGTTTGAAATATTTTGCTGTCACAATAAACAGAAGCAAAAAAAAACTAAAATCTCTTACAGGGTTCATGGACATTGTGTATTGTGCACGAAATTCCTAGAAATCAACTAGATGTCCGCCCACTTTTGACATATTGCTTGTGATGTGAAATGCCAAATGAAAAGAAGCAGCAGCAGAAACAGAAACCGAAACATTTGCAATTATTGTAAAGCACTCGACGAGTGGCACAAAAAATGATGAGTCATCATTCTATTCATTCCCATCTGAGACATCAATGTCTGTCAAAGTCTGTGCGACGGCTGAAGAATTATCGCAAATATGTTGAATAAGAAAAGCTGAGGAAAAACTTTGAAAAACCCAACGCCCACATATATATATATATATATATATTGTGACACCTGCCCTAAGTGGAAAATGCAATTTGAATTTTCATTTCACAGCTGACTTCGCAGTTGGCTTTGACTAAATGTTGGCCACAACGATATACATCTACATAATATATATCCGATTTGGCTCGATGGCTCTACTGAATTTCATTGACAACATTTTGGCCGGTCGAGTGGCTCTTGGCCAAATAAAGTGCAATCAGATTTCTTGGCTCTTGCCACCATTTTTATTATACGTCTTTATTTCGTTCCTTGCAGTGACGTCTGTAATTTGAGTTTATTTTTATAGGTTTTGCCAGTTGCTAAACACGCCAATTAATTAAGTTTATATATCTCTATATGTATCTTTATCTGTATCTGTATCTGTATCTGTGTCTGCATATAAGTTGAGGCTTATTGCGTCGCCAAATATTCAAAATTGTCAACATTTTCAATCACTTTGCATTTAATTAGTATTTAAATAAGTATGCGTAAAAGTATTCAAATATTTATTGATGGTGGTGATGGTTTACTTTTGGCTTTATTTGCAGGTGAGCGATAATTTCCAAATGCCAAAAGACTACATCTATTTACTAGATACACTCCCCTCCCCTCTTCCGGGTTGGGCTCGGGGGGTGCCGTAAGTAAACAACATTTTTTATAATTGATGCGAATTTGGGTATGCAAAATGTGTAAACAGGTTCAAAATCAAGCTGGTTTTTTTTTTGACTGTAGAGGTTTCTATTATTCTCTGTCACTCTCTGCGTAAATAAAGTAAGGAAGGCAGAAAATACTAGACATGAAATTTGGAATACAAGATATTTGACATAAATCAAGTTTATTGCAATTTAGCGATAACTGCACACGCTGTCTCGCGAATATCGATACAAATCGATAAGGTAAAGTTTGCAGACCTTCAATTTGTGTTGAGCAACTTGAAATATTCTATTAAGAGTGCATAGGAAACTTAGTTTTTGTTCTAACTGTAAACCTACTATGCGTTTAAGATCTGGGCAGCAATATTTCGACTAAAATAAAGCAATTTTGTATCTCTACTTTTGGCAAGGCTCTAAAGTGTTTCTCTACTTTCTCAGCTAAACATTTCTCTTCTCTTTTCACTTGCAAGTATCGTAATTTATATCATCGAGTGTCTATAAGAAGTCTTAAACAGTGTTGATTAATTTTTGGTCAGTGTTGATCAGCAGTTTGGAAGAAAGTAATTCGAAAAGAAAAAGTAAATCGATATATTTTGAGTGTATGCTTCTAATAAGGCTAACTAACTTGGTTCCATAGTTTCCAGCTAAACATTTCACTTCTTTGCATCGTCGACTTAACCAGTGTTGATTAGTCAGAGGTCAGTGTTGAGCAGTGTGGCTGTACACTTATTCTACATACTCTAACCAATATCCAATATTTTCCACTGCACAACAACAGAAACAAAACAAATTCTATTTAAGAAGGGGACTTATGAAACCTACCTCACTATCAGCCACTAGGCTAGGTAATGCTCAACTGAAACTCTCTCGCTATTTGCACTTGCAACACTTGGCATCACTTACCGTTATGTCGTCTGTCTGCCAGTCCGTCTGCCAGTCCGTCTGGCAGTCTGCCTGTTTGCAAAGCCTAAGCCCCCTTGAATGGCAAATAGAGCGCATAACGCAACTCATGACTTTAGTTTTAGTTACCCGCCTGCAGTGCAAGTGAGGTGAGGATCTCGCTTTTTACTCACTTTTTCGAGATAAGGTTTCGTAAGCCGCTCGACAAACTCAGACTCCTCACTCGAAACATATTGACTGTTAATTAAAGTCCGTGTCTGAGGGCAAATGTTGACTGTGTGCTGCAAGTGCTGTCAAAACAAACACACACACACACACACACACACACACACACAACAATTGCGACACTCTCGAACCCTGAAACGGGTGACTCAGACTAAGGGTTAACTGCATTTAGCCTGGCTCTTGATAAGATTAGCCATTTCCAGGCAGTAACACTCGAGCAGAATCGTATTTATTTATTTATTTATTATTTGTTATTTATTTACTATTTATTTATAATTTGTTTACTCTTTATTGCTCATTATTTATTGCTTTTTATTTATTAGTTGCCATTTATTATGTGTTATTTATTATTTATTTACACACAATTGGCAATTGCAGTTTGCATTTGGGGGACGCATCTGCTTCCTCTTCTTTCTGTGCTGCTGCTCATCCTCCTCCTCCTTCGCTGCGTCTTCCTCTTCTCTCTCTCTCTCTCTCTCTCTCTCTCTGCTTATGTGCGCAATTTGCACAACTCTCTAATGAGCCAATAAATTCAGATTACGTATACGTGCAGGTGGCCAGCTGCAGCAATTTTTCCTAAATCACAAGCACCACATTTTGCGCACATACCCTGTAATTGCAAAGTGTGTGCAAGTGGGCATACCTGACAGCTGTTACAGTTGGCAGCAAGTATCAGCAGAGTTCAAGTGAAGTTGATCTTGGCGAAAGTATATCACAGATTCACAAAGTATTCGCCTCGAAATTTCCCAAGCTGCTTCTCGAGTACCAGAAATATATAATTAACTGTAAAACAAATCCAAATACTACAAAATCCTTTGATTAACATTTATTTTATATATTTAAATAAAAACGTTAACAAATTTTGGGCTTTAGCTGCAATTCTTGGCCTTAAAACCAACTTTTTACTAACTTCTACGATTAGCTTCATTTCGCTTCCTTCTGCTGCCATATTGTGCTTCTGCAGCTTAAATCTATTTTTACAGGGTATCTGCTGGTCGTGCTTCGCTTTGTTGTGCAATATTCTCATTTCGTTTTGAACGTGTAATTTTTGTTTTTTTCGGGCAATTCACCGCGATAAATTTCACGCCAACTCAACACTTGCCGTTTGCTTTCAGCAATTATCGCGATCAACCCCCCTCTACCCCCCCTCCCACCCCTTACATGCATCACCTGCTTATTTTCTGGCACACACACAAAATAAATGTCATTTGCTGAAAACGCTGATTTTTCATCAACAGGTTAAACTCAAAAGACATTTTCGATCATCATCAGCAGCAGCAGCTGCAGCAGCTGCTCATTGAATATTATTAGTAACAATCCAATTACAACAAATTAATTACTTATCGCTACAAGTCCATTTAAATATAGTATTATTTAGTATTATTAGTATTATTTATCGCCCATTTAAATTCCATTTGCAAATGACGTCTTTTTCGTCGTTTGACATTGTTTTTTGCTATTGTGCTCCATTATCATCAGACACATGCTTTACTTATCGGGCAATTTGACTGCAACTACTGCTACGAGTACTACTTATAATATATACATATATATACACTATATATAAATACAGTTAGTCATCGCAGTCAACATTTTTATTGGACTTGCTAGTGCGATAAGTTGTCAAGTGGAAGTACTTGCCTCAAAAATCATCATTATTTTGCATTGAAAGCATTCAAAATGGGAGAGTTTATATAGTAGGCCTAAGGAAGCATACTTATAGCATATATATTTGTACATATATATATATATATATATACTTATCAGCATTAAAAACTGAGACTTGAGTGCTCGATACTTTAAATTTAGCGTATAAATTCTCGCATACCTCGCGCAGATCAAGTTTCACTTTAGCGAATATCGATACTAATCGATTTACGATAGCAATAAAAGACACAAATGTAAAATTATAGACATAGAGAGATATTATGGATCAATTGATAAGTTTTGTTAATCAAAAGGTATTTTTGATAATGAACAAACTTCTAACGGCAAGTCTTCACATGTACTTAAAAGGGTATCTGCCAGTCGAGCTGTTTCGCTTAGTGCTTTGCTGTTAATACAATTTTTGCTGATAATTCTCAAGTTGTTTACCCTAAGACATTGTTAAGTGGGTTAATCTCGCATAGTTCGCACTTCCTGTCTCTCTTTATAGAGGTAAACCTCCTCCAACACAAGTCAGAATCTGCTACCAAAGAAATCTTTCCTTCCACACAAATTCTACTTTTTCTTTTTTAAATTTTATTTTCATTTTATAATACCACAAAATAACAGCAGTTGATACCCGAAGCACCTCTTGATAAGATAAACTGTTAACAAACAAATATTTAAATTTATTTATTCGTCATTTGTTTATTTGCCTTGTGTTTAGGAAAGGATATTTTCAACAAAAAAAGTTTGTTTGCAGTTTTTGTCCACCAAATTTGTGTATTGATTGATGATGATTGCTTTTCCAATAAAAGCCGGCCTTTTTTTGGTTTTTTCTTCTTCTTTTTTTTCGTCTCTGCACTTAAATTATGCTCTGAAAACCCACCCGCACAAACACCCACACAAATACATGCACACACACACACACACACACACAGTAATATGCATATAAATGATAATTATGATATCGTTGCGATTAGATCGTTTTTTGATAACATTCTTGAGGCCCTCCCCCCCCTCCGCTTCTACACACCCCGCCAACCCCTGCCTTTGGCTAATCATTGCTGTTGTTCTCTAGTTGCTCTTGTTATCGTACGTCGACGTCGCTGTCGCTGCCGGCGTCGCTGTCGCTGCTTATTGTTACAAAAAAAAAAGGTGAACTTTTCAAGTGTTTGTTTTCTATTTTGCTGTATTTTCCTGGTCTGCCGAGCAGAAGAACACAAAAAAAACAGTTGTATTTTTGAAAATATTTTATTGGCGGCAACACAGCCGCTGCCGCCGCCACCGCCACCGCCGCCGCAAGCAGCGCAGTCAGCGCCGACGTCAACGCTTTTTGGATTTTGTGCGCGGCATTTTGTAAAAATCAGTTTTCGGTTCGAATTCAGTAAACAAAAACTTGTCGCCGGCGCGAGACACGACAAAATAAAGCAAAAAACAAGAAAAAAAAAAACTAAATAAACTACACTACAGAAAAAGTTGGTGTTGTTGTTCGGCTATTTGTTTAAACAATTTGCTACAGCTCAAGTTGAATGTACGCGCAAAAGATACACACGCAAAAATTGTTGAGATACAGATACGAAAAGACAACAAAGTTGAAGTAGTATTTTTTCGTAGCTCTTTTTTTCAGTAGCCGCCGAACGATCGATGACGTGTGCTAATTGTTGTTCAAGTTGTTGTTGTTGTTGTTGTTCGAGTTGTTGTTTAAGTTGTTGTCGTTGCTGTTGTTGTTGTTGTGCGACGCCCTGACCTTGTTACTGTCGTGCCGCCTCGTAGTCGCAGCTCGTGTCTACTTTGTATCTGAGAGATTGTTGCTGCTCGACTCTCCCGAGTATCTTTGTTGCCGCTGCTTCTTGCGACGCCACGTTGCCCATTTGAAAACTAACAACTAGACGACACACCAAGATACAAAGATACACACGCAACGCACACGCACAGCCATCATTTAAATATTGTCTATAAATAGCAACAACAACAACAACAACGACAACAACTAAAACGAAGCAAACGCAACGAATTGTGTGGTATAAATTTTTAAGTTAGCTTCTTTTTTTCTATTTTTTTTGTAGTTGTTGTTGTTGTTGTTTTTGGTATTTATTTTTTACGGGCTTCCACAATTTTGTTTATATTATTCATGGCGTACAACATTCAGTGTGGCAAGCAGCGGCGAACAGACGACTTTATTTTGCTTCTGTTGAATTTTCGAATTATTGCATTATTGGCAAATTGCAGCAGCCAGCCAGTGTTGCACAGCGTTTGGCAAAAGTAGTGTGCATATTCAAATATCAATTGGCAAAAACAAATACAAAGTGTGAATTTTATGCCAGATAACTAAACAATGAAGTCTTTCAGATGATAAAGGCTTTTGACTTATGAGCTGGGTGTCAAACTGAATCGTATTTCAGTATTTTAGTACCGGTTCCGGTAATAGTTAGGCATTTTTACCAACTTTGTTCGGTATTCGTTAAAAAAAAGTTCATTAAGGCAGTTATGTTAATATCTGGTTGTCAAACTGAAACGTATTTCGTTACCGGTTCCGGTTCAGCCACGTGAAGAGTTACGCTGAAGAATTGGCTTCGAATTATCATCATATTTTGTGAGGTATGCTTCTCCGTTGTAACTGATTCTGAAGAGAATGTTTTGCGGGTACGGTTGTGGTTCGGTTTCCAGTTTCAGTTCCGGTTTCAGTATGATCCTTGAAATGATAAAAATGAACTGGTTAATTATCTAGCATAATATTCGTAGGATAATTAATCGATTAACTTTGAACAGACAAATCAGAAACAAGCTGGACAAATCTGCCCAGCACTCTCTTCTAGTATGTCTCCACTTGATTCAAGTCATTTTTATCTACAAATAGCTGCTAACTGCAACTGTATCTTTGTATCTCCGTGTGTATCTCAGATTAATTGGTTAATATTTATTTTTAGTCGGCGTTTTGTGGCGCTTGATTAATTGTAATTAGCCGCAGCGCTAGAAGAGTAGAGAGAATTGCACACACACACTCTCTCCCTCTCTCTCTCTCTCTCTCTCCCTCGCTCTCTCTCCCTCTCTGTCTGTGTGTGTGTCTTGCTAGGTGTATTTCTGTCTTGGATATTTGCTATAAAAATAATGCTAAATATAATAATAAATTAGTTGTTGCCATTTGGCACGACGCTAAACAAGTTCCAGAGCGACAAGCGCGCGATATTCTCAAACAACAAAATCGAAATACAAAATAAAATTATAAATAAAATAAACGAATCGAATCGAAATTCAAATTCAAATTCAAATTCGAATTCCCATTCGCATTCGCATTCGCATTCAAATTGGAAATTCTGTTTCGCAGTTGCAGTTGCAGTTGCTCAACACACGACTCGAATCGTGTCGACTCGTATCTGTTGCTGTTGCTGTATCTGTATCTGAGTCTGCTGGTGTGGTGTGGTGTTCAAGTGCATGTTTCGCATTCGTTTCGCATTCGTTTCACAAATATTTCGCAGCTAAGCAAAAATCCAACAACAAAAACAAAAAATAAAAGATTTTATGCACAATTCGCCGCGTTGTTTATTTTGTTGTTTTACGCCTTGTGCTGATTGAATAACAATTAAATACACACAGTTTCAGTTTCTTTATATAACATTTAAATAGGGCATTAAACAGACACACAGACACACAGCCACAGAGACACACAGACACACAGACACAATAATTGTTAGCCATCATTTTTGGCAGTGATTTGGCAAAAATAAAACAAATACAAATAATTCGCCAGACAAACAAATACAAATAAAAAAAAATAATAATAATAAAAATAATAAGCAACAAATAAAAAGCAAACAACAAAATCAAAATTGATTTTAAATTGTGCCAAAAATAGCTAAAAACAAAAAAGAGAAATAAAAAAAAAGAGAAATAAAAATCAGCTCAGACAAAAATCATAAACAGCTGTGCACACAAAGCGTGTTTGTTGTTGCTGTTGTTGCTGTGTTTGTTGTCCGCTGTCTGTTGACATTGTTGGGCATTATTCTGTTTGTTCAACATGCTCAAATATCCGCGCACCTCCTCCTCAACGTCGTCGGGCTACTTTGATGACGACGAGGCGCTAATGAATCTGAATCCCTATCAAACACCGCCCGCCTCCCCGCAATGCTGTGTGGTGCCCCAGTATCTAGAGAGGCACATGGTACGCATGTTCAGCACCGAAGAGTAAGTAACTGTAATTAACCCTTTCAGTGTTGTTAAATGTCCCATTAAATGGTGTCTCATTGCGGGTGTCCAATAATGTTGCAGCCAATTTACTGTTAATCGATAGTTCAATGGACCGCAGCAACATCAAATGAAGCGTTTCGAAAACCGCATTTTAAATGATTCCAATTTGATTTATATATGCCGAACTTTACCCCTATAATTTAGTAACGGTTATTTATAGATCTGGATAACAACTGACTATTAATCAATATGTCTTCAGACCTGATTCAAAATGTAACTTAAGCTTGTAAATATTTATGAGTATAAAAAAATAAGGTTTTTTTGTGATCTAAGATCTCTCTCTCTTGCTCTTGGAGTTGGAGCCAGTTCTACTTGACTATATATAGAACTTGAACGAATCGAACCCGTATAATTATATATTTATAATCAGGGAAACGACGATAAACTCTTAAACATTAACAACAAATTTATGTTTGGCACATAAATTATTTATAATTATTTTTATTATTATTGTTGGGCGGCTTCTGTTGTGTCCCCCCGCTTTAGAAAGTTCTTAACAAAATGCTGAAGTGCTTATCAGGGTTTATATATCTTTTGAGCTGATTAGAACAGTTTTTCCTATTTTTAGGTTTACTGCTCATTGTCACAAAGTCAACAGATCTCGCTGCAGCAGTAGGTAGAACTATTGTCAGTCGACTTTTTACTATATCTTGTCAAGACATCGGTCAGTTTTGAAAGTATATTCTTCTAAATATTGGTTGCTTATCAAAAAGATTGCACGAAACGATTATTTCGATGTTATCGATATATCGAATTAGTATACTAATGAATGCAGTATCGATATATAATGGATTACTAATTTAATCCGTTTATCTTTCAATTTTCCTTTCTTTCAACTCAAAATACTTGCTTCGGTCTGAAATGAATATTGCTCAGTGCAAAACACTTGTAGAATTCCGCAAATATTTTGCACATTTGTCACCACGCAGCCAATGGGACGGGACCAAAGTTGCTCGTGCCATAAATATTTGCTCTGCTAGTTATTGTTGTGGGTGTTTGCTCGAGTCGAGGTACTTCTCTGGCCAAATAGAGCGCACTTTAATTAGCAGCTTGTTTGAAAAACAACTCGTCTGAAATGCAAATAATATGCGTATGTCAACTGTCGACTGTCAAACAGTCAACTGTCAAACTGTCAATGTCAAAGAAGGAAAAAGAAAAAGAAAACAAACAAATTGAATACTATTTAAGCAGATAGTTCGCATATGATTTAGTCAACGATCTATTAATAGCTGACAATCTATACTTTCTGATTAATATTTCAACTCTGAGTTGACCCCGAAAACCAAAACCCATTAAGCAAAAAAACCTGTTGCACAAATTGTTGCTGTGATTTGCCAACGCTCACAACTGCAATGTTTATATGCAAATGCATTTTCCAAGCGTTCTCTGCATAATTAATTCGAATCTTATAAAATCAAATATAATAAAATACTGCAAAATGCAAAATGCAAAATGTGCAAAAAATGCAAATATATTCCGTACAGCAAAAGCAAAACTCGCACAAAAGCACTCGAGAAAATTTGCTGGAAAATAAATTAAGCAACAATTAAAAAAAAATTAGCAAATGTTGACAATGCTCGACTTGCTAATGCCCTGGGAAAAATGGGTTTTAAATGTGGGAGTTTTGTGAAGAGAGCGCAAGAGAGTTCTAGTAAGGTTAAGGTTAAGATAGAAGATAGATAGAAGAAGAATCGAGAATGAGGCTACGCGATGTAGATAATGATATATATACATGTATATATTTATATATCTATAAATGTATGTGTTATCGATTCTTATCGATATATTTATTTATGTATTCAGCTTTAAATTCGCTGCGATTTCTTTTTGATTAATTATACCTCATTTTGAATACCCTTTGTTAAACGCTTTAATGACTACAGGGTATTAAAAGTCATTAATTGCTTGGCAGTTTTTATAGCAAAATGCAACAAGCTTCAATCCGCCACATTTCCCCCCCAATCCCCCCCCCCTTGCCTGTGCCCTGTCTCGCACAGTTTTGTGGGTGGCTTGTGTTTGTTTTAGAAGCCACGCGCGCACAACTGCAGCCCCCCTCACCTACCCCCATTCCCCCTCCATTGGATTACAGGAGTTGGGGATGAGGGTGTTGTATTGTGTTGTGTTGTGTTGTGTTGTGTTGTGTTGCGTTGTTTATTACGTTTGCTTATCGCCGGCGCAGTTAAGACTTCCATTGAAATTGCACATTTGCCAAGCGCTACGAAAATGATATGCGAGCATTTTTTTTGTTTAATCGCACTTCGTTGGAGAATTAGTACAGGCAATTTGAAACGGTACTATAGAGCGGGGCACATGCCAATGATGTAAGTGCAACAATTCTGTTGAATGCTAGAAATTTCTATTTGAGCAAGAGAGAACTCGAAACCATTAATGGGTTTATAGATAAGGCAGTGGATTTACCTTTGGTCGATTCTCTCTATGCGATGGCATATCTGACATGCTTAGACACCTCATTAATGAGTTGATTAAATCCACTTAATTACCTACAATTACTTAAGTAATTAAAGAGCAGCAGTTACATTAGAGGTGCCCCTTACATTAATCCAACATTCAAATAACTGCAAATATAAATCGAAAATAGTAATTATCAGCCAATGACTTGGTAATTGATAAGTAATTACTAATTACAGCTTGGTAATTGATAAGTAATTACTAATTACAGCTCGGTAATTGATAAGTAATTACTAATCACGGCTAATTCGATTGTCGAATGCCGCTAATTGCCTCAACATATCTTCTTCTTAGCCACCTTTGCCCATCCTCACGCAGTCTGGCAACCCCTCATTCTCATTATTTGGCCACTTTGCTGCTGGCACGCAACTTGAAAGTACATAGAAAGTAACTGGCTGAGATACTTTGATACAATTACCCCTAGCCTGCCACCCCCAAAACCAACCCCCCGCTCCTCCCTCCACTCCCTTAGCCAGCTAATTGGGCAACATGCGTACCAAACATTGTTGCCAACTGTGCGTTTTATCTTTTTACTTTTATCATCAATGAACCGCCTTGAACTGGCCGCAAGATGGCGACAGTGTGCGCCTCCTCTAGCCACTCCCCCACTCAGCTGGCTGATTACCATTGGCAATCTAAAACTGTAACAAAAGCGAATAGCAAAAACAACAACAACAACAACAACAATGAGAATATTAATTTGTATTTTTTATCTTGCGTATTTTTGTGTCAACGGCCCAAAAGGTAAATGCACCCCCTTTGCGCGACCTTTGACCTTTTCGTGTCACAGGCTTTTAGCTGGCGCTTCATTTATAGCCTTTCTCTCTCCCTCCCGCTCCCCCCCCCCCTCTCTATCTGTCGCTTGCATGGTTGATTAGTGTGCGCTGAAACGGAAAAGCTGCGTGAAAATACAAACACTTGCCTCCATTTCCATTTCCATTTTCATTTTCATTTCCATATTCGGTTTTCAGTTTTCAGTTTTCAGTTTTGAAGCTTTCCTCAATGGGTCTGGGTCTGTTGTCTGTTGTCTGTTGTCTGTCAAAGCCATTCAGTCGACTGCGTTGCGGTTTTACTATTTATACATGTTATCGATTACTTTTATTTTTAATCGGAAAACGACAACAATTTAGACCGCAGTGTGGCAAACTGGTCAGGTTCAGCTGGTTAAGCTGCAACTCACAGATATGTGTTGAAAAATTGTTAACTTTTTTTTGATAAGTACTAAGCCAAAAGGCACTTCATTATTAAGACTTCGACTTAAAATAAGTGATTTGAAACTTTAAAGGAACAGCTAAATAAAGTCCTAAAGCTCTTCCAGGACATGTCTCTGTAAATATTCAAATTATGATGCTGAAAATTTGAAGCATGCTTTTCAGAGGGTTTTCAATTTTGTTTAAGCTATAGTATATATATATATATATTCCCGATCAGCAACATATAGCCATGACCCTCTGTTTGTCTGTTGCTAGGCTGTTGCACACAAACTCAGCAGTTACATTTGTGATTATCCTTATCTATATATAAGATAGCTTTTATGGGAATAATCGATGGGTTTTTTTATATTGATTCTTCTTCTTGCCTCTGCAAGAGTGTCTAACTTTCGGCTTGTGCTTATCTAGTCTCTACCTTAACTGAAGTTAAGAGCTGATCTAAAGGTTTTCCACGCATTATATTTAATGATGTTCGATGAGTAAATTCTTTATATCTCTTCTATGGATAGCACAAGATATATGTGCCTTTGGCACAGATGTTTTTTCCCATTTATTTCACTTTTTAATGGTGAACATTCAATGAATATTTATGATTATTTCAGTGCATAAAAGTTGAAAACTGGTTTGATTTGTAACACATTCAACGCAATTACATTTTTATATGATTTTGTGTCTAGACGCTGAAACGCACATATTTTGTTGTAATAATGCACACCTGAGAAAAACACATTCACACACTCACACACACACACACGCACAACACGACGGCAGCAGGCAAAAACATTTTTCATGGTCAACTCAATTTGCATGTGTTCGTCTATATATCTATATCTATATCTATATGGCATATCCATGATATTCAGAGCTATATAAAGACTGCAGATGTTGGCGCTTGCCATAGGCCTGCAAAATGTATTTTTGCGTTTTTTCTTCTTGTTGTTGTTGTTGTTGTTGTTGTATTTTAGCGTTGTGCTCAAAGCAAACAAAATATAAAAAAAAACAAAGCAGAAGACGAAAAAATAACAGGCACCAAAGAAAATATTTAACAATTGTATTTGTTTATTTATGTCGAAATTAACTTGGCCAAAACCGAGTCGTAAGAAAAAGTACAATTTTTGTGTTGTATCGTTCGCCATTAATTAGCATCAGGCCAATGAAATTTATTTCCTTTGAACAGAGCCGTCAATGTTGATTTACCACTTTTTGAATATATACCTTATAATACCCCTTACGAAGAGGGCTTGTCAGAGAGAGAGTTGCTTATGCTAAGAGGTATTTTCACAACTGTTGAGCAAAGGCTAGACTTTGAAAATATGTGTGAAGGAAAGTTTCTATACAAACGAACACCTTAACTTATTTAAACTACACTCTCTTGAGATATATATATATGTATATATCTTGTCATGGTGTATTCCTTTTAAATACTACAGCATATTTTCTGGCTCTATCTACTCTTTTGACCTTGCTGAAGTGCCCTTCCTCCTATATGCATCGATTTACTTAACTTGTTACAAATTGTTTTCCATCTTCATATTTAAGCTTTGATATATTTGATTATTTCTTGATCGAACCTTTCAGCTTTACATATATGAAAATTCACAAATATTCTATAGCTTTACCTGTTCTAACTTCATATCCACCTTCTATAACTTACTACAGGGTATTATCGAATCGTTGCTTTGACTTTTGCATTGCATTTGACCTTGTTGTAGTGCTCCCGCCGCCTCCAAGTTGTGTAGCTTCTTTGAATCACACTTTAATGGGGCGCGACCACATGGCCCACCTCCCAGGTGGGCAGTCCAACCCCCTCCTCCAGCCCCAAAGTATATTACAACTGGCGCCACTTTTCCATTTAAGAAGTAAGCCACAATTCAGTTGTTGTGCTCGCTGTATGATATATGCCTAATATTATGTCTACCTCTAAATTCTGGATCTGTTTTTGTTTCTCTTTTTCTGTTTACTTGGCTTTTGTTTATTTGTTCTTTCACTAAAAAAAGGTAAGCATTTTGTTTACTTTTAACATAGATTTATTGATTTCGTAAATTTATTTTGCTTTTCGAATTGTTCCCTTTTTTTTATTAGTAGCAAAAATTGCGCATAAATCTCTTTAAGGATGCGTTTGTCGCTATAAATTTTGATCAGACCCTAAAAGCATTTTTTGGGCGCACAATTTGAACATGAAAATCGCGTTTTCAACTTGAAATGCTCCATTTCATTTTTTTTTTTATTTTTTTTTTATTTTTTTTTTTTATTTTTATTTTTTTTTATTTTATTTATTTTTTTTTTATTTTATTTATTTTTTTTTATTTTTCCATTGTCAAAAAGTCCGAAATTAATTATAAACTTTTACATTTTTGTTATCTAGTCAGAATCAGGTTTTCAACTTTATTAGTTATAATTATGATTTTAATTATTAATTATAATTAATGTAATCAGTTTTATTCAACTTATGGCTGTATATATTTATAATCCATCTGAATTTCTAGGGTATTATCTAAACAGTATTTTCAGCTGCAATATTTTGTACACATTTTGGTTAATTTAACACAATTTGACATTGAGCAAATGTCAAGGGCAAATGCTTTGGCGCTTTTTGTTGCTGTTCGTGTCAATTGTTGTTCTCAGTTGTTGCTGTTGTTCTCAGTTGTTGTTGTTGTTGTTGTTGTTGTTGTTGTTGTTGTTAGCCACCCGCCGAGGCGAAAAGTATTTGAGAACAAAAGATGCCGTTTCATTTTTTGCCAGCACAAAATCTATCTTGGCAATAATTGAAATCTTTTGTTCCCGTGTCGCCATTGTTGGTGCTGAAAATAATTATAACTTGGCAAGTGAAAAGGTTCTGCATAAAGTTGCTGTACTAATAGATACCCTGCAATGCCAACTGTTGGTATTCTCAAGCAAAAAGTTTTTACATATTCGACACAAACTGCGCATTTCCATTTATAACAAATTCTAAGCTTAACTAATTGCTAAAAAACAGCAGCAAAAAAATGATATTAATCACAGACTTGAGAATTAGTTAATGCATTATGAAATCATTTATATAATTAGTATGTTGATTAGTTTAGTTAGCATTTATCAGCTTTAACTTTTTCTTATTGATTATAAGTCCAAATCTTAAGTACTCGATACTACGTAACTATCGGAATTATAATAAAACTAGCATCGATAAATATAGATTAGGAATAATACAATAGACCCTAATAGGTAATATATTCAAATATATATAATCATCTAACTGTAAAGATGAATTTCAATATTGTTTGTTGCCTGCGAAATCTATATTCTGATTAGCTGTCATTGAATATAACACTTTGCTGACTATATTGATAGATAATACTTATTATTAATAATAATTGATCATTAATAGTTGAATTAAATTTATCAGCAATTTTCTAAATCATGTTATTCAATAATTAAACGGACGTGACGAACATTTTCTATTCAAATCTTAGACTAGGAAGTTTTACAAGTGTTATACGAAAGCCAAAAGTCAGAATAGGAAGTTTTATATGTGTTATACGAAAGCCAAAAATCAGAATAGGAAGTTTTATAAGTGTTATACGAACGACGAAGCATTGAGTTGGGGAATTTATAAGTGTTATACGAAAGACGAAACATTGAGTTGGAGAATTTATAAGTGTTATACGCAAGACGGAAACTTGACTAAGAAGATTTATGATAATAATTAATAGCTTCATCAATCATTTCTGATACCTGATACTGACGATTTGAACTAACTGTAAACAAGTAACTATAACCACAAGAATAGAGGTAATCTAAATTCACTTTACCTCTATCTTTATAGCTATACATATATAATATTTGAGATAGTTGGGTTTAGAAGGAAGTAGAAATGGTCACTTTTGCCTTGAGTAAAACCCAACTAATCAGGTAATCCAATAAGCCGAAGTGCTTATCTAATTGCATAGATGACAAAGAGCAGAGCTGAGCTATGTGATGTGAATAAGGTGGGTGCACCCATAAATGAATGCATTCGTATTCATATTCATTCGCTAGCTGTGTGGACGGACTACTGCTACTGCGGACAAAGCCCAGTTTAATTGATTTGACTGTGGAAACACGATTGCACAGTTTGCCCATTTGCATATTGCATTATTGATAATTGATAGAGCGAGGGCGTGGCAGCAATTCAGGGGCGGGAAGGTGCACCGTTATCGTCGTCTAGCACGTGAGTCGCGCCTGATATAGAGAGAGAGAGAGAGAGAGAGAGAGAGAGAGTGAGAGAGTGAGAGCGCGAGAGGGGGGTTAAGGCTAGCGGGTCAATACGTGCCTGGAAACACAATTTTGTTTGCGGCCAATTTAACGACGCAGATGGCAAAAATAAGCGCTCAAATCGCAAGGCATTAAAATTGCTAACACGTTTCGCAACACAGCTGCAAACAGTGCTGATAACGTTTGATAGCGATTAAAGATTATTTTTGTTGTTGTTGTTGTTGCTGCTGATTAAATGAAGACAGTCGTCGTCAGTCAGTCTGTCGATCTGCCACTTTTAACTATGATGTCACAATGAATCCACTCACTAAAATACATTCAATCAACGTCATTCAATTTGTTGCGCTGTGATTGCGGTAATCGGTTATCGGTGTGTGTGTGTGTGTGTGTGTGTGTGTGTGTGTGTTGCATATTGATTCATCACTCGATATCTTGTGCGATTTTGGCATTCAATTCATATACCCAAAAAGAATTGCAGCCTGAATTGTAGAAAATTGCACTAAAAACTGCAAATTTTTTCTTGTTTTTCGAAATGATTTCAAAGTAGAAGAAAAAAAGAAAACAAATTTCAAAATTAGACAAATATGAATAGGAAAACGCCTGGTTTTTAAAGGAAATACATTTTCTGAGTAATATGCTTTGGCGAATTTCGAGATCTTTGGGTTTTTTCAGTTTCAGTTTTCTTTGGGGGTTTTCTCATCTCTGTTGCAACATCATGTGCCCCTCGCCCTTCACGCTTGTGACGTCACTGTGCGCCATGCTCAAATGAATATGTGGCGCACACAACATCTTTTGTTGTGTCTGCGCAAATATTTTGCTTTTATCTGGAAGCACTTACGTTGTTGCTTTTATGATTCATTAAAAAATTAAACCAACATGAGGCACAAGCACCAGCACCAGCAAAGACCAGCATATTTTTGTTCGGTGGAGACCTTCTCTTTTTTATCTCAAGTGACGACGTGATGACGTCAGTAGCAAAATTACTGAAAGATTTATGCGATCAGAGCAGAGCAGAGCAAAGGCAAAATTATTTCACAATCCGTCTGGTTAAGCTTCAGCTTTATAGCGATCCATAAAAATATTATTGATGGCGGTATTTTCTTCTTAATTTTGAGCATTTCAAAATGCAATATTCAGTTGCCTTTTTTTTTGACTTTCCGAGGTTATTATGATTTGGTTGGAAAGTATGTAGAAAACGTCTGCGAATCCATAATTTGTACGTTTTCTTGATCAGCACTTGGAAAAATTTGAGTTATTGAATGAAACCTATTTTTTTTACTAATTTATCTTAGCCAAACTTACTTGTTATAAAATATATTATACGCTTGGCATTTACTGGGTTCTGTAAGGGTATTTAATATTCGACGTGCCCATGGAGGCCTTTCTTGTTTCGTATGTGCTTTGCATATTTAAAATAAATATGTTTGTCATTATTTGTTTGATTTATTATCACGACAACGTCGGTGAAAGGCTGTGGACCTCGTCAAGTTCAAATGTGAAGAGTAAGCCAAAAGAGGACAGGGTTGCAACCATAGGTAATCGCTGTTCCAGGTGCCATGTGCATAAACATCCGCATTTAGGCTGAGGAGAGAAGACAGATAAGTTAGATAGAGCTGACATACTGCTTATACTTCTTGACTACAACTGGAAAGACTGAAGAACTGGTCAAGTTCGAATGTGAAGGGTAAACCAAAAGAGACATCGCTGCAACTAAAGATAATCTCTGCGACAGGTGCCATGTACCTGCAGAGAGAAGAAAAATAAGTTAAGGTCCTTAAGCAAATAATAAAAGGCTCAAGACCTGATCGAGTTCAAATCTGCAGATTAAACGAAGACATGTTAAATTTGCTCGAAGGGGGGAGTAGCAAGAGAGGTTAAATAGAGTCCACTTTTTACTGAAATTAAGTTTACATGTGCTCACTCTCTCTTTCAGTCTCTCCCCTTTTCACTCTCTCTTCATTATCGGATTGTACTTATTATGTTTAATTGTGATTTGAGCTGAACTTGACATCAGGTTGCTTGCCTTTCGCTTTTTTTTTTTTTTTGTTTGTTCCATGCCAGAGGTCAGCCACGCCTCGCGTCTGCCGCCCACCCCAAAAATGGAGGCATTAAATTGCGGACACGAAGCATTTAATGGAGAGGAAAAAAAATGAGTTGCAAAAAAAACGAAAGTAAAAAGAAGAAAAATGCGCTGCAGACTCACGATTTTCATTGTTGCAGTTGTTGTTGTTGTTTGTTGCAAGTGTTGCAGTTGTTGCAGCTGCCAGCGGCAGCGGATAATTTGCCGTTTATAAGATGTGGTTGTTGTTGTGGTTGTTGTTGCTGTTTGCTGGTTGTTTGTTGGTTGTTTGTGGTGGCTAATGTTTCATAACAACAACGAAAACAATGCCTGGAAATGACTGTCAGCAGTGGCAGGCAACAACAAGAAATCAGCATGCAACAAGCTTTTTTCCAGCTGCTGCTGTGTGTTGCACAATGAAAAATTTTGTTGTTGCCAATTTCTTCTCTCTCTCTATGTATATATATATATATATATAGATGTATATATGTATGTGTATGTGTATGTGTGTGTATGTATTTATTTATTTGATATTTCTCTGTGGGCGCTTTGCTAATTGATGGGGCGTGTCAAATTCAAATGTTGCTGCTGTTGCTTTGTGCGAACAAAAGTAATCAGCAATAAACAACACGTTAACAGGCAATAAAAGACAACAACAACAACAACAACAACAACAACAACAAACACCACTCATTACCAGCAAACAACAAGTTTGGGCTTGCCCCCAACAACAACAATAATTGCACGCATTGTCAACAATATCACAAAAAAAAAAGATATTGTATCTGTAGATTGTATTTCTATGTTTTTGATTTTTTTTTTATTTACATGTGTCTGAAAATAAGTTAATCTTAACTTCCTTGAAGCAAACTACTTGAAAAATGTACATTTAATTTGTTTAATTTTCAATTTAATTGAAGAATATAATTCCTTAAGCTGAAGTAAAATTTCTTCCATTGTAACTGACTGCAGACCCAAAATTGTTATGAAGACTACAAATCAGTTACAGTTAAACTCAAATAATCCTAAAATATAATCCAGCAGTAAAAAAATGCTTTCTTTTTGTCGTAATTACCTCTGCTGCTATAGTAATTTAAGACATTTACGTAATCCGTTTCTACAGCGCCCTAATTTCCCAATAATTGTGGAACCCATCCCAACATATATATATATATATATATATTGTTGTTAGTATTGTTGTTTTTGTTGTGGATCGAAAGCGTTACGCACAATTTTTTCTTTCACTCTTAAGTATTTTTTATAGCGTGCGTGTCCGGCAACAATTTTCTACATTTAATGGGCTTTCGAAATTGTTGCTTTTGTGTTGTTGTTGCTGTGGCGTTGCCAAAGTCGTTAAAAGCAAAATTGCGAAAAAATAAAATTAAATAAATTTTGTGCGCCTAAAGAGGCTGAAGAGAGCTTTTGCGGAAGCATAGATTTTGTATGTTGTGTTGTGTGTTGTGTATTTTGTATTATGTTCATGTTCATGTTTAAGTTTGCGTTATGTCTAAATATTTATGACTTTTTATTAATTTGATAAATTTGTTTTCTTTGCTTGCAGGTGAGTTTTGCATTTCGCAATTTGCACAAATCATGAAATCAAACAAATTACAAAATTGGTATGGTAAGCTTGTTATTTACTTTTGGGGGATGTTTTAGCTTTAGAGCTTCTTATTACCCCCATCCTCCCTGCTTTGGCAACAGCATAAAAAGCTTTTAGAATAAAGCACGTCCCAGATAAAGCGAAATCAGCTGTTTTAACTGCAGGCTAAGTACCCCTCCCGCTCTCCCGTTTATCTATTCCGTCTAGCAGCGAAAACGTTGTGGGTGGGTGCTGGAGAGGTTGCTGCTCGTCTCGGGTTGTTGAGCTGCTGTGTTTTTTTTTTTAGCAATAGTTACTTATTTACTACACTGTCGCACAACGTGGCAATCGAGTGTTGTTGTAGTTGTTGTTGCTCCTGCTGCTGCGGCGCTTCGCTGAGTTTCAAAAGTTCTTTGCCGTTGAACAAAAATGTGCGTCCGCTCTCTCTCTCTCTGTCTCCGCGCTCGCTCTCTCGATCTGTATTGCTTGTGTGCTGACAAGCGCTCTCTCTCTCTCTTGGCGCTCTTTCTCTCTCTCTCTCTCTTGGCGCGCGTTGCATTATTCAGCTGCAAAGCTTTGCAAGCAGCCATGTTGCTTTTTTGTGCTGGGAGAGAGAAAGAGAGACAGAGAGTGAGTTCTTGTCAGACAATGTCGTTTGCATATAAATTAACTGATGCCAGCCACTAAAAACATAAAACCATTTATTTTTGGGAATTTCTTTTGCTTGTTGATTTGTTTACGCTTGAATGCAATTGTGTGTGTGTGTTTTAGGCTTTCGTTTAGTTTTAAGCTTGGCTTTTGAGCTGCCCTTTTGCGGGTACTTGAAGACAAAAAACAGAAAACTTTCAGCTCCGGCAGCAGTCGAATGCAAACTTCAAAAAGCAACCACCAAAAGCTGCCGCCTGGCGTCGCTGCTGTAACCTGGTTTGCTGCTGCTGCTGTTGTTGTTGTTGTCAGTCAGGCAGCGCAGCGCTCTCTCACGGAACAACAGCAGCAACAGAGCAGCAGCAGAGCAGCAACAGCAGAGCAGAGCAAAAGAAGCCAAAGCGAACTTTGCCAGAGCTTCAGTCAGTTTTTTTCAGTTATGCTGAGAAGCAGCAAACACGAAGAAAAATCACAGACATTAATTAATTAACTGAAAAAAGCCATTTGTTTTTGTGTTTTGCTTGTCATTTGTTTTGTGTTGCACTCGCGTTTTAATTCTGTGTGTTTTTTTGTATTCAGTGTGTGCGTTTCTATTGTTTAATACTGTGTGTGAGTGTGTGTGGAAGAGAGAGAGAGAGAGCCAAAAGAAATTAAGTGTGACGAAATAAATGATCTGCACTCGCTTATAAACAATTAATATTGCAGCTAACAAAAGTATTTTAACAGAAAACGTCTCGCGCGCATTTTTTTCTTTTGTAAGCAAGCACACAAAGAGCGAGAGAGCGTGACAGAGCGAGAGAACAAGCGCGCGCATATTGCTGAATTCTGCGCATTAACTGTGTAAATGAAAAACGATTCACTCTCTGCTGAATAAGCAGCCGTCTCACTCTCTCTACTGCTGTTACTGCCAGCATAAAAATACTAGAGCTGCTCTCTTATTGTTGTTGTTAAAAAAAAAACCAAACAAAAACGCAGTGCAAAAACATAAAAGCTCTCTGTCCAGAAAGTCGCCAAAAAGTAGGAAAACAACAAAACGATATTAAAAGCGCAGCAGCAAAAAAGTGAAACACATTTAAAATAAAATAGCTCAGAATTTGAGCAGAAAAAAAAAATTCCAAGTCTAAACAGAAGCTACTGCAAAGGTCACAAAACAAAGAGAGAAGAAAGACAAGAAAAAGGGGGGCAAAATATTTGTGTGTATAACAGTTAAACTGAGCACATTATTACGGCATATTAAGCACACCACACCACCCAATAAAAGCGAGCACATTTTTTAAGCTCTCAACTCGATAATGAAAACTGAAGCCGGCAGCAATAATAACAGCAATAATAATAATATTAATCATATCAACATTATCAAAATGGATTTCGATATGTATCCAAGTATATCGGGTAAACAACAGGATCCCGTGCGGGAAGTCGTTATGAAGTACATTGATTATTTTCTACCAGAGAACGAGTAAGTCACAAATAATAGTTACGTTTTATCTCCTTCGCTATGCCTAATTTTAGACTGCACTGATAAGAGCTCCATATAGATATAGACAATACTTTTTTGATGCTTATCGAAAAGCTAACAAAAGCTATATCAGATTTTAATCTCTTTGGCAAACTTAAAGTGTGAGAATTACTGTTATTATCTATCTATAAATGTCTGGGGAGATTAGTTTTATTTATGTCATAAACTTTAGACAAACAAATCCTTTAATTAAAGTGATGTTATATTATTTAAAAAAAAAAAAATGATGAATGGAATATTCATTCAAAACAATTTATCCACATCTCATTTCAATTAGTAATTTCGCTAAGTTATAGATAGAAAGATTATATCAATTCATCTATAATTCAATTGATATTAATTTATTTTAAAAATCTATTCACAATGTTGGAAAATTGAATGCTCAGTTTTCCTATTGCTCAATAAAATTACATCAGATGTTTCGCAGCGCAAAACGATGATCAACAAAGGCGATAAGAAATTGCACTTGGATTTCAAGCAAAAAAAAAAAGGAAAAACAAAGAAATAAATCAAAAATTACACACAGAAAAAATGGCATTTCAATACGCCGCTTTTGCCCCTGACCCAATTAAAAAGTCAATCATTTAACGATATGAAAACGCAAGACAAAAAACGAAACTTATTCAAAAGATGCGATACAAAAAAACCAAAAATAAAACAATATCAGCAAAGGGCAATAAGAAAAACAGAAACAACATTGGCAAGATCGTATGAGCCCTAAACAACATATACAAATAAAAAAAAACAGTTAATGCCGCCAAGTAGCGAACCGGTTTTGTGGCAAGTCGGAACCGAAGTTGAAGCATGTTGTAGGAAGCCTTAAAGTGTCGCCAACTTGCCAGGCTTCAACTCAACTGGCTCAACTTCTGTTGCCAACGCGTGCCGACAACTTGCAACTTGCAACCTGGTCAACTCATCTGCCTGCAACAAGTTGCTCAACTGGACGCGTAACGGACCAAAAAATGCAATGGGGTCAGGCGCAAAAAAAAAACAAAACAAAACCAAAATAAGTAGAGAAAAATAAATGGGAGCTTAGACACCCTGGCAGAGAAATGGAGAATTGGAGAATTTTTAGTCCACTTTAAATTAAATAAATAATTATATATATAATATAATAATATATAATTATAATAATTATTTTTAGCGTCATTTAAGTCAACTTCCTTGACAACATTTTAATTTGAGTTGGTAGGGTATTGAAAAATGGTTATAAATAATAATTGGAGCAACTAATGATGCGTTTGCGGATGATGTAATGCGAAATGCTGAATGACTTTACCTCGCACACAGGAAACTGAACAAGCATAACCAGTATCTAAGAGATACTCACACACACACACACACACACACACACACACACTAGCAGGCCAACTTCCAGATACAATTTGCAATCCCAGCGATAACCGACCTATATAACAATTTTTATAGCTACTTTTAGTTCAATTGCTACAAGTAAACGAAAACGCTTTTCTGGCTTAATGCAATTAAAAATTGATCAGCAGGCGCTATAAATAGAGCTGGAGAATACACACAGATCAATCAATAACAACAAATTAGCAGCACATCTATAATTATCCATACTGTACATATATAGTCGATATATATTGACTGATAAATCGGGTCTGAGTTCGCTCAAAATAGATGTGCTAATATTTGGCATTTGACTTGGGATTTAGCTATTGACTGTTATCTTAAGTTGAGTAAGAATCAAACTATTCAAAATATACCCAGCTGGAATCAAGTCTAACTTTTCCGTTTTTCTTCTTAATCGGTTTAGTACTCAATGCGCATACGCAACGCAACAATAATATTATTATTATTGTTTGCAGCTACTTGCTACTTGGTATGCTCTCAACTTTGTTGTCCATTGACTTCCTGCTTTTCACATATATACATACATATACTGTGTATATATATCGAATACACACATAGAGCCCTATAATCTAAACGTTTTTATGACTATTTCGTTCACTTCCTCATATCGAAAGCAGAATCCGACAGAAACGACGACAATGCAAATAAACACTTGAGAGAGATCCCCAGAAGTTGTTGTCATAACGGGAATAAATGCAAAGAAAGGAAATTCTAACTTACGAAAGATACAATACATATATATACATACGGAATGTTATATATATCAGTTCTCTTTTTTTATATGTATATATACATATATACACTACTTTTAAAGGGCAAATGGGCGTATGTCCAAAAGAGTTGCTGAAGTTTTTCAAATTTGTAAATTTAACTAACGTTTTTAGAAGAATGCTTTCAAAAAAAAAGTGAGAAATTAAAAAATATTATTTTGTACAACGTTTTCGACTTATTTACATTTAATTATAATTAAATTTTATGGAAAGAAAGAAAATGAACGAAAAAAATGAGTGCAGCATTTTTCAAGTAAATAAACGATTTCTGCAAAGAGCGTGAAAGATGCCATCGACTACTTAGTCATTATGCGACACAACGAAAACAGAGTATTGCGCAGTTGAGCATCAACTAAACTTTTAAAGTTCTTTTTATGGTTTTTTGCTGACTTGAGCAGAGGAGTTGTGTTGCCATTTCATTTTCAATTATTCAACAACAAGAACCATTCCCATTCGCATTCGCATTCCCATTCGCATTCGCATTGTTTGTGTTTATGCAGCGTCAGGCCAAAGTTTTGAGAAACAATGCAGCATAAGCTGTAATTGAAAATGGGAATAGAACTCGAAATGGAAATGGGAATGGGAACTTTTTGAAGCAGCCACATCCGCAATTAAAAATACACTTTAATTTGTCTGGAATTGAGTTTTAGTTTGATTGTTTTTGCTATCATTGATATTTGAGCGCAATCAAAAATAGCTGGGCAGCATTTTGGCCTGGCCAAAAAGAGAAATGTCAAAGTGCAGCGACACTAACTAATTTGTGGCTTGGCCAATTGGCAATGGTCCAGACCAGACACTGAGCAAGAGAGAGGGGAGTGGTAGAAAGAGAGAGGGAGCGAAACGATTCGATTCGATTCGATTCGATTAATTTGTCTGGCAATTGGCGTGTAATTTGATGTGCTTGCATTTGCAGTTGCAGTTGCTGCTGTTGCTGTTGAATTTGCAACTGTTGCAGTCAAAACAACAAAATCGCAAACACAAAATTGGCACGTCAACTTTTCTTTATTTTTTCTTTATTTTTTGCTTTGGCGCCGCAATGCAAAAAAAAAACCAAATACAGCAAATAGAGCTGAATATTACGTATACGACTTGTTAAAAGTCTCGAAGGAAGCCCGACGTAAAAGAGCGAGAGTGAGAGAGAGAGAGGGATGGAGGGAGGGAGGGAGGTGTAGATTGTGCTTTTTAACTGTTTATTGAGCAATGCAACACTTGCTTAAATAGAACCTTTAGTTATATAACACTATTATTGCTGCTGCTGCTGCTGCTGCTGCTGCTGCTGCTGTCGTCTCTTTTTTATTGCAAGCTGACTTTTCGTCATTTTATTGTATATTTAATGTGTAAAATAAATGAATAAACTCAGTTGATATATTGAAAGGAACAACACACAAAGATAATTATCAAAGGAAAAAGCAAAAAGAAATCTCTAGAAGATCAGCTGTTAAATACGCCGTAGAATTGTTGATATACGTTTTGGCTAGCGAAATATGTCTTCCTTATCCAATCTTGATAAGATCACAGAAATAGCCCATCAATAATATGTCGGGCTATATAATCCATATCAAGCGGAAGGCTTTATCTTTACAATTGAGTCTTTTATTGGTATCGGAAATCGATAAAATAACGATAAAAATGAATTCCATTGGGGGTCTAAAAGAACTTACTTTAAATATTAAAAGTTTTTAGGCCTTATAGTCTCTGAGATCGGTTTTTTCATGCAGATTGGCAGACGGATACGGCTGAATCGATTCAGCTGTTGGCGCTTATCATGTACATATATACCTTATGAGGGAGAAATGCTTTCTTCTTCTTTATAACCATTTTTCCCTTTTTAATTCAGGTTCAACAAATGAGTTTCTCCCTTCGCAGAGTATTTAAGTTTCGGTTTGATTATCGCCGCGTTATTTGTGTATGCTTTTTGACACACATATTTAGTGTGCTGCAAAGCGATACAAAACAGGGTTGGTCACGTGATTTGGGCAAATTTAGCTTGCAAGCGGCAATCAAACGTGCCCGAACAACAGAAACCGCAGAAACCCGATTTGTTTGTGCTTAAAATCAAATTAAATTAAATTGAAAAACCGAAAAGCAGAAATACAATATACAAAAATAATATTAAGAGTAATAAAAAAATGACATCATTGTTTGTAGCGAGCGGCGACGCGACGCTTGAACTTTAATAAACTTTGCACTTTTTTTTTTGTTTTTGGGTTTGTTTTCGTCTTTCCTAGTTTTCATTTCGTGCTTTCGTCTTTATTTGGCTTCTTACTCACTTTTGTTTGGCTTGTGCCTTTGACGATTTGGCGCTTGTGACGTCAGCAAAACAACCGCGAACCGGTTTTAATTATTATTCATATTCCGATGATGATGATGATGATGATGATGATCATATACCCCTAGTGCTAACGATCTGACGATGTAATGATCTGATCTACGCTGAGCTGGCGTTCTATAATTGGGATGCGGGTCTGTTAGTTCAGGGCGAAAAATTGATTAGCAATGGGTTCAACTAGATTTTACTTGAATTCTATATTATATATATATTCACTTAGACTTGCAAACATATGAATAATATTTGAATTAAGTCTCGCTCGAGCTCAGCAAATGTTTGAGAAGTTGAGAGAATTGTATAGACTTGAAAGTCTTGGAGATATTTTTTGTGCTATATACGGAAAATTTGAAAACTTCATTTGAATTGAAAGATTAAAAAATAAATGCACAATATTATTTATAAAACATGTGAATAATAACTAAAATTTTGGGTAAGCTGACTGATTAATAAATAATTATTGCTTTAGCTTCAACTTAGATAATGGCAACATTATCATTATTATCATTAGGGGCATGCCCCTTCTAATGTTATCGATAGCCATATGACTAATCGTTGACAACTCTTTCACAAATGTTCTGTGCATCTTTTTGTAATATTCAATTCGATGAAATGCAAAAATTAAAAATTAAATGTAAAAATTGTTACTTGTTTTAGTTATTGGCTAATTTTTTATTTCGTTTCATTACGTTGGGGTTTTTTTTTTGATTTTGTTTGTTTTTATCAAATGCGCCTTGTAAAGCCATTGACCGTTGTCCGCAATGACATTGGGGAAAATATATATGCTATATACATATATATACAATATATATATTTATATTGGCATTAACTGAAAGAAAGAGAACAAAAGTCACGCCACTTGAGGCATTGCCCCCAACGCGGAGTCATCCAGCCTTTGACTTTTACTTTTTATCTACCCTTTCGGGAGAGTATTATAAATAAGTTGTAACGTTTGTTGTCTGGGACTTCATACAGTATATATGTTTTGGATCAGTATGAGAGACCAAGCTATATATCCTTGTATCGCTTCTACAACGAACTAATCCCTCAATTGAAAAGCTGACTTGATGAAACTTGCAATATTTGACCCCTATCTACAAGGGAGAGGTGTGAAGAGTATGAAAGCTTCGGCATGCCCAAGAGATAACTGTTCTTGCTGGTTCTCTCTTCTTTCATTTCTTGTCCACTCACTTTTCGGGGCAGTATGATGATAGACGAGTGCAGGAGGGAGGGGTGGAGTGGGGGTAGGGACATTCCCTTTTGCATCCGTTGCGATCCCCAAGGACGGACGAATGGTTAAGAAACTTTCGCACATCGTCCTTGTCGACTCGTCTCGTGACTCGGCTCTGATTGGCTCGGCTCGGCTCAACTCGGTTTTATGGCCCATTAAAAGTGAGGAGGAAAGAAAGAGAAAGAAAGTGGAGCACTATAAAATATATAAATATCATCAGTCGGTCGGCTCAGACGACAGACAAGCCGCATTTTTATTGTCGCGCTCGCTCCGTTAATTATTTTGCGAGCCACGCAAATCCATCCATATAAATAACAACAACAATAAATTTATTTATTTCTTTTGTTGTTTGTTGTTTGTTGTGCGAACTGTGCTGATATGTTTTTATTGTTGTGTTTTTGTAATTTTCACTCATCGCTCATAAAATAAAATAATTAAGTTATTTTAAAGTTACGGCTTTGTAATATGCATTTGCAGTCAGCTCCACATAAATGGCTGCAAATTGGGATTGTGAATGCTGCAAACAGCTTCAATTAAGTACTGTTTTGCGTGGCAATTGCCATGAAATGACGTAAATGCAATTGCAACATACATAAAAGCACAAATATATTGTGTAATGATTGTGCTAATTTATTTATAATATTATTCATCATTTATAACACTATTCATATATATATATATTTCTTACGCGCTTTGATTTTACTCACATGTTTTTAGTTATATAGGAATGATAAATCCACTTTTAACATGCATAAACTTTTGATTAGTTCAGAATATCGAAACATATTCATTTCCGATTGCAATAAAATCCACAATTTCAAAGACATATAATACATTGATATATTATTGATCAACTGAAAAGATTGGATAAGAAACACCTAAGAAACACCGAAGAAATTCTACGCATTTGAATGTACAAACCTTTTTAAGGCAAATTGCCAATAAATCTGGATTACAACTAACAATTAATTAATTCAAAAACTAAATCGAGCTCAGCCGACTACAGCATTCTTAACAATTTCCTTCTAGTATTTTTACTATATTTTTTATATTTGCAACATTTTCTTTTAGTCTTTTTGTATGCGACAACAAACTCTTTGCCATTTCACGCCCGCTGAAATCAAAGTTAATTTTGGGTATTCCCAATGCTTTTCATTCATTTGTGTAAAGGTGTTTCATTGAGTCATTGCCTGCATTGCTATCGGCGTTGGAATGTTGGAATGTGCTCAACTTTGACATGGCCAAAAATAGTAGTTGCCAGGGCGAACCATAAAAATTGACTGATTGAGTCATCGAAACCTGCTGCTATCAGCTCAAAGGCATCATTCTGGATGACACATTAAAAAAGTATAAGGCCATTTCTATAATTGAGAATTGCGTGGCACCCTTAAACACATAACATAAAAAAAAGAAGCAAAACCTTGCAACTGCCACACCCAATTTGTGTATCTTCGACTGATTAGACAGTCTAGAATTCAATTCACTTGCCGTATTTTGACCCTGGTCTATAACCCATTAACCCATCACCCGGTTGTTAGTTCAGTGTACTCTTGCTAATCATTTAATTTATAATCAAGAATATGCTTTGAAAAGTCCTTGAAAGATTATTTTGTTTGTTTGTTTGAAGAAAAACCAGTTGTCCGATTTTTTATTGTTTTTTTTGTTTTTCAGTCGAAAGTATTTGCTCAAGGTGAGAACTGAGACTGAGGGTGTGCCCGAAGTGTTTTCAGGTTTTTTTCGAGCTATGTCGAGCTATGTAACTGCTTCAAGTTTTATGTAATTTCGAAGTTGAGTTGGTGTTTTTTTTTTTTATGGTTTTTCTAGCCAGTGTTGCATAATTAATTTGCAATTTGTTTGGAAAAAAAGAAACACTCAATAATTAAGGAAATACATAGTTCGTTGCGATCGGTGTGTGTATTTATTTCCAGCTGCTCCACTGACATGTTTAAGCCATTTGAAATTCGAAATTGATAGACCGTGTTGCAAACAGTTGTTGGAAAGGGGCGGAGTGGGGGCGTGGTATGTGTCGGGGGAGGCGGGGCAGCGAATGATCATTCAATCATTTTAATGAGCCAAACCAATTATCTCAAGACTTGTTCGTTTTTTTTGATATGCGTGTGGCAAAGTTGCGCCAACCACATTTGATGTTCAAACTCGATTTTTTTTTTGTTTTTGTTTTTTTTTTGGGTAATTTTGATTTCTATTTACTTTTTTTTATGCGAAAAGTGACAATTTAATTGCGCATTTGACATTGCTTTTTAATGGGGCTCGCTTTTATTTTTCCGACTGTGCCAAAAGTTGTTATCTTTTGGCATGTAGGAAGTTTTATTATATATTTTATTGACCTCAATCCGTACAAGGTCACGCGAAATAAACCGCAATTTTTTTTTTATTTTTAGCCTGCGGATAAAGCTTAACAAATAAAAAAAAAAAAACCCATTATTCCAAATCACAAGATGTGTTTTTTAATTGATGACGTTGATTTGAAGTTAGCTGGGTAAATGAAAAATAATCTGAAGAGTTGGCAAAATATAAAAACTCAATGAAAACTAGCCTCGAAGTGGGCGCAGAGTAGGCGATAACGGTGTCTATTACAACTATATATAACTATCATAAGTTTTCAATCAATCATAGACTTAATCATTGACTGGATCAATCGTAATGTTCATATCCTGTTTTTGTTTCATTTCTCTTGTTGATCAATCAGACAGCTAATCAATCATAATGGACTTAATCAATCAAATACTTCATGAAACTTGATTAAACTATTTATAACATAAATAAATATTTCTTTTTATTTTCTATTTATATATCTTATAATTGTATATACCTTATCAAGTTCAACTCGATTATAATCAAACATCTACCACTTGTTTTTTTTACAGTGCATCTGGAACGAGTGCAGTTGCGATTGACAACAAAATCGAACAGGCAATGGTAAGTCGAATTTGGTTCTTAATTAAATATGTAGAGTTCCTAAAGAGTTTCTGCTGATAGGCAAACATAAAAGTCAACTTTGAACTTGGTTTTTTCTTCAAAATATATATTCAAATGTTGCCACTTAGTTTTGGCCATGAACAATGCTCAAAATTACATATCGATTAATAGTTTAACCATAAAAGATGAAAAAAAAAAATCTAAATCGAAAATCTTTTGGTTCATTTCCACTTGACGGCGACTCTATTCACTTGAAAACCGAAAACCAATTGAGACGCTGTTCAACACTCGCAAGTCTTTTGCCCCCCACTTCAAGTGAGTTGCCCGCAACCCCTTCGTCCCTCTGCTCTGTTATTGTCTGCAAATTTAGTTCAATTGAGTTTCGATGTTTCCGATGTTTTTCCCTCTTGGTTATGCTTTTGTCCACATAATATCGCAGCTATTTTTAGACTCAATTAAAAAAACCTCAAGAGTGGACAATTGTTTCTGATTATTTGCTGGGTCTCTTTTGAAATACCCCTGCCCCTCCCCCACCCCGCATCAACAATTATTCTTGTTATGTTTGTTGCTGACAATGATGACAGCTGCTCGCTCTTCTCACTCTTCTCGCTTCTCCTGCTTCGTGGGCGGCTTTTGATTGAGCTCTGAACTCGCCAGCTTTGTTTTGCACCCACTTTCAGATATTTATATATATATATATATATATAAATATATATAGCCTTGATTGTGATGCTGCTGCTATTCTTGGAAGCTCTTACATTGAGCAAACATTGAATCACAAGCAAGCAGCGAGAAACCTTGGCAACAACAACAGCAGCAACAACAAACACACTCTGAAAGCACTTATGCAAGAGCAGAATTCTATTGAGTTGAAATTCGATTATATAAGTAGATTATGATGTGCCCAGGCATAGGTATAATACACATACACTGCAGAAGGGCATCCCTTTGTGACGTTGACTTCGTTAAAGGTCTTTCGACTGGCAAAAAAGAGTTGAAAGCAATTAGTATTTGGACACGAGCAAATAAGTGCTAACAAAGGCAACTTTGTTGCTAAAGACAACATATTTTCGCTGGCTTTGACATACTTAGATTAGCTAATAAAAAGGAGTTGAATTGAGTTAATACTGGACACAGTGCAAAACAGTTGAAATTACAATTTAAAAATGAACGATAATCAGCATAAATAAAAATTAAATTCTATTTTCAAGTTTACTCTATTTAATTGGGGTTATTTTCAAGTATGTAAGGCACTCAGGATCCCCAAAAACACAAGAAAGAACTTTAACCAGCGAAGAAGGTTTTCAATCAAGTTGGTTTTGTTTTCAACTCATGAATGAATGCCTCAAAATGTGATTAATAATTATTTATTTGAATTGGGAAGTAGTAGCCCAACTCGGCAGGCTAACTCTCAATTATTTATTGTTGCCAACAGCTGCACATTTACTCTGCATATCTCTTGAGGCACCCATTTCCTCTACTATCTTCATCGACTAACAGATTAATCCATTTCTTCAACTATCAGCTAACAACTGCAATTAATATTAATGCTGATGTTGCCCATTGGAAAAGCATTTCACATCTTTGATCATTTCCCCATTTGACATACTTAAAAAATACTTAAAAAACTATTGTTTGAGGCAGTCGAAAATCAATCAAAGTGTAAAGCACTCTCTCTCTCCCTCACTCTCTCTCTCTCTCTCTCTCTCTCTCTCTCTCTCTCTCTCTCTCTCTCTCTCTCGCTCTCTTTCTCCCTGGCTCTTTGATTCAATTGAATGCGCATAAATATTTTATCACCTAGTTTCTCACAGGTAATATTTATGCACAATTTTTGTTTTTGTTATTTTTTGTTTCACTTTTTTATGACGGATCTGTGTCTTGGTTTGATTTTAGATTGGGGTTCTTGGGCTGGGGTGGGGTACTTGTTGCATTCGGTTTCAGCTGGTTGCGCTGCTTGTTAAAGTCAATCAACTTTTCCTTTTGAAATCAAATCTATAGCGTGGCATGCAGCAGCAGCAGCAGCAGCAGCAGCAGAAGTGCGGCCAGAAGAAGATGAGAAGGAAAACGATGACGTTGACCATTGTTGGTCAATTGGGTCAATTCAATTGCCAGTTTGCCAGTTTGTACGTTGTCTGCACTTTCTTCAGGCCAAAACAAAACAGCAAACAAAAAACAAAAAAAAAATCGAAAGAAGAAAAACAAAACCAAAGCTTGAATTCTGTTTGCCTTTCTACTTGAGAAGTTTCTGCTCTCTCTTCTCTCTCTCTCTCTCTCTTCTTTCTCTCTCCCTCTCGCTGTGTGAAAGTAATTTTCAGATGTTTTTTTCACTTTTCTGACTGCAACAGGATTTATTTGAGCTGCTTTTGCTTTTGACCTTGGCTACAAAAATTGAAAAACAAATCAAAAACAAAATTTCAAATTCAACAAATTTGAAAACATTTTTACTTTGCGGCTGTTTTATGGCATTTTATGAGCGGCGGCCGCTTTTGCTTATCAGTTTTGGGGCGCTGTTGTTTACAAAATGGCAGACATTTGCTGTAGTATGTGTGCGGGTGAGTATGTGTGCGTGTGTATGTGCGTGTGTATGTGCGTGTGTATGTGCGTGTGTATGTGCGTGTGTATGTGCGTGTGTGTGTGTGTGTGCGCGCTGTTTATCGCGCCGGCGACACTTGAAAAATGCCATAAATTGTTTGCCGCAATGAGCAGCGCGAAGCAAAAAATAATAATCGCACACAGACACACACAGACACACACAAACACACACACACACACACACACACACACTCACACACACTTCAAGTACATTTTGCTGTGCCAATGATATGGCGAAAAAAAAACATATTACTTTGAATAGTAATAATTATAATTATACATTGGGGCATTAAAAGCGGACACAACTTGAAAGTGAAAGTCATCGAATTATGCCTCATATTATACATATACATATATATATATATATAATATCGGAGTTGAGAGTGGGAGCTACGCTAATGTGTATTTGATAGTAGGGGTGTGCCTGCGCAGAGTCTTAAAATAGAAATGCGCTCACAGGTGCAAAAAAACAAAGCAAATTACATTTATGGCGATTTTTTGCACTTTTGTTTGGGTTCAACTCGCAGACCCCAAAAAATAAATAAATGTATATAGCAGAAAAGCGGTTTTTGATTTGTATCTGCATAGATTTGCCAGTTAACTGGTGGTACAAAAGAAGTGTGGCAAATAAGCAATTCAAATTTGATAAGCTGATGAGCCGCCGATAAGCTGCTCTGCTCTGATTAGGTTATCAAATAGCAATTCATGGCTAAGAATAAAGCTTAAAGTATTTGCAGCTGTAAATACTCTATATATGTGCTATATCTAAGGAATTTCATCGGAATGATAGGATAGCTGGCAGCGAATAATTTATGTCGTGTTCCGAGTCTGTTTTTTATGATGTGCGCTCTTCATAAATATTTTATGCGTTCCCTGAAAACACATTTCAAAAATATTTCTTTATTTATTTGACGACTGCTCAGAATAAATATACATAAAAAAGAGTAAACGGAAACAAGAGTAAGACACACAGACAAAGACACGCCCTTCATGTGAGCGGAACTCAGACTCAGACATTAGCTTCCTTAAACAACGCTCTTCCATTATTCACATTTATTGTAAATATATATATTTTTTGCTTGTTTAAATTTTGCCAGCTGCTTATCAATCAAATGCGACAAGATTGATAGTGACGTCACTGATTGCTTTTTGCGCACTTAATAAATGCTTGTCCAATCAAATTTTGTAATTTTTTGCCACTTACTCAAAACTACATCATTTTAATGTATACATATAATATTAGAGTTAGCAGTTGCGATAAGGAGAACTTCGACGACACGAGTACGACAATCACAATTCATATTCATACTCCTATATTTATATAGTGAGTACCCCTACTGCGCACACGTTCCCATTTCTTGAGCTAATCTCGTCTCAATTGTTGCTTCGTATAAACATCTTTAATCTCATTCTGCAAGAAATCAACTCAAAACAAAACAAAACAAAGACTAGGCGCCACTTGACAGCCATTTCTCAATGATTAATATTCATCTTTTTATTATTTAAATTTTAATATATATATATACATATATATGTGTGTGTGTGCATATAGTGATAAGGCTTTTAGGCTATACTAATATTGAAAAGCTGATTTAGCAATCGTCGCTTATCGCCACTACTCAAAACATTTAAAATCAATCGATTGACCAGAAAGAAGCCTTGATAACATTTTTCCTTTGGGCATTGGCAAATCGATGCACAAATAGTGCAGATAATGAATTAGAAATGTTAGGTACATGGGTACTAGTTTAAAGTATAGACTGCTATATATATATATATATATATATATATATATATAGGGAGGATTGAGTATAGACACTTATGCTGAAGAAGAGTGAAGAAGAGTCAAAATTCTGAATCTTTTCGCATTCCCTTATCTCTGTGCGACTTATAGTGTCTGAGATCAGCTCGTTCATACAGACAGCCAGACGGATGTGACTAATCAGATATGTTATTAATGCTGAACATGAGTGTATATATGCTTTATAGGCTCGAACATGCTTCTGCCTCTGACATACTTAGCTACAACCGCAATCTAAACTTTTAACATATTTTCAGTGGGATCAGGCCATAATAAGCAAGAAAAGATAGTGATCAAAATAACCTCGAAAGTGGGTCACATTTTGAACAGTGTAGCGTTTGGACATATAAACAAACTAAAGATATACATAGATGATAAGGTTATGTCCGTCAAAGATTAACCATTTGAAGACATTCTGCATTATCAAACGTGCCCCCAAACAAACAAATAACTGTGTAATCAAATTTGAAACCTTATCAATTCTGTCTCAATAAAAGCAGGCCGGTCAGCAGCAAAAGTTGGTAATTGACAAAGTTCCTCATTTGTTTGCTTGACAGGTGAAAAACAAGAAAATATGTTTAAGGAAACATGTTGAAAACAACAAGATAAGATATAAAGCAACTCAACTTAATGACTTAATGACATTTATGGCATTAATTCCTCAACCCACATGAGCCTCTTTTGACTGACCGACTGACTGACTGACTGACTGATTGACTGACAGACTCGCTGGCTGGCGAGTTCGAATCCGAGTGCTCGACTCAACTCGACTACTTGTAGCAAAAACAAGCCATAAAAAACCATCTAAAAAAGAATGAAACAGATTAGATAGAAAAAAAAACTTGTTTGGGTTTTTACCACTCTTTTTTCATTTTTTTGAACCGCTTTGTGTTTGTGCAAGTGCGATTGAAGTTTTTGGGTGTGAAAAGCGACACTCAGCTTTTATTATTGCCAAATACTGTTATGGCTTATAACCATGGACAGAAATAGCCAAAATGACATAAAACATGAAAACAGCTGTCGAATGCAAGTATTTTTCTTTGTATTGTTTGGAAACTCCAAACAGTTGTCGCATTCTTTGCCAGTTGTCTTTTATTTTGGAAAAAAGCACGCGTTTGTGCCTCGTGCCTCGTGCCACAAGCGACTCTTTGATGTTTAATCACAGTACATTTTTACTGTCCAATCGAATTCAATCTATTCGTATCTAATATTTAGTATCTTTGGCTAGCTATCTGCTCGAATTGCGCTTTGAACCGCCGTTTGACGTCAGAAACACGTTCCACGTTCCCCAACCACAACTAGAGTCCAGCTTGTGACCAGTTTGCGGACTATTTACTCGATACCAACCGACCGCATAGTCTACTCAAAAGTAGTGCTAATTATTTGTGGCACAAGCCCTGTTGGCCTTGCGTGCGTGCTTATCACTCGATCGTCTGGCCTGACCTGACAAAGGCATATGTCGAAAACCCACCCAACTCATTAGAGACGACAATGGGGCGGGCTGAGTAATCGCAGCAAGTAGAAAATGCTTAGAACGCTGCAACTGAAACTGCCACTAATTGAGGCACAAAAGTTCTACTTTAAAAGAACTAGTTTGTCTGCAAGTAAAATAATAATGATAATGAATAATAATAATTAAAATTAATTAATGATAATTATGTATTTAATTACTGAGTTCAGTTTCAAGTGGTTTCCCTTACAGCATATCGAATATACTTAAGCTGTCATTATTCCATCTGCAACTTAAATGCTATGCATTCAAATGCAGTTAGTTTTCCATGCAGTTTTCCATTCGTGGCCTCATTGCCATAGTTGAGTTCCCAGCTAATTTTGTGATCTCTAATTCATCAAATTCATCGTGTTACCACCAAGCAGCAATTAAATGGAGCAGCTGACGTCATTAGACTAGAGCTGGAGTGAGTTTCAGCTGCAGGTTGCGTCACAGCAGACAATAGTGCAACATTGTGTGGCAACCGTCGTGATGTTGATGCTGATCATAATTATACACATGCATATATATAATTATATATCTACTCACACAGAAGGGCAACTTCTCATTGAAGTTCTATAGAAATCAGATATTCGCATTTGCTGCTGCTGTTTTAGTTTTAGTTTTAGTTTGTTTTGGTTGTGGTTGACTTTCAATGCGCATGAAATGTAAACCAAAACTCATCCGAGAGGGGGTGTAAGTGTGTGTGGGGGGGGGGGGATACAATTGTGAATGTTTAGGCTTGCAAATTTCACAACGAACTTCAACACGATGAGCTCACCTGTGGTGTTGTAGCTGTGACTCAGTCATGCAACAATTTCCCAGAAAAAGCAAAGACTTTGAACTGTATTTTGTTGCAATTAGCGTTAGCGTGGGAGACAGAGACGGGGAGTGGGCCACAGAGAGAGAGAGAGAGAGAAAGCTACACACATTTGCATTTGCATTACAAAGTAGCAGTGGCGACGTGTGGCAACTTGTGGCAACAACTGCAGAAGGTGACGACATGCCAATAAATGTTGTTGTCTAAACACTTGCCAAGCACAAAAGTGGAAAACCATAAAATGTTGCAGCCGTAAATGAACGACTGCCAGATACCCCCTAATATGACAAAAGAAACAATTCGTGGGGCATATTTATGATATGAAGAAAGATATGTGTGTGCATGCTTAGGCCAGAAGTATTTTGGTTCCGTTACAGGTAATGGACTGCTTTCAAATTGTTCAGTTTATAACTGCAGTTTTTCAAAAACCTAATATCTGCTCAAGTGCTACAAACTGATGAGCTTTAATCAATACTTAAAAATAGTCAAAACTTTGTATATCTATTCAGGGTTAGCTCTCGCTTGCTGTTACATAAATTCATCATACCCGCTAGGCATCACACTCAGTTGCAGGGTATTTCGTAAAAAGCAAAACACGCGAAATACATTGTGTTTATTTCTTAAGTTTAGTTGTTTCGTTTTCTCTAGAATTTTCATTTCACATTCAAGGTCAACTTGTGCTTCTGTCTGCCAAAATGCAGCCCCCACAAATACACACACACACACACACGCTCGTAAAACATGTTAGTCAACAACAGTCGTAAATCTATTTACAAATATGTATACTAGACATACATATATTTAAATACTTACTGGCCTAGAGACTTAAATGCAACCGTCTGTCATTAGATAGCCTTAAAGTGCAGTTCGCAGTGAGCGCCACTTTTAAGTGGGTCACTTTTATCGCCTTGTTGCCATTCGCACAAACTTGCACTCAAATTCACAGCCACAGTCAAATTGATCGACTCTCGTTTTTTTTTTTTTATGTTGCTAGGCGCACTCAAATTGCAAACGCTGCGCTCATATGTGGAAAAAGTGCACTGTCTGTGCGTCTCTACTTGCGCTTTTTTGAGTAATTACAGTTAGAGCTGCGTGCGTATGAGACAGATGTGCGCTATGTGCGACTCTGCGTGCGCTTTTTTGCGTAATTACAGTAACAGCAGCGCTCGTATGAGACAGAAGTGCGCACTGTGATACTCTGCGTGCGCTTTGTTGAGTAATTACAGTAACTGCGGTCGTATGCGACCAAACCCCGCAGCCTGCTTAGCGACACTTTCAGCAAAAACAACCTGTGGTCGTTTGAGCAAAAATGCGCTGTGAATAGTTACTGTAACTGCGGTCGTTTGCGACACAAAGACGTTCGCGCCTTGTCCTAGGAACTTGTAGCTGCTGTCGTATGCGACAAAAGTGCGTAGTCTTTACGAATACTGTCGCAATCACATGTATGAAAAAAGCTACGATCGTTTGGGACAAAAGTGCGTACTCTGCACAACGACACTCGCAACCAGTTTGTATGTATTGAAATCAGCTACGAGCGTATGCGACAAGGTGCGCTCTGAGCAACACTCGCCACGTGCTCTGCTGTTGTCCTTGAGTAGATTTTTGAAACAAACGCCTCTGCTTTGTTATGTATACATATATGTATACATACGCATGGCTATGTGTACGATTTTATTTGTGTATCTGCAGGCAGGCCTATGTCACAATTTGTTTAGCTTATCTAACAGTCGTTTATCAACACCCAGTGCCCTTGGAGGCAGCGTTGGCGGCTGTTTATAATCAAGAGCGTGCTATATTATTGCTGCTCTTATGCAACCATGATACAAAAGTCTTTTTCAATTAAATTAGACCTTTTGCCAGCAGTTGTTTTTCGTTTCTCATCTTTTTAATGAACTCGGACAGAACAAGGCAACAAATTGTTGTCTATCATTTAGTAGTTGCCTTCCTGCTGCAACACACGGAACTAGTCATCATTAATAAATTTAAAAATTTGATTTATACGCTTGGCCACAAAACAATTTGCGCCAATTTTTACGCGCACAGTTTGGCAAATTGTTATTATTTGGCTAGACATATGCTAAAAACCGGCTTTAAGTTAACGCATGCACACTTTGACTTTCAAATTTTTATATTTAAAGCATAAGAATTGTTAATTCATGCCTTACGATCATCAATATTTGCTATTTGTTTCGCTGTGGCGTTAACAAACAACAGATTTATGCAAATCCAAAATAAATGAATGAATTTTCACGGTGTCGCGTTAATGGCGCCTGCATGCAAATTAATATTAAATTAACAACTGCCTAAAGACGAACTGGGTATACTCTATACAAATATTAATAAAGCCACAATAGCCATAAATATGAAACCATAGATGAAACTACCGGAAAAGGGAAAGTTTCACCTCATAAATTACTTCTTTAAATGTGGAAAAATAAGCAAAAAATAATAAATTATTTTTGGAAGGGAGAAAAACATAAATTTTGTTGAAGATGAAATGTACAATTTGATGTGGCACATTTTCCAGATTCCAAGCACATGCCAGGCTATATATTTATACATCTCATGTATATGGTGTTCTAAGTTGATGTGTGGCATGCTTTCATAATTTCTTCTTTCCACAATTAGCTGCACGATTTGAAATGTGGCATAGCAAACAAAAATGTATATTTAGTTGCCTCAGTTGCGACGCCTTAAAACCCAAATCATAATATATACACAAAACAATGATTAATGTGACCCTGAAGAAGCAGACGCAGATAAAATAGGCTAAAATTTAGATTCAACTCTGAACTGAAAATGAGCCTGAACTTAAAATGAGCCTGAACTGAACTGAAATGAACTGATCTGTGGAAAGTGTGTGTTTTAATGTTGATATATTGACACAATGACCTTTGCGCTATATTGAGCGACTGAACTTCTGTTGTGCTGCGGCGATACAAACAGACAAACAGATACAAATGTATAAATGTATACAAAAAATGATCTTCCGCAATGCTTAAATTGCTTTTCATTTAGAGTCAGTCAGGAAGTAATCCAATCATCGCCGATTAATTCACATTTCTCAACTGAGTGAGTAATGGTGATCGAAATGACCTTTTAAAGTGTTTTCAACTTGAGCCTATTTACTTGGCATTATTTTATTATGACTAGATCTTGGCTTTCTCAACCCATATTTATTTATATATATATATACATAATTATAGTTGTATATTTCGCTGTTGACAACAGCTGTTCAAACTCAAAAGTTGACAAATTTCTCTGCCTTGCGTTTGAAATGCACAACAATCCACTTTTACACCACACACACGCACACCCAATACACACCGCACAACACACACACACACAAGCCTGTGCCACTTAACAACAACTAGAAATGTCAATCAACTGACAAGCTGCCAAACTGTCAACCTGCACTTGATATACCCCCAAAACATACAAAACAATCAACAATAAACAACAACAAAAACAAAAACAAACTGCGATGATTTTTACAAGCAAAGTTTTCCACGCTTTGGACAACAAAATTCATTTGTTGTATACCCTGTTGTCAGGCCCAATAGGGAAAGAAGGGAGGGTCTCAGAAAGTTAATACTTCTACTTGAAAAAAAAAAATATATATATATATACATATATATATATATATATATATCTCAAATTTCTTGTAAAAGGTAAAAGCCATGATTTTTGACATATTTGCACCAGTTTTTGAATGACTGTCAAAAGAAATAAATCAAAAAAAAATATATATATATATATCGCAGATATAGTGCTGCTATATCTATACGTTTAAATTGTATATAATTCCCGAACACAGTAACTTTGAGTCGAGCACTAGCGACTATTGCTCCCTTGCTCGTTTTCTTCTCATATTTATTTTATTGTTTAAAAATTTGCTGGTTGCCAAGCGGGCGGGCGGCTCTGCAACACGAAAAAAAAAACAGTAAAAATAAGATATTGCAAACTGACAAAAACAGTTGCTGACCTAATTAACTTATTTGGCATTCGGCATGAACAAAATAAATATAAGCTCAAAACAAATTGTTAAAAATAAATCAGCAACATAAAAAAGTGCACAAAAAATGAATTATAATTGAAAATAGCCAACAATTTATGTTATTGGTCAAAGGCAAAACCAAAAAAAAAAATATTCCTATATATTTGTAGTATATGTAGCGGCTGGTAAAAAATAAAAGATTTTGTTCTTAAATAAGCTGCACAGCTAAAAATATACAATCCGAAATATAAACTGATAAGCAAGATTTTTGGATATGCGAAATAGGCCTTTTGTCCGCATAGTTGAATGCTCGAGTCGAGAGAGAGAGAGTAGATACCCCTGAACACGACTAGTAGATACCCTGTTACATACAGGAGACAGCAAAAAACATATTAAAATCTACGATTCTTATGCGAATTGAAATTGTTGCATTCGTAAATCGATATTTATCGATATTTGCAAACATGAAATAAACTTGTTGTTATTTAAAAACGTACATTTCAACTAATGATCTCTAGCTCTTTTTGAGTCTCTCAGCATGTTCATATGGATTGAAATACGGATATGGCATAATCGACTCAATTAGTTATGCCGATCAAGAATATATATACCTAATGGGCTGGGAGAGGCTTCTTTCTGCTCAACAATCTTCTTTCTGCTTAACAATCTTTCAGATATTTTTCGACCGCAAAAAAATTCAGACAAATATTTGTCGATAATTTTCCTAGATTATTTTTATTGCTGTGTTGCCTTGAAAAGATATTGTCTGCCTTGCTCTGATCGACGACTGCCTAAATTGCCCATAGAGCATTTGCTACGCCCCAGACATAATCCGTCTGCCTCTGCCTCGGCCTCTGTCGCTATATAGTATATAGCATTAATAATCGTATAATCGTGTTATTCAGGTGCGATTTGAATCGAGAGTCAACTTGATTTTTATTGAACCAGTTTGAACAAGTTGTGAAGAAGAGAGTCGAAAGAGGGGTGGGGAAGGAGAGGCGTAGGAGGAGGGAGGTGTGTGGTGAGGTGAGGTGAGTTTTACTGCGTGCGTGCGTCCGGTGACTTTTAAGCGATTACCGATTCAGAGGCAGAGCGCAAGAGGGAGAGCTAGAAAAAGAGTGTGAGAGAGAGAGAGATAGCAGGAGACACACCTATCTATCTGACTGAGTAACCTCGTGGTCGTCAGCGCTTTCGGGCCATGTTAACGCTTGACTTGGCCATGATCGCAACACCAACACACAAAAATCACTTTAAAAAACGCGTTTACGAAGCTGCCTTTTTTGCATAAAATAAAATAAATAAAGATGTGAGCCGATTTGAGCTGAGAGCAACGTTTAAAATTAGATGATTTTGCAATACAATGATTAATTATATTTGTTTCTCTTTTTAATTTATTTTTCTTTCTCTTTTGTATATTTGTTTTCACGCATTGTTGTTGTTTTCAGGCCCTTTATAAATCTGGCACCAATATGCCAATTAAAGATTTTGTGGCAAACGACACAAAATGAGCAATATTCTAATTCACAGTGGAAAGTTTTTCACATTTTCTTCGTGGCTGGCTGCCAGTCTGAAAACAGAAAGAAAACGTCAACAAATGCAACACACAAATGAACGAGGTGTGAACACTAGGTGTGCGTGTGTGCGCGTGTGTGGGTCTCTCTATGTAGAGGCGCCATAAATCGAATAACGCAACATCGTTTTGTATTTATTAATTTTGCTTCCGCATTTCAATAGCTAGCCAAGAAAAAAAAAATCAGAGACTGAGAAATTTCAAATACATTTTTGCCACGTTTAATTTGCTTAATGGGCCGTTTCACAATTAAAATTAAATATAACAATTTATATCTGCATAAATTATATATTATAAAACAAAAAACATTTTTATATCTCTATAAATTATACATTATAGATATATAAATACGATTTTTTATATTTTTTTTTTTACATTTTGTCTTTGAGTCACTTTATCATTAGGTGTTGATGTTTTTATGTTTGTTCATTAGAAAAGATATGTATTTAAAACGTATTTAAAATTAATTTTTTGTTTACTTATTTTTGACAAGTTTTTTCCCCCTCGTTTGTCTCTTTACAGGTAAGCAAACGAAGAAATGTCACAAACAAATAAAAGAGTAAACAAAAGTATTTGTTGCTCGCCGGGGAACGTAAGTCAATTAGTTTGTTAGCCGATATCTGCAGCGAATTGAAGCAATTTTTCCACAATGCGCCAAATGAATATCAATAAAAATGGGAGAGGGAGAAAAATACAATTAGAATTCCTGGGGGCAAAAATAAATTGATCGAATATTATTCCAAGAATATAAAGGGCAAAAGGCGAAAACAAATAAAGAGCCTTTTCCACGTTTGCCAAAAATAAGCGATCGAAAGAAGAAGGGGACAAATGAGACAAACAAAATAATTAAAATAGTTTTCGGCATTAGCTGACCAAGCGCAAAGAGCATGATATTTGGACCCCTACACACATGTACAGTTGCGATGAAAATAATACCACCACTGCATACATTATTTCCTACAAATGATTCAAATGTCGATTTTTGTGCGTATTATTCCACTAAAAATCAAAATTAGTACTGCAACTGGAATTCTTTTCATTATTAATTTGATTTTTATTCTATTGTTGAATACAGTGAATAAAATTTCTCACTTTTTTCCTGTTCCTGAAAACAACACCTTTGCAAACATTTCTTATGCGAGTGGTGCTATTATTTTGTTCGCCACTGTACACATGCATGTTCATGCGCGTGTGTGTATGCACACGCGCTCTGCAAAATCTGCTTTCCTCTCTCTGTTATTGTGCTTTGCTGTGGCCCTTTTCCTTGCGCCGCCCCTCCCCCTCCCCTTTGCCTGATTGGCCTTGAATAATTCATGATAAAATAATTCAGTTTTGCCTGCCTCTTTTTTGTTTGTTTATATTTTTGTTTTGTTCATCGGATTTGTTTTTTTTTGCTGTGTGCCTTCCTTTAAATTTTCATTAATTTTCGGCGTGTTCTTGTTCTCTTCTTTTTCCCCATTCCTCTTTGGGCCGCTCATTTGTTTACAAACTATTTGCGATATGCATAGTAAATAGTTAAGCAGCGCTGCCTGAGTGCGTGCATGCGTGTGTGTGTGTGTGAGTGAGAGAGAGACGGAGTCAGAACGATATTGTGCTGTAATATGATAAACCATATTGGGGGGAATAGCTCAATTTGTTGTTGTTGTTGTTCTTGTTGTCTAACTGTGTTTGGATACCAATCAGCTTATAAAAAAGGTGTCATACGTCAAAAAAAAAAAACAGAAACAAAACAAAGAAACAGAGAAACAGAGAAGCCAAAGCGCGTTAGGCAAAAATGAGCTCATACTTTATTTGATTCTATGGCTGAATATGTAGATAAAAGTAATCTAAGGAAACTCATTACAGTCTGAGGAGAACAGAATTATTCATGTGCTCAACTTACAGTTCTGTGGAAAAGTATAATTTTATTCATAAGTATTCAAAAGAAACAAGTTAGAATGCGCTAGCCGAGAGAACTCGTCACTAAATAAATAAATTAGTTACAGTTGATCAATAATGTGTATGGTTATGTGATATACATCAATGGAAGGTCAATATCTTTAGAATTGTGCCTAGTATTGCTATCGGCCATCGATATGTGTCGATATTTCCGAAAAGGCTAAAGTTATCGATTAATTCAAATATGCTTAATTTCCATCCAAAAATTTGTATTCGGAGTTTTTGAGTGCCCAGCTCTTATAATCCCTGAGATCGACCTGCTGTTATGGTAATCAAGTGTGTATATGTATATATCGTATCGGTCGTAGATGTTTCCAACTTTATGATACCAGTTTATATGATAAGGTCTTAGTTGAGATAATCTTAGGCTTTTCAATGAAATCTTACCCTTTTTCCAACATTTTTGCCTCAATGGCTTCCACAATTTGTCAGGCAATTGTTTATGGCTTTCTTACACTTCATTTTCCAATATTCTTGTCAATTTTACTTTATATATTTATATATATAAATAGATGCTTATTTCATTTGATTAATTCCAGCGACTCTCTTCTATTAACCACGTTTTGTTAAGCATTTTATAGCATTTTCCATAAGCAGTTTCGGTATTAGTCTCATTTAGACACCTCTTCGAAATGCTGACCATATCATGTAAAGACCATCAAACTAAATGAGGCAATCGGCCAAGCAGAAAAGTAAAAACAAAAACCAAAACAAAACTTTATGGTTGCAATTAAGACAAGCCGACAGACGCCTATGGCGACGTTGTGTTGCCGTTGCAGTTGCAGTTGCAACAAAATGTTGCCCACAGTGAGACACGTTTTACGGTTGACGATGCGGATTAGCATTTTGGCCAGGTAGTCGAATTGAGTTGATTCGGCTCTTGGCCAGGTTGAGAGACAACCGCGCTAATTGCATTTGAATGCGCAAATGAGCTGTCGCCTCTTAGTCTGCCCGTCTCTCTGTCTGCCTGTCTCTCTATCTGCCTGCCTGCCTGTCTGTCTAACAGTGATGCCAACTAAGTCGCCACGTGTGGCAATTAACTTGTTCAAATGTGGCCCAAAACATGGACAAATTTGTCCGACGCATTTTAATAGTCTTCTTACCAGCAAATTACCCTTTCAGTTTTTCCTGTTCTCGTTTTCTGTAATTTCTTGGCGAGGCCAAAAGCATCATAAAAAATAGAAATAGAATACTATAAAAAATGATGTCTACCTTTGCGTGTGGGTATGATGAGTCTTTAATGTGATATGTAACACAGTAGATAAATTTTAAAGAGGAAGAATATCATTAGAAATTTGTCAAATATTAACCCTGAAAATCGTTTAACTATATACTAAAGAACTCAAACTGAATTATCGCAACTGTCGATTTGTGAATGATTCAAATATGTTACTTACACTTACTTACCTACACTCATCTCTCAAAAGACCATATCAGAAATGTGCACAGGGTATTTGAAGTTGAGCATTCCCGGCTAGACACAAATTTCACATTGTTTTTATTTGCCAACGCGTGTCTCAGCATTATTTCCCATCTACTGCGCATCCTTTCAAATTTCATTTTCCGATTTAATTCTATTTTCCCATTGACCTCAATTTCTAAATTAAATAATGTCAGGCAAAAACAAATGTTTATGTTTTTGTTTATATTTATATTTATATTTATATTTACTGTTTGACTTCTGATTGCATTCGATTTTAGCTCTGGGTTTTTCTCGTCTTCTTGTTTTCTTGTGTGTTATCCTTGTAACCATTTGTCAACTGTCAACGCGTAATTAGTTCTATGATAGTTATTTTGGGTTAAGGTCTCCCCAGAGACAAATCAGCATGTGTATATCAATATATATATGTATGTATATATATATATATATATATATGTTCAACGTGTCAGTTTCAATTCTCAATTTTCCGACCAAGAGATAAAAAGCAAAATGCGATGAGTAATTTTTCATATGTTTAGTTTGCGTATCAACCCAATTTAGAACTGTCAATGTGTTTGGCGAATATCTTTATACTCTATGGATGTATAGATATATATACTATATAGTATATATATATATATATATATATGTGCAACTGTCAATTCTTGCACCCTATATAAATATATACACATTATAGTTGACCAAAATAGTTTTAAAAGCAGTTTTTATGTCAGGTTTTCTTTTTTTTCTCTTGGCACGCTTTTAAAAACAGCCACAATGAAAATTGCTTGAAAAGCAAAAGTTTTTCAGTTTTATGCGTCACATTTTCCTTGATTTGCCGTTCTTAGATCGAGTGGGCGGCAGTTTCGGATAGTTCATTTGATTCAGATATACACGCAAACATATAGACGACAACGTGTAATCTAATTGCACAATTTTGTTTGTGGAAAATCGACTCGGTGTGGTTTTGGGAAACTAATTAGACTCTTTGCTTCGAGTCAAATGGACATGTGTCCAATCAATTAATCATGTTGCACCTCGAGATAGATGATCACTAATTGGCATGAAAAATATCAGAAAAGATGCCAATAAAATTGGAAAAAAATTGAAGTGGCATATTCAATAAATAATGATGCAGATATAGGTGTAGATTGAGATAGATGGACATAGATATATATATATAGATATAGATATGGATTTATATGTAGAAATGGATATAGATATAGGTATACGTATAGATATAGATACATACATATAGATATAGACATAGATATAGATATAGGTATAGATATAGATATAGATATAGATATAGATATAGATATGGATTTAGATGTAGAAATGGATATAGATATAGGTATAGATATAGATATAGATATAGATATAGATATAGATATAGATATAGATATAGATATAGATATAGATATAGATATAGACATAGATATAGATATAGATATAGATATATGCATAGATATAGATATAGATATAGATATAGATATAGATATAGATATAGATATAGATATAGATATAGATATAGACATAGATATAGATATAGATATAGATATATGCATAGATATAGATATAGATATAGGTATAGATATAGATATAGATATAGATATAGATATAGATATAGATATAGATATAGATATAGATATAGATATAGATATAGATATAGATATAGATATAGATATAGATATAGATATAGATATAGATATAGATATAGGTATAGGTATAGTTATAGATATAGATATAGATATAGATACAGCTATAGATATAGATATAGATATAGATATAGATGTAGATACAAAAATACATATATATATAAATATAGATATAGCGCAAATATTAATCTGATTTCAGATAGGAGTTATATATGTATATAGTAGCAGTTTCGCATTCGACTTATGTAATTTCAAACAATAATTAGAAAATTTTGCCCTACTAAAAACCAAAGTTTTCCCAATTTAAGTGTAAATTTTTCTAAACTTCAGAAAAAATATTTCGTATTCGTATTTTTTTCTTTTGACTCTTTAGAAATAGTTTCTCTTTATTGATATATTATATGTATATATATATACATTCATTGCCAACAATATTTAGTTATTAAGTGTTCTTTTAAGTTGTCTCTATTCGCTTTTCCAGTTTGCATTTCAAGCCAAACTGGCTGCTATTGAGCTCGTTTAGCATTTTTATTGGCATTTCCTTTGATTGCCGCCACAAGAAGCAATTGACTATTGCAGACAGATCTCTCTATATATATATATATATTTGTATATGTATATGTACACATATTTGTATGATAAGGTTGTCTTAGCAAAAAAATAAACCCTTCATTTGTTTGGGCTTGTGTGCTACACGTGTCCAGCAGCAGAGCAAATATTACATGAATAACAGTATTTAGTATCTAGCCACATGCCAAATATTACATGGATCTGCCCTAATAACAGTACTTAGTATAGGCTGTATGCCAGAGTCTCTTTATAGATAAGCTAAATATAAATTGCAACTGGTTTGTTTTTATAATTATTGTTTTCAATGTTTTTGCTGTTGTTGTTGTTGTTGTTGTTGTCATTGATCTATTAGCAAATACAACTCGAGCTACTTCTAAACAGCGCTAATTCCTAAGCAAATACAAATACGCATCTGTAGCATCTGAGAATTGGTAGTAGCTCTATTTGTTTTGACCAAATATTATGCCAGAATAACAAATTCAAAATCAAATTGACTCTGTCTGGCTGACTGGCTGACTGTCTGTCTAGCAGAGATAAACAAATTAGCGTATTCTCGAAACAAATTACTCACACTGTAGAATATATACCTATATATTAGATATGTACATGTGTCTCTGTATATAGCTGGGTGTGCGATGTAAAAACAATCTGCTGGCAATTTAAAGACTGCGCAATACTCTGTTCTTGGTATTCATACGAAAAACATTTCTAAGAAAACACTTTTTTATCTCTTAATTTCAACTAAACGACATTTATTGATAATAGTATTAAAATAAGTTATTCTAATAGGAATACTAGGAATTCAGCTTTGCCTTTGTTTTTAGTGGTAAAAATGACGAAATGCTAAAAAAAAATCAGATTTCTTCCCTTTTCTTTGCTTTTCATGACTTTAGCAAACAATCACAATCCAAAATACCCCATTTACCTTTCCACATAGCGTATGCAGAATTTGGCAGTCCTTTTGGCTTCTGGCATCTGCAGCCATCAAAATCCAATATACCCTTTTTGCCCTTACATACAGAGTATTAAAATTTGCCTGACTGTCTGTCTTCTTTTCTTCTTCCTCTTCACTGTATGTATTTTGTACCTGTTTACGGCTTATTTATTTGTGTGTGTGTGTGTGTATGTGTGTTTGTGTTTGGCTTGTGGTAAACAAATGTGCTAATAGTTGTTAGTTTTGTTATTGTTGTTGTTCATTGTAAAGCTAATACTAAAATTATAATCACGCATGAGTTGTGTGAAAAACTGCCCCAACTAGAAAACTGCTGCTGATGATGATAAGCATAGCTAGACAAGCAGGCAAAAGTTGATAGATAAGCAGCGACGACAACAGATAATGTTGGACAGACAGACAGACAGACTTCAAACTAAACCCCACCTCACAGCCACCCGCTCTTGTAGAAGCTCACTTGATATAGTTCTCAAATGAATGTTTAATATTTTACTTTGTTGCGTTCGATTGTGTTTTTTGATTTGTTTTTAATGAATTTCAATTGCTGACCATTTAGCGCAACGTCAGCAGCGACGTTGCAGCGACGTCAACAGCATTCGCTGCCAATAAAACAGAAATCAAAACAAAGCAAACCAATACATGCACGTTAGACATATATGCTATGCAAATGCATGCATGTATGTTTGTGTGTATGCATACCGCCTGGAACAAGTTCGAGGCGAAATTTGTTTTTTTTTTTCATTCACCGTTTAGCGGTACATTTTCTACTCTACTCTGCACAGCTGATCAGCTGTTTGTTGCTCCAATAATGATGAGTTTGAAGGAGCCTCTGCAGGAAGTCGCCATTCGTTCCAGTTTCCATTCATGATGCGCCTTGGCTCGCTGAGCAAAGTGCTGACAGGTGTGGCGTGATCAGCAAACAAAGAACGAAAGACATAAAGGGAGAGCGAGGGCGATAGAGAAAAACGAAGACTATGAGAGAGCCCCGTTACGCAAATACAGAGGGAGAGAGAAAAAAAGAGGGAGTTGAGCTGCTACGGCAAAACTGTTTTTAGCAGAGGCCTTCAAATCATTTTTTTTTGTTTGACATAATTTTTATTTGTTTTTTTTATTTGTTTGTGCCTCCATGGTCACAATTTTATAGCAGCTCTCATGCTATGTAGAGTTGTGGGAAAACTTGTAGCACCACTCGCACAAGAAATGTTTAATTTTGTGATTTTAAGGCACTTATGAAAACATTTTTGGCATAATGGCTTCGATTTTCATAGTTTTTATTTAATTTAGATAGCTCAACTGCTCAACATTTTTGACGCGCAATTCGCCCTCTCCCGCCCCTCGATCCGCATCAGCTGCATCCGCGTTGGAAGACTGCCTGTCGACGTTTTCCCCACCCGCTCCCACACTTTCTCCCTTTTGCACACTCGGTTTTATAACAGCCAGCTTAGCATTTGTATAACAGTTATTGCCTGCACAACATTTTGTGATAGTTTCCAATGATAAGCAGCTAATGTAATCATTGAAACAGCCGGGGGACTCAGCGTTGTGCATTGCCCAAAGTCCAGTGTTAAGTGGCAGAGAGATATAGACCGCAATTTATTAATTTTGTGCACGCTTCGAAATGTGATTCAACGTCAAAATGAGATGGAATATTTTTTATTTTTATTTTAATTGTCGATCGAATAAACTGACAACGACAGATTCTCATTCTCTGCTCCCCCATTTGCAATTTCTGCTCTTGCTCAAATAAAAAATCTTTTCTCGTAATTTTCCACACGCGGCAATTGTTGCTGCTTTTGTTGATTTGGTTTGTCAACCAGTAAAAAAAATTTCCATACGCTTTTTTTATTTCTTTCTAATCAGCTTTGGAAATATTTACTTATTAGTCCCACTGGGCGGGGGCGTCTCTGGGGGTAATGCTGTAATACTGTTATACTCCCCCACCGCACCCACTTATTTATTTGCCAGACGATTATTCAAATGTTAATCTTGTTGTTTTTGAGCACCTGAACATTGAATAATGAGTCGTGAATAACATATTTCAACTCATACTTCTGGCTGCCTGCCAAATGAATATTTATAAAATGTAGATCGGTTTGAATAATACGCGAATAGCAACAAATGTTTTTTGAAAAAAAAATATAGCAATTGTCTTATTTTTATAATAATTCACCGTTGTTAAATTATTTTTCATTCTTCCATTTTCATTGATGAAATTTAATTTGTATAACAGCTTCGAATAGTTTTTGCAGCGTATGTTAATTTGAGCACAGCACTGTTAAGTAAAATAAGATAAACTGTAATTAGAAATGCAAAAAGCATCTACAATTTTATATGGCTTCGGTTTTTATTGCTTATCCAGTTAACTTTGCTGAAAATCGAATAATGAAAATAAAAATTGGCTAACTTTTATTCCACCTTTTTTCACTCTTTCAAATGAGGTAATATTTTATTACACATTCATTATTTAACAATCAGCTGCAGTTTGCTGGCCACATCATTTTTGATTTGACAAATGTGCATTTAACTGTTGTGTATTTTTTTATTACTTATTTATTTGCTTTCTTCTGCTGCTGCTACAGACATTTTTTAATTATTACATATTTGTTTGCCTTTAGTGTCTTTTGGTCTGCTTTCAAACGCGGATGTTTTTTTTTACAAATTTACTTTGCCGGCGTTTTTTCTGAGCTGTGGGAAAATAAATGAACCTGTATTTCTAGCTGTATTTGTATGCGTGTGTGAAGCTGTGCTTATGTATACATTTCTAGATGTACTATGTGAGTGATGTGAGTGTGTGTGTGTGCGTCTTCCTGAGCTTTGTTTAGTGCTTAAAGACCCCCCCCCCCCATAGATAGACAGAGAGGGGCGTGTGGGTACACCTTGTTCTTCTGGGGACATGCGCATGAAATCGATTCGTTCCTCGTTCTTTCCTCCCTCCTCTCTCGCATTTTGCATGTGTTACACATTTTTTTTTTTATTGCTGACAATTTTGTTTTGCAAATGTTGCAAGCCCTTGAAATATTTGTGGGCTTGTTTTTATTTGCTTTTCTTTTTTCGTTTCGTAAAAAGCGGAAATAAATTGACTCTCGATTATATAAAAACGGCATTTCAATTGAAGAAAGTCTTCTTCTCTGTGGCTTCTTCTATTCGCATAGCAGCATAAAACGCAATGCGCAAAAGGTGAAAAAAGAGCCACCACCAAAAAAGCACAATTAACAGCAGAAAGAAAACATGGCATGTTTGCTCGCAAAACGTATCAAAAATGTTTAAGAACGCCAAGCATTCCGTCTGTCTATCTGTATTTTTTTTTACTCTTTGATAAACGCCACACACAAAAAGTGTCGTAAAGTTTTTGCGTCGCAAAAAAAGTGTCAAAGAAACAGGCATAAAAAAAAACAAGTAAAAAAGTAGCCAGCAGCAAATTTGTCATGCCGAAAACGAATGGCAAATACTTTATATGTAAGCGTATATGTAAATATTGAGTATGTATGTGAGTATGTATCTAAATATTTAAATACGTATGAAAAACACGCCGGCTGCTTTGCTTTACTTAAATCTTGTTTTTACCAATATTGGGGCGCTGGCTTCTTATGAATATATCAGCTCAATTTTTTGCTTGTTAATAAGTTGAGAATAAAAATGTGTAAATTATTGAGGCGTTGAGCAGCGCGTCAAAACAAACAGAGAGCATCAGCAGAGGCAGCTTTTTATTTTTTTTTTGGTTTGAAAATGCTTATAGATTGAGTGAGATACACACCCGTCATCTATCACATACACACGCACAGGCACACGCACCAGCTGTCGCAACATGGCGCGCACTACCGAAAATTATCTGCCAGATACACAGCACGCTCGCTCTCTTGCTCTCTTGCACGCTCTCACGGCATGCACACACACTCACGCCAAGCTCTCTCGCTGCTGCTCTCTCTCTCTGGTTCTCTTTCGGCAAGCTGCCTGAAATTTTATATAAAATGGGTGCTAATTGCAAGTAGACGTTCAGTCGCCAGTTCAACTCGCAACACGCCATACACACAAAGGGGCACTAAAAAACACAAATAATAAAAATTTAAGAAATTATTATTAAATCTAGTATATACAAGTTTTTAATTGTAATTTGTGCGCAAGCAGCCAGCCAACAAGAGACTTAATATTTGTTGAATTACATTAATTCCGCAACAAAACTAACCATAAAAAATAAAATACACCAACTGAAAAAGCAACAGAGAGAAAAATAAGCTTTTTTGTGTGTGTCGACTCTGAATGCAAATGCAAAAGCTCTGCGCCGGTCTCATAAATTACCAAAAGCTACACAGCGCACTCAGTTATTGCTGAAGTTTTGTCGTAAAAACAACCCAAGAAAAAGAAAGGAGCGGAAAAACTTACAAATTACACACGCAAAAAAAAAAAATATCAGCACAAAGAGAATAAATTTTTTTTGTGCACTGTTTTAACTGTGATATATAATAAAATTGCAATAAATTTATACAAATTATATAAGTGCGTGAAAACACTCAAAAGTGAAAGAGAAAAGAAACTCATTTAAATACCAAATATAAAAAACACACCAGTGAAAAAATGATGGGCACAATGTCGCTGCGTCAGCCAGAAAATTGGCTATACGAAATTTGGCAGAAGGGCTACGACAGCCCCTGCTATGTAATGGTTCCCAATGCCAAAGTACGTATATAACAAAAAATTTATAGATATGTATAGTATATATATACTATACTAACTAGAACTATTTGTGCAATTGAGAAAAATTCACCTTGCTGCAGTTGATTTTCTGCTATTGATTTTTGCTACTTTTTTTTTTTATTTTTGAGGCTGCGCGCTTTTTTTTTCTTGTCGTCAAGGCAAACAGCCAAAGTCGAGTAAAATATCCATATATATATATATATATATATATAATTAAATAAATCGGTGTCTCTCTTTAGACTGTCAAATTTTATGTTTTTTTTTTTGTATTAATTTTTTATGCCTATTTTGTGAGATAAATTCCTTTGTCAAAAAATGAAAAGGTAAAAAGCAGACAACAAAGAAGCGCTCATGGAAAAAGTGATGAATTGAATAGGTTAGAGTGGAGAGGGGTAGACGCCTTCTTGCTTGTCTCTTGTGGTCGCCATATTTGTATTTCTTTCGTTAAGCAAAGTGCAGCCAAAAAAAAATAAACGAACGAAAGACAAACAAGAACAACAGCAGAAGAGTGAAAAGAAGAAGAAGCAGACAAAAAACACGCGTGATGAACCCAAAAACGACCCAACTTCAAATTCAACGCACTTGTGCGTGTGTAGGTCCGCATGCATTAATGTCTAAGTGTGTGTGTGTGTGTGTGTGTGCATATATTTATTTTTCTTAGAAGAGGCCACGAAAAATATGTAGACAAATTTTAAACAGGAAATGCACGTAAATACATAAATAAGTAAAATAAATAAAATGAAATAAACAAATAAATAGAAAATATGTTTAGAAAGATAAGAAAATCAACTTCAAAAAATAAATTAAAGGTTAATAAAAAGAAACAAATATAAATGCATAAAAACAGATTAAAAAAATCAATATACTGCATTAAATAAATTCACGCCTAAATTATGTAGTCAATATTTGCATATAAATTAATATTTTTAATTTTGGCTAAAAACCAGTTTTTCACTTAACTGTGTTTTTTTTTATTTACTTAACACCTGTAATTTTTAATGCTCAGACTTTCTGCGGACTTCACACTTATAATTAAATTATTGAATTAGCGCACATTTGTCAAAACACAATGTACAATATATATTTTACACCCATATATATTATATATATTTTATATAAACACGTCTGCATACTATTTTCAATTCATAAAATTGTCATGAATTGAACGAAACTTTTTACAATAATTAAAAGATAGAAAAATGCAATTTTTTCTAGTTGCTTTTTGATAATTCTTTGGCAGTTTGCCAATTACAATAAGAAAAAGCAACAACAACCGATATTGAGTGCAATACATTCGAGACGACAGCAAAAGCCTTAACCCCGCTCCCCACGCACCTGATTTTGTCATAAATCACATGAGAATGACTAATAGAAAACGCGCACGAAACGCGCGAGTGTTTTTTTGCAGCATATTCGCATAATTTGTGTTTAAATATATAATATTCAATATAATATATTTATATTGCTGTCTAATTGAGAACAATTTCGAGACTTTTTATGGGCAACATTTTTGGTGAAAATTAGGCCAACGACTTTTTAGAAAGAGAGAGAGAAAAAAGAAAAGTAATCTCGATGAAAACGGAACTAAATGCAGCAAGCAGCAGCAGAAAGTGTCGCCAAAAGAGAGAGGGGAGGAGATGAGAAGAAAAAGAAGCAGAGGAAAGCGCCATTCACCTGCTTACATACATATATGTATAATTACATATCTATGTTACTGCGGCTAGCACCGCACGTGTAACATGCAATGTGCGAGCGAGATGGCATACACGTAACAGTGACGTTCTTAATTGATGTTTAACATTAAGTTGGTTTCTTTTCCCCACCCACATCTCTAATGGGCATGTTTAAATTTTACGAGCAATTGCAGCAGACACGCGTGGCGTGTTCTTCTTGTTATTGCTGCTGATGGCATTGACATTGGGGAAAATACAAATATAAAGCTGGTTAGAATTCGCTGCAATAATTATTTAGTACTTTTACTCGAAACACGCGACATTGATTGTTGTCATGAATTTTAGTGCGAGACCTTAACTAAGTTCAAGTCATTTTATGGTTTCCAACTAAAAATTAATAGAACATCAATAAATAAGGCTTTTTTTATTGGAATAGTAGCGAGCCTGTTACGGCACTTTTATGTTAGCAACAACAGAGAAGAGAGCAACAGCGAAGCTATTATAAGCGATCTGTGTTAGGTTTTAACTCTTTAAGCAGCAGCAGCAACGCTGTTAACCAGCAACTCTCAGCTATGTTAACATTTTAAGCAGCATGCCATATTGAAGAGGTGTTTAATAAGCAGCAGCAGAAAAGAGAGTAGCAACGTCAATGTTAATCAACATATGGCTGTTAGCTTACATAATCGATCATTTTAAACATTTTGGTTTACAATTTAGAAAATAATGTAATATTTAATTTAAACTAATATCAATTAAATTTTTTTTTTGTTTGCACTTGCAGGATCTGGTGAAATCGCATCTCATGATAGCGGTGCGCGAGGAGGTGGAAGTGCTCAAGGAGCGCATCTCCGAGCTGATGGACAAGATCTCCAATCTGGAGCTGGAGAATAACATACTCAAATCGAACATTGCCCCAGAGACGCTGCAACAGTTGCAGATGCAGCTACAGATCACGGGCAGCCAGCAGCCAGCTGCGGTCGCAGCGCCGCCAGCAACTCCAGCTATACAAGCGGCGCCAGCGTCAACAGTGGCCGTCACTAGCCCAGCGACGTCGGCATCAGCGCCAACAGAAAATGGCACTGAAAACAACGGCAGCAACAGCGGCATCGGCGTCGACGCAACAGTTACAGCAACAGCGGCAGCTTCTGTAATCGAAACAGCAGCGCAGCCAGCAGCAGCCGTCGCAGCCGTCAGCACAAATGGGCCAATGTCCTAAGCTGTGTGTCTGTTAGTATTTGTTAGTTTGTTTTAATTGTAATTTTACAAAAAAGAAATGAGAGCCCTTTTAAATCGGGGTTGGATTGGAATGTCGTCATTTTGTTTGTTGCTGCAACTGCAACAGCAGATTATTAACAGACAGAACCAAAAGCAGAGTTAGCAGAGTGCAGCTAACAGTAGCAGAGCAGTAACAGCAACAGAAGCAGCAAACAGCGCAGCAACCTTAACATAACCAAGCAAGCAAAAAAGTATTACAAATGTGTGTGTGAAAGAGAGAGAAAGAGAGTTGTGCTCTGCTCAGCTTTGTACTGTTAAGGTTGCGCTATGTTAGCTGCTGTGCGACTGTTTTAGCTGCAGCCGCCATTTTGTTAATTTCTCGATTGTGATATTTGTTTAACACCACACATACCTTCACACACACACACATATACACACATACACATACAAACACATATGCACCCACAGTCAGTTGGATTGCGTGTAACAGTAACTGGCTGCAGCTGGCAGTAACTGTTAACGAGCAGAGACTTGCTTCTTTTAACAGAGCGCTGCTGCGCCAAATTTAACATTCAGGTTCAGTTTAATCTTAAATTGTCAAAAAAAAAAAAACGCTCTTTTTTATTTTATTTGAATTTGTTTCTTGTTTTATGTTATTATTCAAATCAAATATATAAAAATGCAAATATAAAAAGAAACCTAAAAGTTTGCCTCGAAAATACTTAAATATTGTAAAAAGTAGAATTTGAGCATGCAAAACCGAGATGAAAAAATAAAGAAGGAAAGAAATGAAAAGGAAAGAGAGAAGAAAAAAAAACAAAATATGTGATAATTTGCATTGTGCATTGTAAATTGTATAAAGCAATCGCTAAAAAAAAAATAATACTTGAGCAGCAGCGAGGGAAAGAAGAAAAGGAAGAGGAAGAAGAAGAGATCAATACACATTTTATTCAAAAATAATTCTAACAAAAAAACACTGATTATTGATATAAAACTTAAACATAAACATAAAAAGCAAGCTGCTAATTTTATTATTTTAAATTATTTAAAAGAAATGAATGCAAATTACTAACTAGAAAACAAAAGAAAAAAATCAATTTATTAATGCATGTTTCTCAATATATTCAATCAATCCAAAAATAAACACACACACACACACGTAGAAAACGTTGCAGGAATATCTATATATATATATAAATATATTTATATATATATTTATATATATATTTATATATATATTTATATATATATAAATATTCAAGAATTTGGAATCTTTTAATTTTTTCCAAAACAACAAATTATCAAACAAAAAAAAAAAAAACTAATGTAAATATATATAAAGAAATATTAATACTACTATGTGTGTGCAACTTTGAAAAATGGGAGAAATAAATTTAAACACTTGAAAAGTGAACACCCCTCGCCTCTCCTCCACACCCCGTAAACAGCTAAAGAAAATTGAAAAAAGTGTACACTAAATATTAAGCAAAAAAGAGTCGTCCTATTTTTTAATTGTTATGCAAAAATACTTAGTTTAATATGATTAATATTAATTTCGAATTTTTGTATAAAACGCAAGAAAAACAAATCTGTTGTAAGATTTCTGTTAAACACACACCTACACACTCGCACGCCTTCACACACACACACACACACACACACAACCACACACATTTACATCTACACACCTCTATTTGCCACAACAATAACAAACAGAAAAAAGAGCTGAAAAAGCAAAATGAAAAATGCGAACGAAAATACTGGAGTAGAAAAGCGTTGACCAACACTGCATAGAATATATGTATATGTATGCAAATTGCCACGAAGACAACACTAGTTTTGATATTGTGCAACACTGACGCCACCTGCGGAGACTCAACTTGTCTAAGGTCGGCTCGAAAATAGCTTAAAAAAATAAGTTAATAAATGCTATAAACAAATGATTACAACTGAATTATTATATATACATATATATATATATATATAATATACATACTCCTTACTCATGCACAAAACTACTGTCGGGTCTACGTGGCGATGCATATATACGAACATATATATATATATACAACTGATTTATCAGTTTCCTGATCATCGCAGAGCCATCCAAAACTAAAAGTAATTGTTTACAAGTATTTCTTCCTTTGTTTTTTATTTTATTTTTATTATTTTTGATTTAAGGACATTTTGTCAAATGCGTTTGCTTTTCATGTTTATTCTTTTGATTATTATTTTACTGCTCCCCATGATTGATGATTTTTACGCGCTTAAGTCCTCATTTCTAAGCCTAACTATTAATTTATTAATTAGTTCGTAAGTGAATAAAAACAACAACAAAACATTAAACAAGTAAATCAAATGCAAATACCAACTATATTTAAATAAAACTAAAGGAAATACAATTATAATAAAAAACAAAACAAAAAAATACAAACAAAAATGAGATGCTTGTTTTTTTTTATTGAATGCAGTTATTTTTACTTTTCAGTCAAAGCTCGGCCAAATCCTGAAGAATTTCAAAAGGAAGTTCACATCAAAACCACTATCGATTTAAGAATTTGGCAAACAAAATGCGACGAAAGGACTATTTGGATGTCCTTTGCACCGCAGATAGAGAGCAATGAACAGGACGAGAGTCCTCCAAATAGTTTAACGGGAATTTTTGGAAACAGAAAATAGCTCATAACTCATAATGTCTATATACTTACGCATCCTGGGTCCTGTCTCCAACTCTTTGTTTTGTTCAGGGCTAAGACCAAAGGATATCAAAACCGTTCTTGTAGTTGCCGAAAAGCAAGGGCTCTGTGCTTTCAACTAAATCTCGAGTGTTTGAAAATTGTCCTCAAAGTAGGCAACAATTATTTCATTACAAAATCGTTCGCAGCATAATTCGAGCGCTCGAAAGTATGCAACAAATATGTATTTGATTGGTGCCCTCGCATAATATTTAAATATTATTTTTATTTAAAATTTAACTATAGTTTAGTAGTAAATAGTAACAATTCATAAAAGTAGATGTTGTATAAAATATTAATGCTATAAATAATCAAATGGAAATGCTAAGAATATACAAAAAAAACACACGACGAACAGCAAAATCGATGTGGGAAACAAAGGGAAACTAATTTAAAAATCCGTTTCGGGGCTTTGGGGTCTAGTCTGTTCCTGCGGATGCATATTGGCATTGCCCGCCACATCCTGGCCGACGGGCGACGCGGCACTGAATGACTTGAGGGTGCCCAGCTGGGCGCGCACATCCGTCTCGGAGAGGTGATGCAGTGGCACATTGGCAGGCACTGCCAGTCGCTTGGGACTGGTGGTGCCATCGTTGGTTTTGCGCTTATCCGGCGGGAACACGACTTGGGCATAGGTCACTCCACTCTCGTTGGGCGCCACAATGCTCGGCGAGCCCGAGGAGTCTGTCAGCGAACTGGGATGCCGAAAGACAGAGACCACCGCACGTGGCTCGACTTTTTCATGTGTTGCTGCTTCCTGGTGCGGCGCATCGCGACGTTGCATTGGCGAACTGGAAGCAGCTGTTGTTGTTGTTGTGGTCATTGAAGGACTTCCACCGTGACCCACACCAGTAATGGGGGAATCCTCATGCGGCACTGGCGCATAAAGCGAAGGCGTATAGTTATTATCCGTAACCTTACAATTGTACAGATTCAGCCCCTTGGCAAAGATATAGACCAGTATGTCGAAGAGCACACTGGCAAGGATTAGGGAGGCTGTGAGGATGTCCAGAATGTTGCCATGCTTGGGCGTCTCGCGCAGCAAACAGCGGTCGTAGTTGGGCGCCCAATAGACACAGGTGCTGCCTGCGATAATGATAAAGTTTATATCCACAACCGAATAAATTGAATATATCTATATATAGAGCAATATAAAAGTACTCACGTGTGACTAGATCGTAGCTGAGATGAACTGGCACATAGGCAAAGAGTCCCACGATCATCAGTTCAAAAGCCAAGGCGAGGGATTTATCCTGGGGCAGGACAGCTCTCAAAGTGATCAGAGTCTTGCCAATGACGGACATGCCCACCATAAACGCCGCTGTAATGCTGAACACCTGGAAGAGAATGATGTAACGCTCGCAGTTGTCCGTGCTGCAGGCACCGGGCGTGGCACGAACTGTGCCCGAAGGATTAAGGCTCTGATTGCCGAGACAACTGCAGCCCTCGTAGATGTCAAAGTTATTGATGTTCGAGAGTTGAGTGCAGCCCGCGTAGCACGGCGAGAAATAGGTAACCGTGCTATTCTCCGGACAGACGGGCATGAAGGCAGTTGGGGTGCACAGGCACTGACTGGCGCAATAGGGTTGGGTCAGCTTGCCACCCACAACACCTGCAATGGGGCCCACATCGCAGGTGAAAAACACATTGCCCACAAAGACGGTAACCAAATGGATGCCCAGACTGATGTTAATCCCAGTTATAGTCCTGGCCGAGAGCTGTGCCTTGGAGTAGAGCAAGCCACCGACGATCATGCCCACAGCCAGTACAGGCGGACGCACAAAGTAGGCAACGAAGGCGACACGCCATTCCTGCATCAAGCCGTCCTGTTCATTGATGGGCAGATAGAAGCGACTCTGCAGATAGTTCTCCTCCTGCGCGGCAAAGTTCAGTATGCCACCCTGCAGCATCATAATGCTCAACAGGTTGACCATCAGCAGGCGGTTGTTGAAGAGACGCTTCAGTGATGGCCAGAAGTCCGTGTCATCCATGTAGGCGGAGAGCTGACTGCCAAAGCCACGCATATTCGTCTGCTCAATAATGCGCTGCGCGGCCTGGTGGATCACCGTCTTGGGCAGTCGCTTGGGGAACAGCAACAGCAAGATGGCATTCGCAAGTATCATTGGTGCCAGGATAACCCAACCAAGCCACCAGCCCAAGTGGGTCGAGCCCACCGAGAGCACGAGAAACGAACCCGATTGCTGTCCAATTGCTCGTGCACCGAGGATGACCGCAATCACAGCCGGACTGTCCCGGGACAGGGAGTTGTCATCGATGTATGTGAGGCCAACTGTGTAGTAGGCAACTGCACCCAAGCCCAGAAACAGTTGCAGCAGGAACAGCATTGCCAGAGTCCATGTGCTGCTCTGCGCCGGCGTCATCGTCAGCTGCTGGAACTGTGCCAAGGAAGTGGCACACAGATTGGAGTCAACTAAGGCATTCTCCGCCTTGGTGCCATCGGAGCTGTGAAGAGTAGATCGAGAGATTAGTGGCTGTTATAGGGCAACAAAGGATTGCCACTCACAAGTTGATTATGGCTGGTATAACGGTTATTACACAGGCCAGCGATTGCACCATCAGCGTCCCAGAGAGCCATTTAATCGGATGATGGATGTCAGCCCAGTAGGCAAAGGCCAATGCGAACACAGCCTGAAATAATCCACTGCTGACAAGTAGCCAATCTTGGATAGGGATTGAAAGTAACTATATTTATCACATTGAAGTTGAGGAGAGGCATGCAACAGGTAGAAGGAAGCAGCTACGAGCCCATAAATTGTATTCATTCTTGATCAACATCAAAAGTCGAAGCGATATTGTCATGCCCATCTGTTCATCTGAATAAAGCGGGCAATCGCGGAGGCTATAACAGTTAGGGACTTCAAATTTGGCATTTCATATATCTTATAAAATAGTTAATAAATTGTTCGATAACTCCCGCGTCTCGTGTTTATCGATACAAATCGATTAACTATAGCAATAAAAGACACAATTATAAAGATATGGCCATTAAATGGGTATTTAATATACCCATGCATATGATTATTAGAATTTTATAATTATTCCATATGATCAACTATATGTTAATACCCTTAAATAGGTTGATCTGTATTTCCTTTACTTCTTCTATGTATACAATAGCTGTATAGCCTTCTACTTATTTAATAGCTGTATGCAGGGTATCTCCTAGTCGAGCTGCTGAATAGGTTAAGAAACCACGAACCAAAGCTTGTCATAATATTAAATTATGAATGAGTCTTGCACTTCTTTCAATATAGAACAATTATCAATCAATGAAATCGCTCACTCGATTTCAGGGGAAATGTTATTGAGTTGCTTATAATATTTACAGATATGTTATAGCATATCTGATTTAAAAGGAAATGGTATTCAGATATGTACAATGTTTATAAATATATATGTGACTTACATAAGAATTGTGGCAGCTATGACGATTCGAAGAAATCCCAAGAAGTAAATCGAAAACCGTTTTCAGGCCAACTGTGGAGAAACTTGTCCAATTGTTGTGATTACGTTGTGATTACACATCGCGTAATCGACTCTATGTATATATGTATCTATACTATATATATATGTGTAAAGTGTATATAGACTAGTGCGATGACACACACGAAATAAGATACTCCAAATCATAAACAATATCGCAAAACTGATAAAGCGTTTTGTGCTCTATCTGAAAAGCCTCAGCCCCAATTCCAACAACTTCTCTTCCCATCCCTTCCCGTCACGCTCTTCCTCTTCTGCCCGTTCCAGTATAACTATTTTTGCGATAGGGATTAATTATTACTCACCGACGATTAACGGTGAGTAGTCGTATTGGTAGGCAGCCTGCTTGGCCGAGACCCGGAAGTAGGTTTCGCAGGCACCTTGGAGCAGTCCAGCGCCCAACAGGATAAGGATGAAGGTGCGCAGACGGGCGTATTTCTGGCAGGCGGGGCCGCGACACCAGCCAAGTCCGATGATGCCACAATCGACGCTGTCTGCATAGAAACACACACACACATATAAATAAATCTGACTTTAACTTTAAATAAGTTTTTATAAAATTCGACCCACCGTCGGGTATATTGTGGGCATTTACCGCTATTTGCGATAGATCTGAATTGCGCGAAGGCTGCGCCATTTTCTTTTTTGTCTTTTTGTCTATTCGTTTATTTCGTTATTTCGTTTAGTTTAACTTAATTTTCACTCAATTGTTTTTACTTAATTCGTTAACATTTTTTATTCGCGCGTCTATTCGAAGCAGGTGCCAATAATCGACTGAGCGTAGCTGGGCTGGGCGCAGGTGCAAGAGAATCTTTCCACATTTCCAGTTCCCGTTGATAAGCATTCTATCTTATCGTGAATTTTATTATTTTCCACATTTCTCAATTGCAACTTTGTTGCGCAGCAGACAACACTTAAGTAACATTCGAACTGATAGCAGCAACATTTGTAGCTACACTTGATCAGATGTTGTTATCGAAAACTTCAGCAACCTGTATCACGCATCTTATCTTATCAATGCAACATTGTTGCGCACAATCGCACCAAGCAATACAAAACAATCGAACTGATTGCAGCAACATGCGAGCACAGCAACAAGATTTGATATACAGCAACATGTAAACAATCTGTGCAACTTATGTTAACGCATGTTGATGGCAGTGCTCAAGCATTCATGCTAGTGTTGCCAGCATCGCGAACTGTTGCCAATGACAACCAATACTTAAGCAACATGAGGCTGAGCCTCAGAAAAAAGTCGAGCAGCACAAGGCAACAATTCGAGTTGTAGTTTCAAACACCACTAAAGCAGGCCTTGGGAAATAGTTACTAGAAACTAAAGCCAGTCGATATAAACATTTCTTTTCGTAATCGAATATGACTGCTATTCAACTTTTGCTATTCATAACTGGGATAAGCGCAATTCATTTGCCCTCGACGCCGCCCGCCCTCATTTGGGGCGTCAAACTGTGAGTCTGGCAACGCCGCTGTTTCTGTTTTTGCTCTGTCATCTGCAACTTGTTGTAGGCCTGGTCCTGAAAACATATTTCAAGCACTTCCCTCGCGGAAATTCGTTCGTATGTTGATGACCCAGCTGAAGGAGCACATGATAGTCGCATTCTTTGCCCCAACTCTCACCTCGAAGGATCTCAGCTGCGGGCAGAATGAAAAATGTTTCGAGTATCTGCGTCAAGTGGCGCCACTCACTTATTACAGCCAGGTGCAGCATCCAGTCGAGTCCATCGAACAACTCTTCGCGAACCGTGGCCAGAAACTCAAGTGGAGCAGCACATTCGAAATGAGCCAACTCGTGTGCCAAAAGGATCGCATACACGCCTACAATTTCAGGGATAACAATCTGACGGCCCATGGTGAGCACCATTTCTTTTTTCCAATCGAATTTCTTTTTAGAAATTATTTCTAAATTTTTAGAAAACCGATTCACAATTGAGAATGCAGAATTTCAGCCTAAAATTTTAGAAATAATTTCTAAAAATAATAAAAAAAATTCGAAATTTTACTTGCAACACGTATGACAAATGCAACTCTGCCTCCCAGATCACATTATGGCCGCCGTTGCGGCGAATTTATGGGGCTGTCCTCTGATCATGATCTACACGGCACACGGCGAGGAAATGGAGGCGCTGCAACGTCGACTTCAGCGCACCAACTCGATCATCAACTGGGAGAAGCGACAGCCGAGAAGGACACAGCGCAAGAATTTGTTGCACAACCAGACCAACAATGATCCCAACCATGTGACTGTGCTGCGTGATCTGCAGGCCATCATTGGCGTCAATAGAATTGTCTTTGCTGAGCAGTATTTGGGTGCGCAGAAGGTGCGCTACAAACGCCAGCAAATCTACGTGGACGAGAAGCACTCCTCGCTGCGACTGGAGCTGAAGGAAAACTCGAACATCAAGAAGCGCGTCACGCTCATCATCGAGGCCACCATGGCCAGCCTCAGGCTGAGAATGCTCGCCGCCATGGGCAACTGGCAGATGACGAGTATGCGGTTCAAGAACATCACATTCATCCCCAGGGACATCATCTTCTACAGCAATAAGTGCAGCTTCTGTTGCCAGGCACTCACCGCCTACTCGAAGGAGGGCCACCGCCTCACCCTCTTCTCCTTCAGCATGGACGTCATTATAGAAGGTAAGCATTTAAAACACTACAAGGATCGGTAGACGACATCCAAATTAGAATACCAAAGCCGATCCAGTAATTTTCAGTACTTGTTATTTTTAAAAACAGGAGAAACTTTCCAGTCTTTAATCTGATTTTCTGCATTTCAAATCTTTTTTTCTGAGTAAAGCTGAGATCTAAAATATTAATTCACTAAAAATAATAATTTAAATTAATTAAAACGTTAATTAAATGTTAATTTCTGATTGATTTTCCTATGATTAGGTGATTTTTCTGCACTTGATTACGACTACATACCGAAGCCGTGTTGGATGTGCGAGGGATATCTGACGACGGGTCTGATACAGTCAATCTTCACTGTGGCCATTCTGTTGTCCCTGCTGGGCATGGGCCTGACCATGTTCCTCAGCATGGGGCGCAACAAGCAGATGTGTGGCGCCAATGATCCCGAGCCGCATATCAAAGAAGCCGCCTAGACTTGAGACTTGCGACTAAACTCTTGTGGCACACCACGCTTGACCGTTGCACATTCTACACTCGACACATTCAACATTCTACACGCCACTAATTCACTTACAAATCTAATCACAAAGCCAAAGAGAAAGACAGAGAGAGAGAAAGAGAGAGAGTGATAGGGAGGGAAAGAGATGAGGCTTGTTTAGGGGTTGCATATTTGATTGAGCAGGGAAGTGTGCGGGGGTGTGTGTGGGTGTGTGTATTAATAGTAAATAATGTCATTGTCGAGATTTGTTATTGTTTATTATTGTATTTGTTATTGTTACTATTATTATTATTGTTGTTGTTGTCGTCGTTGTTCTTGTTGCGAGTAAATCGACACAAAAGCAGGTAAAGTTTGCACTTGCGCAGAACGAGGCGTGTGCTTAATATTTGTAACGCCCACTATATATATATGTACATATATGTATATAAACATAACTGATAACTGATAATATTATCCGCATTATCAGAGCTAACTTATCGCCAAAATTGACGACGGCGAACAGGCAGTCAACGAATTTATTTGGAATTTTTGCTTGACGCTTTCAGTTTGTTTCGCGCCACGCGACTGCACAGTTCACAGTTCGCTTTCTCTCTCTATCTCTTTCTGTCTGTATAAGTCTCGCTCTCTCTGTCTCTCTCCTTAACGGTTCCTTTTCCGCGCCGATCGCTTTCAAGGAACTGCAAGCAACTTAATTATCAATTAAAAGTGTTTTCAAGTGTCGCCAAGTTTAATTAACATTTTCCAGCCCACTCTGAGGAAATGTAAATAATATTATAAAAATACCTAATAAATTACTTGACGAAAAAAAAGATAAAGAACTCGCAAAATATTCCTCTTTCAGAAGTTACAGATTCTTTTGTTCTGTTAGGGGAAACATTGACCGATAACCTCGACAATTGATTCCAAGTTTTCTTTTGTTGTCCGATCGTCTGGTATTATCTGATATATATAGTATATGGACATTATCTGTGCGGGCTTAGCTGCGTTTATGGCCGCAATATATGTCTATTTATGTGGCACAATGATATCCACTAAAGGCCTTTTTTCCTATAGCTAAACCACAATAAATTGCAGGCAAAGCACAATCAGTTAAAAAAAGCGAAATTATGACTTCAAAGGAATTACTAATTATGGATTTAGTTCTGAGTTCAGATAGCTAATTAATTATTGATCGTGTGTATCAATTAAGCAACTGCTTAGTTTAACTCAGTTTTAACTATGACAACAGAGTTGTACTTTAATGATTCAATTTGGTTATCGGATTAGCCATAAAAGTTCTATTTAAGCGGTAATCATTTAGGCCTAGAACACCTTTTATGTTGTCGGCAATTTGTTATGGTGTTTATTTCTGAAAGTTTATTGCTCGGAACCCTCGAGTTAATCAATACCAGGAAATCGTCGTCTAAACACTCAACATAGTATCAAGAGGTATACTAAGAGGAGCGATACGGAGTTACTTCCTATTATCAGCATATAGTTTATTAGTTTAATAAGCAAATTGAAAATGATTATTAAATGATTAGAATTTAGATAGAATAGGTATATTATATATTTAATACAGGGTATTTGCTAGTTACTTTGTCTACTAGACCCCAACTGTCCGGTGTGATTAGAGAAAAGTCAGCATTCAATTTGCGATAAGATAGCAGTCGTCAAAGACCATACTCTTTATATCTATCTATAAAGGCTAACCATGACCAATTTATTGGCTTAATGTGAGTTGCGTTTCGAATTTGAATTTTACCAATAAATGAAATCTTTCGCTCAGCATTATTTTCCAATTAGAAGAGCCCAATTTTGGCACATGCACGCAGATCACTTTACGACAGCCTTAACAAAGTAAGTGGTGCTTATCTAATCTTGAGACTAATATGATCTTGGACGGGTGCCAGTCTAATCAATAAAGTACTCAAAATTCCAATATGCCATTTAACTAATATTTTATATGAGCTCTTTTTATATACACGTATACCTTACACAATAGCAGGAACAGTCATGGTTAAGCGTTCAGTTCTTGACCATAGCAATAACAAAAAAATATTCCAACAGTCATGGTTAAACGTTCAGTTCTTGATCATAGCAATTCCCAAAAAGTATTCAAGATTAAAAATAGGCATCATAATATAATTAGGCGATATATGCGATATAAGTGCGAATTGTAATTTACCTGAGCTTACAAATATCTTTTGTTTTCTGTGTGTCATTAATATAAATAAACTACATATATATATATATATATATATATATATATATATAAACCTGTCCTATATCTTATCATATAGACCGCGAAACAGTGCAAGATATGCTCAAGTGTTGAGCAGCAGCCAAACCAGCAGTAGGAATCAAAATCTAAATCAAAATCGGAATCAGATATAAGCCAGATCATGACGGAGAATAGGAGAGGGAAGCCGCCATCAAGTCATTATCTGTGTGGCATAGGCAAGTGGAATCCAGAGTGGCTGCAGAAGTATGCCACAACCAAATACTTTATAGGCGTCTACGGTTTGTTGGGCACCATTCAGGCCATGTCCTACATGTATTTCATGGTAACCCTAACAACGCTGGAGAAACGCTTTAAAATACCCAGTCAGACGACAGGTGAGTGTCGAGGTTGTGCTTGATTGATTGGGTATCAGTTGATATGATAATATTCCATTGCTTCATTCATCAATTTTATATTTTCCTTAGACTTTCGTAAGAATCACATTCTATAAATGTAACGCCGCGAAATTTATTCAAAATGCGTTGTTTTGTAACTGTTTCTGCTTCTTGAACAATTGATATTTATTTATTAATATTTATTATTATTAATTAATTTTGTTTTCATTGCATAAACCGATCAAATCTATGATTTGAAAATGTTAAATATTTAGTTTTCATTGAAAAACACTTCAAATTTATCAATTGAGCAGCTCGATCTCAATTTAGATCGGATATATATAACAGATTTTAAAGTTTCTCATTTATTTATCTTCTTTTTTCTTTTTTACAAACTGAATCCACAATTGATTTGCAGGCATTGTTCTCAGTGGCAATGAGATATCACAGATAATGCTATCGCTGATCTTATCCTATATCGGCGGACAGCGCAATCGTCCGCGCTGGATCGCCTGGGGCATTATGCTCTGTGGCATATCCTGCTATATACTCGTCCTGCCCCATTTCATTTACGGTGCAGGTGATGATGTACTCCAGTTCACCAAGGAGTATCGGGAGGGTCTGTTGAACACCTCACTCGCGCTGGATATTACATCTCCGGTAAGATTATCAGATTACATATAGTATTATTGATACACGTATTAATATATATTTATATATTATATGTAGAATACCAGCTCTCGAGCGAGTGGTATCGAACAGTTGTGTGGCGATGGACATGGTGAGGAGAACTGCGACAGTCTGTTCACCTATGTGCCGCTGGTGCTCATCTTCTGCTCACAGTTTGTGCTGGGCATAGGCAATACCCTGTACTACGCGCTTGGCCAGACCTATCTGGATGACAATACAAAGCGCACAAATACACCTCTTATGCTTGCGGTGGCCATGTGCCTGCGAATGATTGGACCTGTCTTTGGTTTCCTCTTTGGTATGGCTATTAACGGTTAATTTTAATTTCCGTTGTATTTTAATTAATTTATCTCTTTAGCTTACATCTCGCTGAACACGTTCATTGACCCGACGAAGACGCCGCTTATCGATGACAAGGATCCGCGTTGGTTGGGCGCCTGGTGGCTGGGCTGGCTCATCCTCGGTACACTGATGTGCATGTTCTCTGGCCTGATTGGCCTGTTTCCCAAGCAGCTGCCCAAGAAAACGCATGCACAGAGACGGAACTCGCATGTGCCGCATGTGTTGCGCCACGAGGAGTTGAGACGGGATGAGGGCCTCTCCCTCAGCAGTCGCATCTCGTCGAATGCTGCACTGGACAGCATTGGTGCTGGTGCCAATGCTGATCTGCCCCAGTTGAAGGATTTTCCACGAGCCTTGATGCGTCTGTTGCGCAACAAGGTTCTCATTTTCAATATCACCTCGGCCGTCTTTTACATTTTGGGCGCTGCCGGTTTCATGACCTTCCTCACCAAGTACATGGAGGTGCAGTTCCACAAGGCTGCCCACACGGCCACTATCGTTGTGGGTCCCGTTTCCATTTTGGGCATGGTCATCGGCCTCTTTGCTTCGGGCCTTTTCATCTCGAAAAAGAAGCCGGCTGTCAGCAAAATTCTCTTGTGGAATATTTTTGTTGGCCTTGTCTACGTTTGTGGTAGGTTTGCAAGGTTAGTGAAAATATTTTATCTCTTATTAATTTGAATTTTCTTCACTTACAGGTCAGATTTCGTACGCATTTCTATATTGTCCGGATTCGGTGTCGGTGGCTAATGCCGGCAAGTAAGTAAACACATTTAATGCAGTTAGTAAATTACACATTTTCTGATTATCACAAACATTTGGAAAGTTTGCTTCTTCTTCTTCGCTGTAAGCTCAGCTCTGCTAAGCGTTGCCAGCTAGTCACACTCTCTGCTTCTTCCATCTGCTACCACTCACAGCGCTACTTAAACGTTGTCATCTAATCATATTTACTTACACGCGTGACGTCACCATTCACGTCATATTTTAAATTTGCAAATTTACTTATTTTATAGCCCCAGCTTTAGTTTGTCCAGCAACTCCAATGCCAACACATTTAATTTTTAATTCAAGTGCGCACATAAGCAAAGTTTTCATTAAAAATTTTCTTCTCTGTAAGCTTATCTCTGCTAAGCGTTGCCGCCTAGTCAGACTAACTTGCTCTCTATTGCCGCCATCATTTAAACTTTACATACAAATATGCTTTTTCTACTGCTCCAGCTTCAATTTGACCAGCAATTGCAACGCAAACTGTTCTTGCGAAGGTGTCCGTTATTCACCCGTCTGTCATTTGCCCAGCGACACGACCTATTTCTCGGCCTGCCATGCGGGCTGCAGCAATTGGGATGCGGATAGTAAAGTCTACGATAATTGCGCCTGCTTGCAGGAGAATGTTGGCGCTGTGCCCGCATTTGGAGGAGCAGCAGTTAAGCGGATGATGCTGGAGGAGCAGCAGCAGCCAACGGAGATGTCGCTTGCCGACATCAGCACAGATCTCGATTTGGATTTGAGTGCAGTTCCACTGTTGAATGATGATTATTCCACAGAGGATCTGTTGACGCGCAGTAAACGAGCTGTTGCCGACTTGGTGCTGCGTCCTGGCATCTGCAGCGAGGGTTGCGACGCTGTCTTCTGGACATTCTCGTTAGCGTCGGTAATTGTTAATTGGTTTGGGTCGTCGGGTCGCATTGGCAATGTGCTGGTCAATTATCGCGCCGTTGCGGTCGAGGATAAATCCTTTGCCCAGGGCCTGGCCCTGATGATGATCAGTATGTTTTCCCTGATACCGGGTCCGATTATCTTTGGACGCATCATTGACTCGACATGTTTGGTTTGGACTCAAACCTGCAATGGGAGGGGCAATTGTCAGCTCTACGATCAGACTAGATTCCGTTACTCTGTGAACTTTTTGGCCTGTGGTAAGTAATCCTCCTGCTTCTAATAATTAAATATTTCCTAATCTTCATAATTTATCTAAGGCTTCACCTTCATTGGCGTCATCTTTGATATTCTGGTTTGGTATTATGGTCGTGGTCTTGATCTCTATGGCGACAAGGAGGCCAAGCTGCAGGAGCAGGCCAACAGACGAGATCAGCCAATTTCTCCACTGCTTTCGCGGAGAGTGGATCAGGCGGATAAATAGCCAAGGCCAAAATTTCACTCAGCCAAACTTGTACAAACTGGAGAAATACAGAAATACAGCATAGCATGAGTTTTATATGTCATATATAAGATTTGTTAATACTGTTAAGCAATATTAAGATGAATTTATACGTTGTAATTTACGGTTAAAACAATAATTAAAATAAGTACGTATTTCGTATCGATTTTTAAAATTACCTTTTCAAAAAGTCCTTGCCTAAATTTCGATTCACTGAACTGATAAATATGCGGAACTGGTTCACCTTGTTCCTTTCTTTCGATATAGTCAAGTTTATCGATAACTTCCTGCGATCGCTGGAACTTTTGAATGCTTGTCAGGCATCACAAGTCACACAATCATTAAGGAAACTATTATTGGCTTTAACAATTTATGGATTTTTAAAAGTAATTTGTGTTGTTGGTTCGTTTTGTTCGTCTTTTTTATTTTTCGTTTCGCTTTTTATTGATAAAAAAATGTTCAAATTTATACGGATCTTTTTTCGGTTTGTTTTTAGCTTTTTTTTTTGTTTTTTAATATGTATACATACATGTATAATAATAATACATTTAATGTTGTATAAATATTCCCGTTTTGTCTATATAATTTCTATTATTTCGTTTTGTATCTATATTCATACAATTATAATTATTTATTTATCAGTTGCGTAGTTCTTTTTCCGTTATTATATTACTTTTGTTTTTTTTTTTTTTAATTTATTAGTTTGAGTTTGGAGAAACATTTAAATATCATCAATTCATGTATAACTGTCGGAGAGATTTTTAACAATTGTATTTTTATTATTTCATTTGTTCGCCTTTTTTGTAGTTTTTTATATTTAGCTGAGAATGCGTGGAAAGCGTTAAAAAGCAGTTTTCTTTTTCTTTTGTTAGATTTGCTTTTTGTTATCATTCTGTTAAATATATATTTCAAGTTAATTGAATTAACTTAAACATGGGCGAATGTTTAACCTTAGTTGTGATTTTCATTTCGTTAATGTTTGTTATTTAATTATTGTGTAAATGGTAACAATATTTCAGTTCAACTTTCAAATAAATCATATTTTGTAATAATAATATTGAGGGGATGCCGTTTCAATTATAAATATCATAGGATAAACACTTGGAAACTACTTGGTTCTTCTTCTTCGATGAGAGCTCTTAATAATGTGTGTATGGATTTGTGTGTTTGTGTGTTTTCTTGGGAGTTGAAACCGTCTCTTTTATCCTGATCTTGGTCCTGGTTATGTGGAAAAGATTTTTGCCTGATTCATTTAATATAAACAATAGAAATAAAATTGATTTTTTTTTTGCTTTGCACAGAAATCGAGCAAATAATGCAATTTTTTTTTTATTTCGATTTTGCTTTGCTTGCCTTCTTCAATTAACTAAAATGTTAAACAAAATATAAACAAAATGTTGAAAAGAATTAAAAATGTATGAATAAATTGCTAATTACTTTTGTTTCTCATACACATTGTTGTTATTGTTAACCAGTTGTTCAGTTCATCATTTTGAGCTTACAAATCAATCGAACCCGAAAAGTGTACTCCAAAATTTTGAGCTTAAACTTAATTTACAGCATTTCGTTGAAGAAAAGTAATAGAAGCATATCATTTATATATATGTATAAATCGTAATAATATTATTATTGACATAAACATAATTTCCATTAAGGCGGCGCATAACAAAATTCAAAGGCTGAGAAAGCAAAAAAATATACATATTATTATTATTATTATTATTATTTATGTTTCAGTGAGGGATTGGCAACTATTTATCGCTTCTGCTTTTTGATTCCGATTTGTGTGTTGAGTGTTGTTTCTTTTTTGTATTTTCGTATAAATATAAAAATTGTTAAGCTTGCAGCTTTTAGTTTTTTCTTTTTTTTTTAAAATTCACGACTCGCCCTATTTAATGATGCCTTAAGAGTTACAAGTAAATAAACCGACAAATGTCTCCGCTCGTGCCGCAAAAAGCCAAATGTTGTTATGAATCGATTTTACCCGACAATATCTCTCTCTTCTTGTCTGACTCTCTATATATCTGTACATATATATAAATAGTACATATCTCCAATGTTTCTTTATCCTTCATTTTTAGTTAAACATAATATAGTTTTTATATTTAGATATAATGCATTTCTGTTGCTATCTCTCTCTCTCTCTGTTGATCTATCTTTTTTTTGTTGCATTTTCTTAGATACTTGCTATATAAATCTTCTCTCTAACCATTATCATAATCAATTGCTATTGTTGTTGTTGCTGTTGCTGTTGGGTATATGCATACATAATTGTGGTGAAAGTATTTGTTGTGTGTAGGAGTGTGTGCTGTGTGTTTCTCGTATGTGTGTGTATAGAAAGCGTGGCGTTGGCATTGGCGTTGTTCTCATCATATATGTAGAGTTATATATATATAAATAGATATATATATATATATATATTCCTTGTAGTCATCTGCATCATACGTTGAATTTTCGGTTGCATAAAGCCAAAAGTGAAAGGCGCTCGAATTTAGCTTGGCTCAATTTATTCGATCACCTTGAGTACCTTGCCAATGGCAATGGTTTTATCTGAAACACATACAGAACACATTAATAATTAAATAAAGTTTAAATTCAAATTTCACTCACTTTCATCTCGCAGCGTAAAGCGTCCCATTTGGGGGAATAGCTTAAATTGTTCAAGGCAAATCATTCCAGAGCATTCGATGCGCATTATTGCCACCTGATCCTGTTTAACGAATCTTGGACGTGTTTTTGATTTGTCACCCGACTTCTTGTCAACCAAACAGATGAGTGCCTGAATTTAGAAAACAAAATGTGTTTATCAATATTATATATTCAATAATATATTTATATATATATATATATATATATATATATATATATATATATATATATACAGTTATATTTGTAGCAATTGTATATTTTATTATATTGATTGTATTATACATGATATTTTATTATATTGATAGAGCACTCACCTTGACCGTCACTTCTTCAGCAGCGCAATGGATGTGCATGACAGCCGAGTAGCCCGCACAGATAATTGATTTGTGTTCTAATATAACGACCTGAGCATCAAAGATTTTGCCAGTTTTAATCGGATTGGCGGCATCACAGATCACAAAACCAGGCGACACATCCTCCTCCTCAATGCCCTGTGTGGAATATAAGATTAGTTTAAATTTAAAGAAGCCTTTTATTCGATATACCGAAACATTTAGTTGGAATTTTAAGTTTTCTGATCTAAGTCTAAATTGTGATGGATTGTTCTATTTTAGAAACAACTAAGTAAAATATAAATTGTATAGTTAACAAACAAACAGAAGAATACAGCTAACTTATGTCAGCTATTTATGCTGACCAAGATACCACCAAGATAGATATACAATTTATGGTGCTGAAGAGTTTTGTGAACAAAATATTTTACAGACAGACAAAATGAAATGTCTAAATTGAGATATTCAGGCTGACTAAGAATAAATATAAATTATAGACTGAAAGGTATCTCATTCAACTAACTAACTATATAATTAACTCCCTCTGCAAGAGCAATAGGATGACATACTTTCAGCTTAAAAATCGTTTACAGACAGACGGAAGAATATGTCAGCTGTAAATGTATATAAGGATATCCCATTTAACTAACGCACTGACTCTGTAAGGGCATTAATTAATCAAAAATTCGTAGCACATACTTTCAGCTTGATCTTGACGTTCTCGCCGGGACCCACAGAGGTCACCTCGAAGTCATCTGAGAACAGTTGATCCACAGCCACTTGTGTCTGCAAGAGATTTAAAAAAAAATGAGCATAGATTATATATATATGCCTATTCCAACAACTTACCCTATTTGGCATGACGAGCAGATTTTGTCCCTTGCGTGCCATGCCCGACTCGACTTTGCCCATGACAACGGTGCCCATGTCCTTGTACTTATCCACAATGGGCATGATGAAGGGTCCATCGAGATTGCGATTCAGCGAGGGCAGCTCATCGATGAAGGGTATAAAGGCCGGTCCTCTGTACCAGGTGCACAGAGATTCGGGCACTTGATCCTTAAGGCCATAGCCACTGAGGCCCGAGCAAGGCATAAAGGTAAGATCTTTGGCTGGATTGAAGCCCAGCTTCTTGAGGTATGGTAGTATCTTGTCTTTGCATTCGTTGTAACGCGTCTGATCCCAATTCACTGTGGAATCATCCATTTTATTTACTAGCACCACCAAATGCTTGACGCCCGCCGTCTTTGCGAGCATGGCATGTTCACGCGTCTGTCCTCCACGATCGAAACCCGTCTCGAATTCACCCTTGCGTGCCGAGATGACGAGCACTGCGAGATCCGCTTGCGCCGCACCACCAATCATATTCGGCACAAAACTCTTGTGACCTGGCGCATCCAAAATGGTGAAATGTTTGCGATCCGTTTCGAAGAAGGCACGACCGACTTCAACAGTTTTGCCCTTGTCGCGCTCCTCCTGATTTGTGTCCAGCGCCCAAGAGAGATACCAACTCTCGCGAGATTTCTCGCGAGCCTCTCGCTCATATTTCTCCAGTGTCCGTTTGTCCACCATGCCGGTGAGCGACATAATCTGACCGCCAATTGTTGATTTGCCAGCATCTGCAATGGAATTGCAATTATTTCTATATCTATTCCAATATAGAACTTCTTCTGCTCTCCTCTCTTACCAACATGTCCGATGAAGACGACGTTTACGTGCTCCCGCTTGCTTCTGTTCTCCTCCACCTTGACGATCTTCTTTTTTGATGCCTTCTGCGCTGCCTCGCCGCCCTCAGTGAATTCTGCATCCTCGGCTTCTTCATCTTCGGGAGTTATAATCGCATCATCTTCCACATCCCAGCTATCAGCCGGATCGGTTTCTATAAATATTTTTCAGTTAAATTTATTTTACTGACAATTCTAAATTGGGGTTACTACATTTTCATGCGCTATATTACATTTTCTAATTAAAATTACATCGAGATATATATATATTTATATTCATTTCTGTGTTGAAAAGACAATTACAAGTGTGAGCAGAGCTGTAATAATTAACATTGCTTTAGCGCACTGGTTGGTCGTGAGTCATTCATTCTGTGACTGCTCCCCTCTAATTGTTATCACTTCTACGTGTAAAAACGTGCTTCTTTCAAATACACTATATAATAAATAAATACGTATGCTAATATCACACTTGCCAGTTGAAAGATGCCACGGGGCAGTTGTGGGACAGAGGGAAAGGGAATTAAACACACGCGCGTTTTCGATATCTAGTTTTTTATTTTGTCGCTAGTCAAATCAGAGCACACACACACATACATAGTCTGGAAATGAACTAGAAATGAGTTTTTTTTTATGCGCGCGCAGCTTATATTTCCAGCCTGGCAGTAGGTCAATTTTAACAGTTACTAACTTTTCTTCGCTGGCTCTTCATTTGTGTTAATGCAGCGAATTTCGCCATCGACTTCGCCGTCGCCTTTTTGTGACATGTGGCGGCAAAGTAAAATTAATGCGCAAACAAAAAACGGTGAATGAATTTCAAACGCTCAAAAATTAAAGCAGCCAACAAAACAGAGCACGACGCGTGAAGCGAAAAATAAATTCGTTACTAGCTGGCTGACAGGAAAGCTCTCGCACGTTCGACTAACATTCAAAATCAAGTTGAAAGCGGTTCAAACCGCACACACACATACATAGACGCACACTAACACTAACAGCGACTGCCTTTTGGGCCAACATAAAACAAGAACAACAGTTGCTGCTCATAGCGATAACGGCAACAATCGACACAACCACAACAACAACAACAACATATCTGTGTGTGTTTGTTGCAGCCCTGGCACAAGTGTTGCTTGCGCCAGTGAATGGTTCCCAGCAAGAAGAGCTTTGGCTTGCTTGATCAAACTAGCGAATGACAATCCGAATGCGAGTGAAAAACGTAAACGTGTCAAAACACAGTGACAGAGATGCGAAAACAAGCTTAAGCAAAGTGTACAAAAATAAGAGAATAACAAGTGACTGTTAAGATAATAATATGCTGTAAATAAGAGTGACTGTTAAAATAATAAGCTTTAAATACAGGCACAACATTTAACAGACTTCGCTCGCCATACCATTTATTTTAAGTGCGGTAGAAACAAAACGATTAACAGAATTAGCTTGCAGTCATGTTAAGTCACAGTGAACAAGTCACAGACACGCAACTATTGCGCATCACTGACACGACGGGCATTAAGCGAACGCACACAAAATGTAAGAGGCAATAAGAACAGCTGCTGCATTAACATTCTGAACTAGGTGTTGGAGTGGGAGGAATATTGCACTGCTCCCTTTGTGCATGCCAATAACAGCATAACACACACACAGTAAAATTTTGAGGTTATGTTAGACTGATAACCCAAAATGTTCTGCAAATATGAATATTTTTTTTACTAACAGTTGTCTTTGTTTGGCTCTGTTCTGCAAAGCGACACGTGTGACGTCACAAAGGCGACAGCAGCAACAGCCAAATGTAAAAGTTCAATGCGCCTAACATTTGCTAAACTACCCCCACACACACACACACACATATGTATGTATTTATATATATGTCTCCCCCTATTTATATTTACCATTGTTGGCTGATATTTTGTCCGCAGCAATAATATTCTCAATGGCCACCGCTGCCGCTGTTAAGGGCGTGTTAACAGGCGAACCTAGCGCTGGCGACGTCGAATTTGATGCCGCTGCCGATGAGGGCGCTGCTGTTGCAGCTGCGACGACGGCACCGGCGGCAATATTTGTAGTGGAAGCAGCGCTGCCCGTTGAATCGGGCGTTGTTGCCGGTGTTCCATTTGCAGATGGCGGCAACGATGGAAGTCCGCTCGTATCCATTTCACTTCCAGGCGCAATTGCATTTTCCAATGACTGTTGTTGCTGCTGCTGCTGTTGTTGTTGTGCTGTCGACGGCGGCGCAGGGACGGACGTTGCTGGCGTTGCTGTTGCTGCTGCGGCAACGGCCGCTACTGCTGCGCTGCTGCTGGTGTTGTTGCTGCTGCTGCTGGTGCTGCTGCTGTTGTAACTAAAACTGGGCACAAATTCCACTGCATTCACATTCAATGTGGAGAATTTTGTTGTTACTTCGGTGTTTTCCTGTGCGGCCATCGCTGCTGCTCTGTTCTACTGCTGCTTTCCAATCTTCTTTAGTGGAAATTTTCACTTTTTTTCTTTCGCCGCACGCAAGCACACACACACGCACTCACAGAGGCGACGACGTCGACACACTTTTGCCCTCCTTCTTCAACTGCTTCTGCTTCTGCTCTCGCACTCGCTCGCAGTCACACACACACAAACAAACACAAACACGCGGTTGACTATTGTCGGCGAGGAGATCGGAGAGTAGTTGGAGGAGGTGGAGAGCTGCATAGACAGAGCAGCCTTTCAATTTGTGTGGTTATTTTTTTTTTGTTTTTTGGTGTTTTCAACGTTTTGTCGCCAAATTGGACGTCGTCGTCGCTTTTCTCGTACACTCAACTCAATGTCTGGTTTGTGTCTGTGCCTCTGTGTTTTTTTTTGTTTGTGTGCGTGTGAAGAAACTTTAATCGTTTCAGTCACCTCCTTTTCAGTCTTCAGTTCTTCTTTCTCTTATTCTTCAGCTCTGTGGCAGCAATGAATTCGATTTATTTACAACTCGGTCTAGGCTGCCTGACAAAAAACAATTTGTTTATGTCGTTAAATTGGCGAATTTGTTGCCAAAAATTCGTATAAAATTTTACACGTTTCACCGCCACGCGTTGCAATGCCAGGGCTGGACTATATCGATAGTTCTTCAAACTATCGCTCTGCACAATTTATTAAACTCACACTTAATTTGTTTTAAATAAGAAACAAATATGTGTGTAAATCACTTGAAAATATATTAGTTTTATTTTACGATTGAAAACTAAACGATATATTCGTTGAGCTGCCTACTTCATTTCATTAATCGATCAAATATCGGAAGCACGCAATTTTTACTATACAATCGAACTAACGACTAATGAAACGATATAAACCATGAGCTGGGAATCTTTTAAATTATTCGATATCCAAACAATTGCAAGCACGTAAAGAAATAATTAGAAAATACATTCATTTTATTCTTCAATCTATCTTTTTGTTAAACGATATATTCGTTGAACCAGTCAATATCAAATAATAAAAATATTGCACGTACGCATTTAGCATATCGATAAATCACATGCAAATATATTAATTTTATTATACAATCGAAATATCGTTTTGTTAAGCGATATATTTGTTCAGCTGCCAATCTCTTTGTATTAATCGAAATTGGAAGCACGTAGTTTGCACATCGATAGAATCGCAGACATTCACAAAAAAAGAGCAAAGTTGAAGCCAAGTAGACAAAGCCGCGAAAAAAGCAAAAAGTGCGTTTGCTAAAGTAATAATTGTAATTAAAAGGTAAAAATAGTGCGCAAAAGAGTATTCAGTACAATGAGCAACGCAGGCGGCGGAGGTGTTGGGGGAAATGCGCGACCACCGCCCCGAATCGATGGCATGGTCTCGCTCAAGGCAAGTAATCGCTATACAGCCAAAGAGAAATCGAAAGTACAGCCAGCCAGACAAAATGGCGGCCGGCAATTCATTCCTGATGCTTTCTTGGGTTAGATAATAATCATTGTGTGTATTTTTGTGTGCAGGTGGATAATCTCACATATCGCACGACGCCCGAGGATCTGCGCCGTGTCTTTGAGCGATGCGGCGAAGTTGGCGACATTTATATACCACGTGATCGATACACGCGTGAAAGTCGCGGATTCGCTTTCGTACGGTAAGTCAACGTCAATGGAAGCGCTTATTGCACTGGAAGTGAGGCGAATTTACAAGTTGAACAAATTTGTGAGGTTAAATACGACACTTGCGCATATTTTAGGGAAAGCGAACACGAGAATTTTCGTGTTCGATTTTGATATAAATAAATTATGCCAGATAATTTGTATTCCATTGCAACTGTTGCCTACCCAAACCCAATGCTAGCCAACATACTGCGAATACTACAGTAATCAGATTATAAATTTGCATTTTCTGCTTTAAATCGAGCGTGTCTTGAAGCTTTTATTAAACACACTCTTAGCAAAAATGCCAGAAAAATTGTGTTCAATTGCAACTGTTGCCTACCCAAACCCAATGCTAGCCAACATACTGCGAATACAACAATCAGTTTATTTGTATTGTTAATATGCATTTTTGCACTACTTTTGGGCATGATTCAAATACTATTTTACTGTTCATGTTCCATGCAAAGATGCTAAAAAAAAACCGTTTTCAATTGCAATTGCCTAGCAACATTTTCTGTTAGTCAATATATAGCGAATTCAACATGACAACATTTGCCGTTCAACTGCAATGGCATTGTTTAACTTCTATTTTTAGCAGCACCTCCTAAACCCCATCACCTGTTGAATTTAACATGCTCCTCTAGTTCTAATAGAAAAACTGTGCCTAGAAAAAAACAAAGTTAATTGTTATTACCTTAGATTTGCAGTTTATCAGAGACTAAACTAAACTAATAATAATAAAAAATATTTAAATTTGTTACAAAATAAATTTTGCATTTGCCTGTCAAAATCTCTGTTAGTTAACATAAAGCGAATCCAGAACGATTTTTAACAGCCTCCTACCACTCTTTACCTGTTGAGTTTAACAGTATTTCAGTTCAAACTGAATAACTGTGCACATGAACTGTGTTAGCGTAGAAATACAGTTTATCAAAAACATAAACAAATAAGCTACATTATTAAAATAAAAGTATTAAAAAAAAGTAATAAAAAAAGTAATAAATAATAATAAAAAAGAAATAATTAATATAAAAATAATATAATAAATTTTTCCCCTTCCCATTTAACAGTTTCTACGACAAGCGCGATGCTGAGGACGCACTGGAAGCGATGGACGGGCGCATGTTGGACGGCAGGGAGTTGCGCGTGCAGATGGCACGCTACGGTCGCCCCTCGTCGCCGACGCGGCGCAACAGCAGCAGCAGTCGTCGCGGCGCTGGCCTCGGAGCTGGCGCCGGTGGCGGGGCGGGTGGACGACGTCGCTCGCGTTCGCGATCGCCAATGCGTCGACGCGCATCGCGCAGCCCGCGTCGACGTTCGTATTCGCCGCGTTCGCGCTCGCGTTCGGCAGGTAGCCGTTCGCCGGCTCGCCGCAGCAAATTCTCAAGGAGTCCGGTGCGCGGCGACAGTCGCAATGGCATAAGCAGCGGCCTAGCAGCTGCCGGCGGTTCGCGTAGCCGCAGTCGTTCTTAAAATAGCGATGCCGTACGCCCCTCTCCCCCAACCCCCAATCTCCAAAGCCGCTTCAGACGTTCCATATACTTTTGATGTACGATAAGGTGAGATTTATCGATATACATAGATTTAAAAGCTTAACTATTTATCTCTTTGAGTTGAAGAAGTGTCGCGGAAAGTAAAACTAAAATTCGCACTAGTTCTCCTTGTAAAGAGTTCACTGTATTGGAAGATTATAATTATTAAATTAAATTTCTTTTTCACTTTCAGCCTTAATTGACTCGAGTGGACAATGCTATCCAGGGAACTCCTCAAGTGGGCTGCAGATCGATCTAAAACTCTTCTCATCATGCTGTGTACCAGAACAGCAGGTATACAAAAAAAAAAGAACAAAAAAAAAACAGTTTTAAACCCTACAATTACACACATATATACACAGAATATTTATATAGACTACACTATTTTAAGTTGGAAAAGTTGAAAAAAAAAGAACAAAACTGAGCAAAAGAAATGAAAGAACTAAAAGAATTAATACGAAACTTAAACACAGAGCTTAGATTTTATACACAGAAGAATAAGTTTCTTGTTGTTCAGGTCAAGTTTTTACTTTGTTTTAGTTTTTCTGTTTTTTTTCCATGGGAAAAAGGAAAAAAAAATCCAGTAATTTCATGGGTACATTTAGGGTTCTATGTGTAGCATTTAATTTTGGGAGCCATTTAATAATTTGTGTAGCGATCTACAAAAAATAAAACTCAAATCAAAAAATCAAATCAAAAACAACTGTCGAGGTATATAGTTAACAGTTACTGTTACTGTTAGAAAAAAAAACTTGCTCCTACTTTGTGTTTTTTTTGTTTTCGTTTCTATCTGTTTCATTTGATCGATAAAACATTATTAACAAGCTTTCCACCATTCCATTTTACACATTTATATATACGCAGGCCAAAGTGTGTGCGGCAGTTGCAGTTGCAGTCGGTGGTTGCTGCGCCGTCGCCGTCGCTGTTGCCATCGCTGTTAATAATGTAAATGTTATATATGGCTGGCGAGAGTCGTGCGTGGGCAAGGGAGAAAGAGAGAGAAGCAGGGCGGAGAGTGCGAGAGCGAGAGCGCGAAGAGAGCAAAAAATGAGAGAGCAGCGTGTGTGTGTTTTTTTCTGAGCGAGAGCAGACACAACGAGAGCGGAGATCGTCGCGTCGCTGCTGCTGCTGCTGCGCTGCTGTTAATCTGCAGACTGCAAACTTCGCTGCTGATGCTGCTGCCGTTGTTGCTGTAAACTGTTGCTGTTAATCTGCAGACTCCGCAAACTTCGCTGCTGCTGCTGTTTGCTGCTTCGATCTTCCCCACACAGACACACACACACATACATTGTTGCTGTTGTAGCCGTTGTTGCTGCGCTGCTGCTGCCGAAGTTGGCGTCTGCTACTCAACTTTTCGCTGTTTTGTTTGCCGTTGGCGTGTTTCTGCTGCTGCTGCTGCCCTTCTCCACTTCACTTGTTCGTACTTGTTGCTGTTTGTTTTGGGGCCCACTTTTGACTTTAGTGAAAATTTGTAGCTGATGACTGAATATTGAGCGAGCCCCTCTATAAAGGACACCCTGTATACATCTGTGAGAATGCTTAATATATCTGGGAATATAGCAGGTAAGTTTTAACATTGAGATAACATTCCAGTTCTGTTACAGCGAATATACAAATAAAGTAAAATAAAAAAAATATATAAAAAAAAAGCTTGTTTTTTATTAGCTAAGGTTGATCAAAGTTGGAATTTGGAGAGTTATTAGTGCAATTGAAGAGTGCTTGTCAAAGCGTAATAAAGTTTGAATCGATGCAAATTCAAGAAAAACTTATTGAAATAGATGGGGGGAAAAAAGCTGTTTATAAATAAAGTAAAATATGAAAAAAACTTGCTACAAACGATCTCCCAGGACATTGTGCTTGCAAAAAGCTAATGTCAAGGCCATTTCAAACATACCTGAACGCAAGCTTTGACGTCTGATTCAAAGCTCATGATGTTTTTTAGGGGGTGAATGGAAATCAGCTGTGTTTATTGACAAAACATTTCCAGCAAGACGAAACAACTTCCAAGTTACAAATTTATTTTGTTTTATTGAATTTTGTTATAAATTCGTGAAAACAGTTCGAAAAAAGAAGTTTGTTTGTTTTCGCATAAATAAGCCAGAAAATGTATATGGACAAAATGGTGCGCAACGACTCTTACGAGCCGGATTTGCGCAAGGAGGGCAAATACATCTGCCCCATGCCGAAGCCACCCTCACCGCCGCTGGGCGTGGGCAATTGGCACGCCCACCTGGCGCCGCACGAGCGTCTCTTCTACCACCAGACAATGAGTTCCGTTCGATACAGCAAACGATTTCGCGCCACAGCCAGTATTCCAAAGGATTCGCTGGACTTCCAGTTACAGGCGCGCTACGATCATGGAAGGGAAACATTCCCCGAGAAAATCGATGCTGTGTTGCAAAGGGATACTTGTGGCGCCACGACCAGCTGGGCAGCGCCACACGGCCAATCGGAGGTGGGCTCCAATGCCAGACTGAATTTGTTCCGAGTGCTGAGGAATACGCAAGTTGTTCGGGTTAAAATGCAGGATTCACTGGGGCATCCATTGATCATAGGTGAGTATTTATTTCCTCTCTCCATTTCTTGTTGAGGAATGTTTAGTTAGACTGTTACTCCCCTGCACTCTATCAGCTCTTACTTCGTTATCTGAAATCTTTCGCCTCTTCTCAACAGGCGGCTGCAAGGAGAAGATTCATCCATCTCGGGTCAAGCTGATCTGCAGCGGAGTCCACACGCAGCTGGTGAACAATGGCTTCTCTCGCCAGACCTCCGACGGCAACTTCTTCCGCTACTGAGAGACACTGCTGCCCCTCCCACTTGCCACTCCCCCGCTTCAAACACAGAATTACAAGTCGAGCTGCTTTTTGTGGTGTCAAATTGTGTTTTTACAGCATTATCGTCAACATGGTTTGGACAAATGGCAAATACAAATTGAGAGAGCAACAACAACAATACACTAAATGCTGGTCACGCAGTCGGCGCCAGTTTGGCTTGCTTGGCGGGCAGCTGCTCCTCCAACTCCAGCTGAAGACCCTTCTTGTTCAACTGTTGCGCTTGGAGTTCATCTTCATCCTCCTGCGCCACCGGCTGCTGTGCCGCTTTATGACGTTGTTGCTTTTTGTTTTGATTACGATAACTTTTGGGCAGTTTATTTTCACCAATCCTGCAAATATAATCTATTTAATATCTCTATATAATTGTGTATATATATTCCAGTACTCACATAATCGTGGCCCTCGTGCCTGGACCCCAATGTGGCGCCGGGTTTTGCTGGAAGCGCGACAAGACCTGCTTGCGACTGCTGGGATTCGCCTCCCCATGCAGCTCATCAAACTCATAATCCCTGGAGCAGGGTTGCGAGAGTATCGCCTGGAGTGGCGTGCCTGGTATAAGACGATTCTCCCGCACCGGATGCCGCTTGCTCCAGCAGCGCAACAGATCCCAGAGCACAGCAGGTGGGGCATCTGTTTTGAGGGAGTTCTTGTTGGCATGCGAGTAGGAGACACGATAGCCAGCATGGAGCAGAGCCGAACGCATCTTCAGCATGGGCACAATTTCCAGCTTGAGCACACAGCACAGCTTATCCGGGGTGTAGTAGAGCGGGACATCGGGCAACTCCTCCTGGACCATGGAGAGCACGCCAACAATGCGTCGCTGTGTGCCGAGAGCATTGAGTGGCGATGTCGCAGATTGCACCGCTTCCAGCAGCTGCTGAACGAAGCCCGTCTGGTGAATGGGCGCCGACCAGATGGGTCCGCCCAGATGATGACGATGCGAGCAGTGCTCACAGCGACTGTTCACAGCGGGTCCGGTGGGTAAGCCAAACTTGAGCAAATGCGGCTGCTCGGCGGATTTGCTGCGCACTGTGCCCAGTGGCTGCAAAGTGAAGGTTTCACAGCCGGTGCACTGATATAACCAGGACTGCTTGCTCATGCTCAGCTTACACTGGGCCTGGCCCGAGTAGACGCGCAGAAAGATGCGCACATAGAAGTCCGCCGAGATGCTGAGCAGCGGCTCAATGTATTTGCCATGACGATTCGCATGCGTTGCGATGCAGTTCAGCAGAATGCGCAGTGCCATCTCATGACAGCACTTCATCCTCAGCGACACTGAGCCGTATTTAACATAACAGGATTCGGGTGCATTCCCCGCGAGTACAGCCATATCGGTGGCTGTGACGAGGAGCAGGCCACCATCGGCGAGGCATTGCAATGCGCCGTCGAGGAAACGATTTGGGCAGCCGTAAGGATCCAGATCGACGACATCGAAACGCTTTTGTGGCGCAGTCGAGAGATACATGAGTGTCCTGCAAAGGATAAGGCGTTGAGTTGATTGCATGAAAAACCTGAGCGATTATGGTTATTTGATTTGCCTTCGCCTCGACTCAATCGATTTACATTTTCAGAAATATAGTGACGACGTTGCCGAAGTCGAAATCAAACAATTTCGCATGTCGGGACAATGATGAAAGTAGATTCATAAAATTCTAAAATACTTACATGGCATCTGCATGACTGCTCTCAATCAGATGCGCCACCTTATTGTGTTCCATATTTGTGTTGATGGATTCCACGGCCTGCCTCGATAAATCATTGGCTATGATTTGACGCACGCCTGCAATTTCCTGGGCATAGCGAATGCTTCTCAGCCCAGTGGCAGCCAGTGCCTCGAGAATCCTCAAGCCATCCTCGTACTGTGTGCCAGCCGCATAGCTGGGAATGGGTGGAGGAGTAGTCAGTGGAGTATCCGCATTTTGTTGCTTCTGCTGGCGCTGAAGTTGCTTCAGCGCCTTTTCGGCTCGCTCTTTGACCAATTGTTGGAAATAAACATTGATCACAGCGATGCTCAAGTCGCGATTGAATTCCTGCACGGGATTGTAGAACACATTGCCACCGGATATAATTTGTGCATTGCGCTCTATTATAATGTTTGCATTGGGATTGGCAGCAATTGGCGTCTCCGGCGCCGTTTCCTGCTGCACTTCATCCACTTCCATTTTTTGTGCACGTGTTGGATTTTTGTTTTCACTTTGCGGCAGATAACATCGATCAGCTGTGCGCAATCGATAACTTTAACATTTGCCGATATATGTAAATAACGGAGCGCATTTCTAGTTAAGAAATGTATTTATTGCCTGCAGTTTGTTGCTAAAAGATAAATTAACGTTTAATTTGAAGCCGCTCAATTTAATTGAGTTGATTCATAATTATTTTTTAAAATACACTTTAATATGAGCAGCTTAGCTATTTGTCGGCAAAAACATTTTTGTGCTGAAAGTGATTGATAACTTGTGGTGGCCAAACGATAACTGGCACAGTTAAATCTAGGCAGCTGGCAACGCATCACGCTCAGCTGTTCTGTTGTTGTCGTAACAGGCCGCTGTTTTGCCTGCCTTTTCTTAATATTGCATTTCAACTCCATATTTATATAGAAAATGAACAAAGTAACGTCTGCTTTTATTAGCGTACTGCGCCACAGCAACAAATCCTACAGCTCCGCAGCGCTGCTGGGCCGCCAGCTGTCCTATAAGAGCGATCTATCGCTGGAGAAGATCTATCCAAATGCACGCTTGCAACTTTATACGCCGCCGCCGCCCGCAGTGAGTATTAAATTAAGATTTAATGGAGATCTTGACTTAAAGTAAGTTCTAACAGGCGAGAAGCGATGGCAAATTCAATGGTTATATACCCGTGGACAAGTTGGATATTACCTATAGTCGTAGCTCGGGGCCGGGTGGTCAGCACGTGAACACAGTGAACACCAAAGTTGATGTACGCTTTAAGCTGGCCGAGGCAGAGTGGATACCGGAGAAGACGCGCCAAAAGTTGCTCCAGGTGGTGGCCAATAAGCTGAACAAGGAGGGCTACTTTTACATCAAAAGCGATTTGACGCGCTCGCAGCAATTAAATTTGGCGGATGCACTGGAAAAGTTACGCAGTTTAATACGCGCCCAGGAAGTGGAGGCAGCGGGTCCCAGCGAGCAGACGCTGGAAAAGCTGCGTCGTCGTCATGAGCAGGCGGCCAGGCAGCGACTGCAAGTGAAACGCGAACGCAGCCAGATTAAAACGCACAGGCAAACACCAAGCGGCGTAGATTTGTAGTTTCTAATTTTGCAAAAAAAAAATTAAACACTGTTTACAACAAAGGTGATGTCTTAGCTAACTGATCTATAGATTATAAGTGGAGCACATCATCCGTAGCCGGGGTGACTGTAAACCGTGGCATGGGCATTGTGATGATGGCCTCCGGCAAATGCATCTGCTGGCGACTCTGATGCGAGGGCAAGCTGGCAAAGCGAGGGCGCTGAAAGGACGAGAAGGGCAACAAATGAGAAGAGTAATTCTCGAGCTACCCGGGATTGCTTACCCGCTCCTGTGTGTCGGCGCTGCGTTGCGTGTGCCGACGGTCAATACGACGCTGCTCCTGCCCAGGCTTAACCAGCGATTGCGAGTACAACTGCTCCAGTCGATGGATGGTGGCGACGCCACACGTTGCCGGCAGCTGTGTGGAGAAACTGTGGCGTATGCTGCGCGGCGACCAAGTGTGCTGATAGCCAGCCTCATCCAGATGACGCAGAAACTGTCCGTTATCCTCCTTAGCCAGGTTAGCCAGCAGCTCATCAATAATAGCCGCATCCCCGCGAGACACTTTAATGTCGTGCTTCCAAAACTCTCGATTGCTGCGTCCAATCACAGGCGCAATTTGTTTCACCTTCAGAACGAGGATGCCCATTAAATAGATGCAGAGCACGTTGCACAGAGTCAAACACATGCTGATGCTGCCCAAGATGGCCAGTTCTGTGGCCTGATTTTGGGAGTACTTGCTCGACTTGATGACATCCCTGTACAAGGAATCATCGTTCTCAAAGAGTTTGTAGATGCAAGCCAGTGCCCACAGCAGACCCGAGTTCACAGCTGGCGGGAGTAGGGATGCTGAGATGGCCACGCCCACTAGCGAGCCAATGTTGCCGCCCAATATGCCAATGGCTGCGCCTGCACCCGATGGAATCGCCGTAAACAAACCGACGACAAGCGAGTGGAGATCACAGCGGGAGAGCATCTCCTCGGTGAGTCCCTCACCAATGCCGTACTTCTTATCCGTGGTGCAGACAACTAGTCCAAAGACAAATCCCACCAGGGTGGCCATCAGTATGCCAATTAGCTCATTTCGCATCCCGAGTTGTCTGAGCGATCGTTCCTCGATCACCGTGCCAAAGATCGCAGCAATAATTGGCCCCATCAGCGGCGAGATCAACATGCTTGAGGCCAGAAATATTGTGCTGTTCTCCACCAGGCCAAATGAAGCCAATATCCTGCAAGGATTAGCACTAGGATTAGTCAGGGATTAAGTAGGTTTAATTATATACATACTTATAGATAGGTATAGGATAGTTATAAGTATAGATAAATTAAATAAATTTACAAGGGCATCCAATATTCAAAATGTATAATTTTTAAAGCCTCAGATTTTCAACTTTTCAATCAAAATGTATTCCAAAATTGTATATAAACGTACTTAATTCTTGTACTTGCTGGAGACACTTGTATTCTTAAGATAATACAAATATTAAAATCTCATCTGATCAATTCATAAAATTCAACAATTTTCCAAAATTTTCTCCAAAAATTAATAAAACTTAAAGTTTGATTAATAATTAAATGTATTACAATCGATTATTTGGAATTTTTTGGGTAAAATGAGAGGTTCTCATATATGAAGATGAGATGCTCTCGAGATCGTTATAAATATTATCCAAATGGTCACTCGAGAAAAAATTTTTAAAGTGGTTCAAATTGGATTTGGATTTTTTTTGGATTATATAATCTTATGTGATCATAATAAATGATAATGTATACGTATTCTACGTATTCTATACTATGCGCATATATGTATATTTGCTTACGCTGCCGAGATAAGGAGTACGCAGAAGTCAAAGGTTATCGCCGCATCCTGTCGAACATCTCTTACAACTTGTGCCACATTCAAACGCGATCTAACCGAATTCATAAACCGATTCCAGGCGCCATGTTTATGGGCATTCTGATTGCTATGTCCGCTGGAAATAAACCGTTGGAAACGTAACTGGAATGAATGTTAACTCCACTGGTACTCACTCCGCTTGGGGTATGCCCTGGGGATGATTTTCCATTATCTGTGGGTTCATTTTATACGATTTGGAGGCAATACAATTCATGACACAGACCGAGGAACCCTCACGATCTCCAATGCCCCATTGCTGGAGCGCCTCGTAGAGATTCTCGTAAAGCTCATTGAACTCGAGTGTGAAGCTGATCTGGAATGTGTTGCCTTCCCGACTGCGCAGCCAGAGGGCATTGGAAATGTGATATTTGAGCAAGATCTTTTGCAGTACATGCTCCATCGCCGTGTCTAACGGCAGTTGTGTCAACTCCGCCGGCTCAGCAACATCTGACAGCTGGCGACGCTTGTAACTGCCGACATTGCTGCCGGCGCCGCTGCTTTTGTTACTGTTATTATCCAGCTGCGGTGAGTCAAACAGCTTATGGGATTTCTGCAAACTCTGCGCATCGCCTGCAGACAATGACGAGCTTCTAACAGTGGCTGTTGTTGTTGTTGCTGTTACTGTTGTTGTTGTTGCTGTTACTGTTGTTGTTGTTGCTGTTGTTGTTGTTGCTGTTACTGTTGTTGTCGCATCTTCATTAAGTTGTCGCACGTAGGCTTTCTTCAGCCGCTGCTCTTCCTGTGCCGTTGGAATTGTAATCGTGAACAACACAGCGGAAGCGTGTAACATTGTTTATTTGTTTATTATGCTAGGTACGTATAACACACATCCACACACACACACACGTATATTACATGAATTCCAACATATATAGAATAAATAATCTATTTGCGGCACGAGATGTCTGCTGGCTGCAATGATCTGCTTTACACTGGAAAGTTTAAATGCATTACGAGCCTTGTTTCTGTTGTTGTTGTTGTAGCATTTACCTGATAACGGTTTCTACTCAACCTCTGTTAAGTGCAGTGCGTGATCAGCTGCTAACATTAAGCTCACTGTTAACACTTAACAGTTTCTTAAGAGGGCTGTCAACGTTGGCGCTGCTATTTAAAGTTGAATTTAAAAATGTAACAGCGAAATTTAAAGTTTTAATTAGTCGAATTGTGTTTTATTTACAAATACTATTACTACAATATATATACAATACAATACAAATGCACAACTTAAGCTTCTAAACTGACATTCATTAATTCCTTGGTCAATTCAGCTCGGCTTCTTTTTGTCGATCTGCTCAAACCCAAGGCATTTGTATTCTGTTCAAGTGCAGGCGGTGGCAATTTCAAAAAATCAACCTTTATTGTTGTTGGAGTTGGAGTGGTTGTTGTTGTTGTAGTTGTTGTTGCGGCCATTTTGTAGAGCAATTGCAGCTGCTGCACTGCATCCGTTGGCAGCTGTTTCTGCACTGGCAACGCCAATTTCGCTCTCTGTTTGCTGTTCAGCTTCGTTTTGTGCTTCGCTTCCAGCGGTTTCATTCCATTCGACCAGCTTTCCAGCCAGCTGGCCGCATTGCGTTCGGTGCTGGTCAACAGTTGTTGCTGCTGCTGCTGGCGCCGCAGTTGAGCACGCTGATCGCTGTCGCTCACCTGGCGCTTATTGAAGGATTGATCTTCCTTGTTCGGATCACCCAACGGTTGAGTGTCCTTCTGGGGTCCCAGCTCAAGCAGCACCTGAAAATCCGCATGATCACCCAGTCGAAAACCGAAACCAACTCGCGAATCGGTGCCTGTTTGGGATATATATATATATTTATACTATATAGTAGTGCATATTTATATATTATATTATTTTATTTATTTAATTTGATATATTTTATTATGTATATTTTAATTTAAATATTTCATTTTAAATATTTTATTTTACATATTTCATTTTATATATTTTTCTTACCCTTCTTGATCGGCGGTATATTGGAGTAGACTAGGGACAGAAATGACGTCAGCTGCTCAGGCACAATTAATCCATTCACATTTTGGGCTGCACATAAAAAATAATTCGAGTTTTCAGTTTTATCTACAGTTTAAACAATGAGCAAAGTTTTTGACTTTCTGAGCGTCGCTGTGGTTATGCAACAAGCACTTTTATGGGCCGACTTTAAGTTTGGCCTGCTATGTTGACGGATTTCTTCTCTTGTTTTTGCTTTTTGTTATACAACAATTAATGTATATGGAAAGAATGCTATAGTTGAGAGTTCACGACTAAGAGATACCCTGAAGGCAGTTGTTAAGTAAAATCAAATAAACTTCAAGTGCCAAAGGTTAATGATGACTTATAAGGCAAATTTAAAGTTTCCAGATTTCATAATCTCTATGATCGTCTTCTTTATAAAGACAGAGAAAAGGAACTGGACCCGACTTTTGATCTATGTGGCCTCGTGATTGCTTCCTTGTGCATTGTATATTTTTTGCCAGAACTTCATTATTCCAATGTTATTACTATAACATTATAACAAAACTATATTCATTTTAAAAAAATCTTAATAATTTATTGTAGTGCTAGACATATTCTAGAAGGTCAATTAAGTCTGGTAATTGAAGCATTACACTCAGAAAAAGACTCGTTGTCATATTAAAAAATCGACCTAGAAAGTTTTTCTTGTTTTTAGAAGTAATTTTGCTATATTTTCTACAAATAAAAAAAAACTTCTAAAAATTAGTATTATAAAGAAGTAAATTTCTAAGAAGTAGAAAGTCAAAAAAATCATTTCTGAAATTTATTTTTTAGAGTTTAACTGTCATCTGGCTTGTTTTATAATAACGTATAATTCTTCTTTGTAGTTTGTTTTATTAGTAAAGTATTTTGAAATTCAGGGCGTCGGATTTTCTGAGTGTAGATAACTCATTAGATAGTTTTTGTTATTTGATGACTTTAGCATAACTTGTTTGTATAGCAAATTCATGGTCAGCTATTGTGCGGTTAATAACTTTTAAGTCAAGAGAACTGACCTAGCTTAACTTATGACTTATATGTTGAACCTTAAGAAAAAAGAACAAACGATAATTAATGAAGAGCACTTTATAGCTGTTGAGAATGTTTTAATGTTTATCTTTTTAAACAAAGTAAATTTAAGCTTTAAACAGAGATCAAAACTTGTTATTAGACATAATTATTTCAACTAGGTAGCGAAAAATCACACACAAGAGAGAGAGGGAGAGACGGAGAGAGAGAGAGGCGCAGAGACGACCTTGACACAAAGACCGGCAATAATTTGAAAGTGCGCTTTTAGCCAGTTTTGAGTTTTGGTCTAACCTGGCTTCGTGATCAAAGTTTAGAGTCTAGTCTTAAAAAAACCGGTTGTTAACGTTTACTTACGTTGAAGCAGGCCAAGAAGCAGCGCCAGCCACAGGCCAACAGTTAGCGTCTGTAGTTGTCTTTTTGGCCAAAGCATGATTAATGGCAAAAACTGTTCACAGCTAGCAGCATTTAATGCAATGTTAACAAACTGTAAAATAAATATAAAAGGATTATGAAACAGCTGTTGTTGTTGTTGTTGTAGAAGAATTTTGACTCAGTCTGGCAACGCTCTGCATGTATGTGTGCGTCAGCTGTGCAAAGTATTTCAAAAATGCGATATGCAAACACACACACACACACGCACACACTAAAAAGCGTCAACAACAAAATGAATGAAAACAAAATATAAAAAACGGACGGCAAAAAAACTGTTTGGAAATCACTCTCACTTTTTGTTCAATGTGCTTTTGTTGTTTTTTTATTTATTTTTTTTGTTAGGGTTTTTGCTTGAGCTCAATGTCTGTTTATATTTTTATGGGTTTTATTTTTTTTTTTAATATTTTATGTGGCCTTGTGTTTTGGAGTTTTTGTCACTAAAATTGTTAATTGTCTTATTACAAATATATATATTTTTTCTGTTGTAAGATTTAATACTTTTACTTTAGTGAATTTTATTTGTTAATTGAATTAACACTTTTCTAATAAGTGGCGCAAGGAAAATATTTGTTAAAAATGAAAGCGACGCCAAGTTTCGACTTCAAAATAAGCACAAATGTTTAATACAATTTCGGTTTCAATTTCAATTTGGTTGCGGCTCCAAAAATAGCAAATAGTTAACACCGGCCACATACAAATGGCTTAGTTACGCATACACCCACACACATATATATTTGTTAACCGTTACGTTTCGTACATTTTGGCTTTAGTGTTTTTTCTGTTGTGGAATTTGTTAATCAATGTTGTTTAACTGCACGCATTTTACCGTTTAACAAACATGCTCAGTTCGCGTCTGCGCGGCAACTGAAATGGAGAGTGAAAAAATAATTCGAATGCATGCACACGCGCCGGCGGCGTCGCTGCGACTTCGTCACAGCCTCAGCTCTGGTTTGGGGTGGAGTGCGCGCTCGCTAAACATCACGTAACAGCAGTGTTGTTGTTGCTGATGTTGTTGTTGTTGTTCTTCGCGCATGCTTCGTTCGTGTAACAGCTTCGCGCATGCGTCACTGCTGTAGTTGTTGTTGTTGTGTCGTGCAGGCTTCGGCTTCGTTGTAGTGTTCGCCTTCGCTTTCAGTTTTGGTTTCGGTTTCAATTTCGTGCTCTCGTTTGTAGGCCGGCTCTTGGTCCATTAACGTCAGCGCTGCTCAAATTGGCGCACTCGGCTTAATATGTGCACCTTCTGCGCTGCTTTGCTCTGTTTCTGCTTTGCTCTGCTTCTGCTTTGCGCTGCTTTTGCCTTGCGTTGCTTTTGCCTTGCTCTGCTTCTGCTTCTGTCCTGCATATGCTGGGGCGTAGCTTGTCAGGTGGCTGTGATTTATTGGCACTTCTGTGCAATTATTTACATATGTTTATATGTACGTGTGTATTTCTTGAAAGGTTGAGATAGCTCTTAGCCCTGTCCTGTGCTGTTTTTGGGCCAGTTATTTTAACATAATTGAATGACTACATATTTTTCTTGTGAGAAACTTTAGTTAATTGGTTATTATGAAAAAATAATATATAATTTAAGGATGAAAGTTTTGCAATGACATATTTACAATTATGTGAATGTTCGGCAAATATATACATACATTGATGACATAGCATACATCCATACACATATAACATCCATACAATATACACATCACACAATATAACATAATATATCATGACATACATACATCAAAATACAAAACATACATAATGTAAAATAACATACATACATAGAAATTACCGTTATTTTGATCAGTCTAGTTAGCAGCAATTTCAAAGAGTGTATACAGGGTGTCCTATTTAAATGATGTGGAGTGTACATATAATTATTTATTTATGCCTACATTTTAAAGAGACTATTATTTAGTTTTCAAATAAAATGTATTACATTTTTGTGTGCTTTTCAAGTTCATTGAACGACCTAATTGCATATATTGCCTGTACAGTGAAACCTGGCAGCAAGCAACGCACTGAAGCTCAAAGCACTGTTAAAATTTGCATAAGCTGAATGACAGATAAATAACGGACCGACAGTGGAAACTCTTCACGCCCACCTGCATATTTTTTCAGTTAGTTGAGCTATTGTTGACATTTGCGTGTAAAACGATTTTGTTTAATTACCCAAGACAAAGTCTTATGCAATAAACACACACACACACACACACATACAACTATTTGTGTTGGAAAATTGCTGTGTCTATTGGACCACAGCAGTTGGTTAAAACTGAAGTGCATACACTCCGAGAAAAAATTTACATAATTTTTGGGTTAGTCTCTCAATTCCTTAGAAAGTATATTTCTAAATTTTATGATTGTGCCTTTCTAAGAAACAGAGTTTTCACATCTAAATTTGGGTATGGATTTTTCTAAATCTTAGTAAAAATATGCTTCATTTTCAGGATGCTGATTTGTATGAGTGTATCCATAGAAGAATTCTTAATTTAACTTTTCTCTTATTCATTTAGCCCACTTTATTAAAATGTAGTCAAATTTTTTCTGAGTGTAGCGACACACATTGCGGTCAATGCATGATTTGCAAACACAATTGGTCAACAAGCATGTGGCAATAATGAAAAATAAATGGCCAACAATTGTTTGTTTTTGCTTTTGGCTTGGCCATAAAAATTTTCAAGTGATGACAATTTTACTGCAAATGCAAATGACAACTGATGAGTTGCAGAAAACACATGCACACAACTTTGACCCCTTAACTAAAGGTTAAACAAATAACTGTGATTGTGTAAAATATGCATAAGATAAGCGTCTTGGCTGAAGTACGTTAATATAAATAATAATTAAATTAATTTATATTTTGATACTATTATTTGTATCACCAAAAAATGTGGAATACTTCGAGGGTGCTTAAAAAATGCTAATCATTACTAGTGCTGTTAAGCGGCTGTTATGCAGTTTGTTGAGCTGCCACTGTTATTCTGTTGTTGGCTCCAGTCACTCCTCAGCACTTATCAGATGCACAAAAAACGTTGCAACAAGCGCACATTTTAATTAAATACTATAAAGTTAAATATATGCACAATGCCCAATACATACATATTATTAGAAGCTGCTTTTAAGATGCACAACATTAAAGTGCTGTTATTCTGGTGTTGAGCTGCTGTTAGGCAGCTGTCGTCTGCAAAAGCATTGCATACAAACAGGCGCAATCAATACAAAAGTGCTTTTAAAATACATCTTAACACCAGAGAAATTAAAAAAAAAACAATTAATTTAAGTAACACTTACACCTCGTTCAAAACCAATTAAAAACTTAGTTTTGCAGACATTTAAATAATTGATTTACATTTTATTGTTCTTATGGCTTTTTTTATTTTTAACTAGAGCTAAAGCACTAATTGTATAATAACAAATTAAGAACCTAAACTTTTACATGTTTTTGTTTTTTTTTTTCGTTTTCGCACATTTTCATAACATAAATTATACTCGCATTAGCATTTGTAAGAAACCAATTGAATTTTTAATTATACATTTATAGCGTATTTTGTAAATAAATTATGTAAGACGAGCAGCAATTACTGTATTAATTATTGTTCGTACATAAAACATATATATAACAATTCTTTCACAGTTCAGCGACATTTTTTCATAATTATTATTATTAATTGTGTATAGTTTACATAATTACATTTTATGTTTATTTGTTTTTAGTATTTTAATTAGACTACGCACTACACTAACAACGATGTGTAAAAATAAATGTGATTTGTTTTTAACTCTTGTCTCAAATATATATTTAGTTTAGTTTTAGATTTAGTGTTAGTTTAGTTTTATTTTTTTTTATATGCTCTTAGCATACTTCGAGTATGCTTTTAATAATAATATTTAGAAATTCATTGTTTTTCAGCTTGATTTTGCCGCTAAATGTTGGCTCGCTTCTTGTTTTTCGGAACTGCAGCTGATAATTGTACGAGTTTTGGTTTAGTGTCGAATGTTGAACATTTTGCTGTAGCTGCAGCTTTAGCTTTAGCTTCAGCTATAGCTCTAGGTAACGAGGTAAAGTGCGCCTTGTTTCGAAATCGACACAGTCAACTCCATGCCACAAATTGGGGGCAGCATCTCATCATAATCATCGTCATCATTATCATCAGTGTCAATGCCACGCGAACAGCGAATGCATCACCAGCAAATAACCAGTTGTTACAACTATGCTGCCAATCATAATGGGGAAGCCAACTCTGTAAAAGGATAATATAAGGATTAATATAAATATTGTTCAACCAAGAAAATAAGGATACATAATTTGAAGAATATATATAAAAATAGGGATATTTCTAGCTAGCTGTGCCTCTTTTTATATAACCCCCTCACGGGTTTCATACTCACTTGAAGAACTCCAGGAATGTGAATTTGTAGCCATGTTGCTCGGCAACTCCGGCACAAACCACATTCGCCGAGGCACCAATCAGCGTGCCATTACCTGGTATAATAGAAAGTGAAAATTGGCATTAGATATATACTCCAAATATGTACTATATATATATAGACTTACCGCCCAAACAGGCGCCCAGAGCTAGTGCCCAGACGAGTGGTTGCAGGGGAAGATTCAAGGTGCTGTTCTGTGCCAGGGAAATGGTTATCTTCACCATCATTGTTGTCAGCGGAATATTGTCGACAAAAGCGGAGGCTACAGCTGATACCTGACAGATACAGATAAAGATATATGTTTACTATAGTAATAATATATAAAGTATTTAATGTTACCCATAGTATTATCAGGATGGCAACCATTAAGCGCTGATCTTCGCCCACGCCAAGAATAATGTTCTCGGTCATGTTGCCAATCCACTCGATGAGGCCCAGTTCGGTTAGAGCCTCCATCAGTATGAAGAGTGCGGCAAAGAAGAGCAAGGTGGACCACTCCACTCGCGCCAATATCGCCTCCAGATCCTCAATGTCCGCCAGGATGATGAGGAATATCGCTCCGAGCAGTGCTGTCCAGCCAAGGGAGAGACGCTGCAGCTCCGGCACCGAATGCAGAAAGAACAAACTGATCACAAAGATCAAGGCTGCGGTGCACTTGACCAACAGCTGCTTATTCCGTATCGGATACTACGGAATTGAGGAAATATATATATATGAATAAACTATAATGTAATATAATAATAATGAAAAATATGAGAAGCTCTAGCAAATTATGAACTGTTCCATCAGAGGTTCGACAAGGATAGGGCTATTGGAAGGTTTCATCCGTCCATACGAGATATTGAATGAAATCGAGTCAGAATCCACTTGCAACTTTTAATGCAGAATTATTCAGTATCGGAAAATCTGATAATTTGTGTTAAAGTTCTAGTTTTGGGAATTTGTAATGGTTAAATGACGTACCCATTAAACATGCCCAAAAAGCTTATATCATATGATCTGCAATCGATTATATATAGCTATCCATATTCCTTCCTCTATCTCTAATCTCCAATCTTGTAAACTCACCTTGGCCTGCAAATTGGCGAGGGTCTGTTGATAGTTGGGCGCCGGGACGACGACGGCCGTCATGCGTTTCTTGAGACTGCGCTTCAGGCGATTAACTTTCTTCATCAGCGTTTGACGCACCAGCTCCTCATCCTTGGAGTAGGCCGAGAGACTGGCTGCTGCTCGCTTCCACACGTGAATCTCGTGACGCAGTTCCTCCACCTCGGGCGAATCCTTGAACTGCAGATCACTAATATTGCGGAACTTGTAGCGCAGCTGCAAATACGTTTGGATCATCACCAAAATGACGCCGGGCAACATGTGAAGAGTGAACACAGCAAAGTTGACGCCCTGCAATTGCAATCGACATGGTTTCAGTCGGGATATATAACAGGAATAGCAGGCACCATTATGATCTGGTAGTGCTGAAGGTTCTTCTTTAAGTTTGGTAAATAATTATTCGTATAGCACAATCTTCAATCACTCAACTCAGTTCAATCATAAATACTTAAAAGTACTCACATTCTTGGATATGTAGCTGTTCGAGGCAATTATGACATTTGGTGGATCCCCCACAGGTGTCAGGGCGCCGCCAATGTTCGAGTAGATGACCATGCACATCAAGATGGGCACCGGATTGAGGCACATGACCTCGCAGAGGCGTATCGTGACCGGAGTCATCAGCAGCACCGTTGTCACATTATCCAAGAAGGACGACAGGATGGCCGTAAAAAAGCACAAACAATTGATGAGGGGCCAAACGTCTCCATTTGTGATCTTATAGGCATACACAGCCAGGTAGTCAAACACGCCCGTCTCGGAGAGGATCGCAACCAGGATCATCATGCCGAAGAGCAGCAGCAAAGTCTCCACATCAATCCAACCCATAATCGTGGACATCGAAGGACGCGAGTTGAGCGCCGCCAAAATGCCGACGGACAATGTGGAGGCAATGATGGCAGCAAAGGTGCGATTAACAATCTCCCAAATGATCATCACATACAGGCCGCAGAGCACAGCTGCCGCATAGAGAACGCCATGCTTCTTGTAGATGGGCGACTCATCCACGTTCAGTTGGAGCGGCAGTTCGCCATCGATGCTGCTGGTCAGCTCAAAGTTGAGTCGTGTTCCATTGGCCTCGATGAGTTTTGATGCATCCGCTGGAATTAGTTCGAAAGTGTGGGATTTTTTGGTATCCTTGGTGGCATCGATTAGTTCCGGATAAACCACATCCAAATGCCAAATTGCACTCGCATTCTCCGTGTACAACTCCTGGCCCTGTGCATCCAAATAGCTGCGTGTGACGAGCACTTGCAACACGGGCAGCGGCACACTGTCGTTCAATTGCAACTCGTTCTCCTGCAGCCGAAACGGACCCCTCAGTCCCAGCCCAATCCGCTCCAGTTTCGATGTGGCAATCGAAAAGACTGAAAAGCAAATATTAAAGAATATCAAATAAGAATTTGGGATTGATTCTAGATCGCTCACCTCGCGTGGAACTGTTCCTGGGCACACTGATGAGACTCAACTGATCCACGTGCTCGTTGTTGCTCATCAGAAATGCGGTGAAAACACACCACACGATGAGCAGCACCGAAATCTTAAACCAAGTCAAATACTTTTTGAACTGAAAGTGAAAGAAAATTGTATTAAAAGTCTGCCTTAATAAAATATAATACTCAAATAACTTAAGTTTCAGTTAAGTTAAGCTAATTCAAATAGTTATTTATTAATATATTTATTTTAATTTGGTTAAAAGTCAAGCTTAAAATAAACTTAAGTCACAGTTAAGTTAAGCTAAGTTAGTTATCTATTGCTTGCCAAGAAGTCACCCTCAAAAGCTAGGCATAATCTGTGGGAGAATGCGTAGAAATCTTCATCAGAGCAGAATGTGAAGCATTAGTCAGCGGAAGACGTAGAATTCTGGAGAAACATGTGATATATCAATCAATTAATTAATCTATTTCTTTCGAGTTGATCACATGTTTGCCTAGAATTCGACATCTTTAACCGACTAGAAAAGATGCTTGAATTCATGCATTGATGGAGGTGCTATAGGATCAGAAAGAGGCAACATAGATCAAAGTGTTTGAAATTCCCCCAATAACAGTAATAATACCCAATACAATGGAGCTAATGGGTCGCAGTGCATGCAACCCACCCAGTAGTAAAACAATACGCCCTTTAGTTATTTTTAAATACTTAATTGAAGTACATGCAATAAATATTAATTAGCCTTTTGTCGATTCATTTTTAATTATGATGTATTCCCAGTGGTTTAGCTCTGAGCACATTCATATTATGCTAATCAGAAGAGGAAGTTGCAACTATCGATTTGGGATGAAATAGACTTGATCTGCGTATAGCTCATATATTCCAAATTTAGTTAAATAAGTTTAGTTCAGTTTGGTTAAGTATTGTTAAATTAACTCCAATTGAGTACAAGTAAAAGTTAATTTATTCAATTATCATTTTTAGTTAAGTTAGCTTAGATTTTCGCACTTGAATCAAGAAGATATTCTCCAATTTCAAAGACGTTTTAAACTCACGTTGCTTTTGGAGTAGGCCTCGCCATCGTCGTGCTGATCCTCGTTGTTGTTCTCCAGGTCCCTGGGGGGACAGACAGAAAACTGGTTGCACTAATTACGTAACTGACAATCGAGTGGCAAAGAACTACGAACCTGCCATCCAAAACGTGCACCTGCCCCGCCTCGTTCGTCACATTGATGCCGATCTGTGTGAAGACCGCCTTCGGCTCATCCATATGTCCATGTCCATTCCGTCCAATCTGCTCAAGTTCGTTGTGCTCATGCTCCGCCACATCCTCCAGGGGCAAAGGATCTGAAATGGTCGAAGAAGATATTAATTGGCAACTCCTCTATCTATGGTCAGAATAAAATACGCTCTGAATTCTAGAAATGTTTCCTGAAAATTAGAACGTTTTTAGAAATTTTGTTTAAATTTTAGAAGAATTTACTTTAAATTAAGAAATATATTTTCTGAATGATAAGCTGAGTTACTCTTGGTTAATTTCTAAAATTCAGTGCGATTATTTTCTCTGAGTGCAGCTGCCTCATCTAATAATGGCCAAATACCAAACAACGATATGGGTAAATATTTAAACGGCAATTGAACCATTAGGAGCACTCGACAGGACAATAGGACAACAGTACGAAAGGACGGCAGTACGACAGGACGACCGCACTTTGAGGACTGATTGAGCCAACAGTTGGCTCAGGATTCAATTCCTATGTCCGCTACTTCATTTTATTAGAATCTATTTTTAGGTTGCATGGTTCATGTGTGAACAGGTTAGAATGCTATAGTCGAGAGTGCTCGATTGGGAGATACCCTGCGCCCAATTGATAGTTTGCTGAATATGAAAATATGTTTTGAGCTGAAAGATACAGTAGCTATTGCTATATATACAAAATTTGAAGACTTTAGCTCCTATATTCCCCAAAATCGGATTGTTTTTACAGACAGACAGCCAGACATGGCACATGATCAAGAATGTATATATTTTAGGCGTTCGGAGTTGCTTCCTTCCGCTCGTTCCACAACTTCAATATACCCCTTTTTGAACATTTTTAATGGGCTTAGGGTACAAAACGCCATTTAGCAATTGAGCGCAAGAATAGAGGTATATCTATAGATATCGATATCTATATATATATACAACAATTCAGTTGCTCCTTTAATGGCTCCATATCGGACTTGGAATGGTTCTATCGTCAGCCGTCATCATCAGCAACGTCTATCGTCTATCGTCATATTGCGGAAATAGTAAAGGCCAAGTATTTGCATTAGCATTAGCATAATACCTATTCAGGAACCAAAAAGAAGAAGAAGAAAAACAAGTACAACGGTAGTACGTCTATCAAACAATTTAAAGTGATAAACATTGACGCAAGTTGCGCAATTCGCATTCGCTATTCAAATTCAAAGCCAGAAATTGGGAAACGGGACAGAATAAGTCTGAGTCTGAACCCGAGCCTGTTTGGTGGCCAATGTCGACGACGGACGACGCAAATCGTCATAAAAATTTCAACAATAATTACAGCTATAAAAAAATATACTCAACGTGCCAATAAAAAATAAACAAGTTCGTAAAAAAATGCCTAAACAGCTAGCCGAAGACTTGATACACTTTCAACACACGCTATGGGTCTAAGAAAGTACCAACGAGGAAGAATCTCTATTTAAAGATGAACATATATAATATATCTGTTATCGATAAGTATCGATAGCTAATAGAATTTACAAGATAACTTATTAATTAATATATTGTAGATATGCAAAGACATTGAAAAGTTAACTACAGCTATCGATAATACATATGCTATAAATTATCGATAAATTAGAAATAGGCAAAGCCACTGCACTTGCCACAACACATAAATAAATCAGTAAGAAACTCGATTAAATTGAAGATGCCTTTAAATTTCATAAAAATTGAGGACACTTCACAAACTTGACGATACATTTCAAATAATCCCAGCTGGCAGATAACTTATCGATAAATTACAAATATACAAAGCCGCTGTGCTTACCACAGTCTCAGTAAATATCTCAGTTGGTGTTTCCCTATGCTCCGCAAACATAGCGATACTTTTGAAATACCCTCAGCTGGCAGTTAAGTAGGGCGGTACTTACACACACACCCCACATACACACACACTCCACACACACACACCCCGCACACGAAGAATAAAGCATATGCCGTTGGACAAGTCAAATAAATGTTGAGGCAACAAGATGGTTTTGTGGCACCAAAAAAAAAAAAGAACGGGAAATAAAAGGAATATGTAAACACTTACCGCCATGGAGGCGCTCGTGCTCCTGCCTGAAGGAGGCTAGGCTGGGGTCCTGGCGAATGCGTTCGGGCAGCGTGCGCCAGACCTGTAAGGCACCTTCCGTTACTTCGCTGCATGTGTGGAGTGGAGGCACGTTGATTGTCCATAAGTTTTGCGTGTGCAGCACATTGGGGAGCCATGAAAAAAAAAATTGGAGAGAAAAGAGCGAAAAAAAGTCGGTGAGTGGTGGTTATCAGATTTGCTAAAGGGATTTGTATTCAATACAAAAAAAGAAGAAGAAGAAAAATAAATACTTGTCTAAGCATCAAATTTGTTTTCCTCAAGTGTGGCACGTGCCAACCACCTGCCCCCCATTGGGACACACGCAACGCATTCGCAGGAATTCAATAAACGCTTAAAGTTCTCTTATTGATTTTATTTTGGGGCGCTCAGTAATAATTTGCAAATGTCATTTGTACTATTCGCCCAGGCTTTAAATTTATATTTTATTTAATTTTTGATTTTTTGCGGCTTATTAAAATTTCAAATTTATTGTGGTTTTAAGGTTTCGCATTGTGCGAATGAGTTTAACGAGCACCCAAAACTGGATTAGGGTTTTCTGTGTGAGACAGTTGCTGGTAAAAGATAAAAGTGATTTAAATCAGTTCTTTTTAAGCTTAAATAGGATTGAAAATTTAGGAAATCAAGGTGTGGAATTAAGTAGCTTAAGTGACCCTAAAGGTATATCCTTGATTATGTATAATATACACATACATATAAATGTATTTATGTCTGTATATATATATACCCTTTTTAGAAAAAAGATTTTATAAAGTTATATTCAAAGGAAAAAAATAATCTTTGCATATTCAACGGTCTCCTTATTTAATGTGGACTTAAACAGTCCACAAATTACAAAATTGAATATATAAATTAAATTAAATAAATACAATATTTAAAAAAGAAGTAAAATCAATAAAGTAAACTAAATAAAATCATCAAAATAAATACAATATTTAAAATAATTAAAGTAAATATGCTAAACTAATAAATATAATCAGTGAGTATTCAAAGTTTGGACAAATCCTGGAAAAAACCCCATCAGACTAAGAATTTGTTAAATGAATTAGAGAATCATAATAAGGAAGAGACAGACTTATAGCTGATACCTGATTTCACTATCAATATATATCAATTGAAAAATGGAATCCTTTTTGTCAATATGTTTCCAATTTATTGGTTTGCTTGCAGATTAGTTGCTTGGACTGTTCTATATTTGAATTAATTGTTTCTGCAGTCGTTTCACAATGACAAATGGAAATAAGCCAATAATCTCTTTTATTTAAATTAAGCGGTTATTTTGCCATTTACACGTTAACGATGACAAATGGAATCGCGAAGTGCGAGGAATGAAAATGAGGGAAGTGTTGCGCATTAGAAATTACCCCAAAAACTGTCAATTATGTAGGAATGAGGATAAATACTCAAATCAGCAGAATGTGCTAATTTGGCCAGGTAAAGATGTAATATTCGATCTAACTGTTTATATATCTATCGATATAAAAATCTTTATTTCTTTCGAATTGATTACAAGTTTCCCCTAGGATAAATATTCTTGAATTCACAATAGATCCAGATGAATGAAATTCGCCCAACAATAATAACAATACTCAAATACAATAGAACTTAAAGGTTGCAGTGATTGAAGTCCCCCCGAATACTGTAAACAATACCCAGTTTAGTCATCGGGAATATTTTCAGTAACTTAATTAAAGTGCTTGCAAGCAAAATAAATAAATAGTAATTAGCTTGTTGTCGTTTCGCTTTAATTATGATATATTCAATTGTTTAGCTTCAAGCACTTGCTGGGGCAATATATTATGTAAATTCCAATGTGGAAGGTCAAGCGTAGCAAGCATCAATCAAAGTCTTGGAAAACATTGCAATTCTCATGCAAATTAGCAGTTTGGAGCAGCTAAAGAAACGGTAAAAGAGAGAAAGGTTGGGCAAAAGATGGCAATTTGAAAGTGAAGTGAGCGAAAGAGACAACAATAGATATTCATTGGGCATGGCTTGATTAGCTGGCACACTTAATTAAGGCACACTTTTTTAAGGTCACACTGTCCATTTGATGAATGACATAGAATGGAAAAAGCGCATTTCCATTTCAAATGCGAGTTTAATGACATTTTTTTCAATTTCAATAGCAATTAGATTGTCAACACAGCTGAATGGAGATGAATACACTCACACAGACACTCATTCAGTTGGTAGATTGCACATCACGTGCGAGTGTTGAATAAATGCAATTTGTGCACTCGAGTCAAGTGGTCAGAAATCTTAATTTAGTTTAGTTTAAATGTCGCTTAGACACAAAATGAAATGAAATGAAACCCACTCGCATTCACTCACATTCAACTCACATTCAACGGGCATTCAGCTCGCATTCACTCACAACTCAAATGGCATAAGTCATAAATTATATTTAGTTTAATTTAGTTCGCAGAAACAGAAGCTGACACTGATTCCATATGATAATTTTATGGGATATCTCTCTCTCTCTCACACTCTCTCTCTCTCTCTCACTCTCTTTCTCGTTTATATTTAGAGATCTTAACTTATGCACTTTGCTTATGTTTGAATACAATTTCCGACACTTTTGTTTGAACTTGCTAAATTGTTCAGCTTAAAGATTGAGTATGTCTCTTGAAGATATATGTCTGTATATATATATATATATATATATATATATATATATATCATGCTTATTGGCTTGAATTTGAGTGTCTCAAATCTAGTCAAATTGCAATGCTCTTGGATTCAGTTAGATATGAGGGTTGAACGACAAGAATACTTAGACCTTGATCGGAGCATAATAAATGCATAAAAGGGTTTTTATTATTTGAAAACTGTTTGTTTATGTCTTCCTTAATTTTTTATTAACAGTGTAAATATGACATCAAAAAATTTCGCTTGAAGAGGACTTAAAGAGCTTAAAAGAACAGTGAATTTTTTCATTAAATAGCATATGGTATAAAATAATTAAATTTTCTTTATAAAATGATTGAAATTTCACTTATTTTCGTATCAGGGGAAAAAGAGCTAAGTTCTGTATACATAATTTGATATCTAGAAGTATCAGTTTTAATAATGAATTAAATAAAATTTTACTTTAATTCAACTTTCTATTTAAATAAGCCGAAATCTATAAATTTCCCTATCTTTCTCTTTATATCACATCTTGTGAGAAAGTTTTAAATTTTCTATATAAAACGAATGAAATTTCACTTTAAACTCTGCTTTAGAGATAATGCTCATATTTCAATGGAAGTGAGCGATAAGCTTTCGAGTGCAGTCGCTTATGTAATCACATACTAAATTTAGTATACAAATTCTTGGACTTTCTTCTCTGCACTTTCTTTCTTTCTTACACACAACTCAAGTTGATTGTTTACTTGTCGAACGAACGAAACGAAACGGAACGAAACACCCAAACCAAAAAATTCGTAGACATTGAAATTGCTTTTGCTGACAAAGGGGTCAATTTTGAGCCCAAGGCTGTTGGAGTGAAAGAGACACATATATACATACTCATCCTCGTGTGAGTAATCCTCGGAACTGTTGGTGTGATTATAGGACATTCTCTCTCTCTCTTAGCTGGCGCTCTAAGCTGCTGTTGCTGCGTAAGCGTGTGTAAGGTAATATCAGAAAATGCGCTAGGGGCACACACTATCAAATCCGAGACCGTTTTCTTTTTTCGTATTACGTAAATTTTGCACCAATTTTTTCGTTTCCGTTTTTAACAATCGCATTCACTCGCGATGCAACAAAATGTTATTCTATTATTTTCGCGTTTTTTCAAATATCATTTATTAATTTTCTGAAATATTTTACATATATTTAGTGCACATTACATTCTAATTGGATTTTTTTTGTTGCATTATCACGTGCCGTTTTTTTGTTTTCTTAGTTTTTGAGCGGCTTTGAGCAGTGCATTGATGGGTCGCCCTCGCGTTACTAACTCGCATGCACCGTTTTTTACCCTATTTTGTAGGTTTTTGATGCGCACCACGACTAAACTCGCGTCGCAGTCGCCAGTCGCCAGTAGCAGTCAGCAGCAAATGAAAAACTACGAAAAAAAGTTCCTGATATTCATTTCTTCGTTTTTGTTTTGTCAGTTACGTTTCTGCTCATTATTCGCATTTATGCGTTCTCTCTTCTGCCCTCTCCTTCTTCACTGCACATGCAACGGTTCAACAGATCATCATCAACATCATCAGCACAGATCACTCAAACCATTCTCTCACTCTCTCTCTCTCTCTTTATCTCTTTTTGCCCTGGCTTAACCCAAGCCCAAAAACTCAACTGTTTTTTTTTCGTTCAGCCTTTGCGTGTTTACTTTATTGCTTGCGGCTTATGTTGCTGTTATTGTTGTTGTTGCCGTTATATTTATTACAATTATTATATTTCTTGGTCGCTCTTCTTTCATGTGTGTTTCGGTTTTCATTGCTGGCGTTGGCTTATTTGCACTTCTTTCAATTTACACATGATTTATCACATTTGACAGTTGAGCTGTGTTTGCGATTGCCTTTGATAATGCTGGCGATCTTCATATACTCTACAATCAAACTAAGCGAGCATATTGATGTCCATACTAAATATGTAATTAAATTTACATTTAATAGCATTTTTTTTATTGAATATAGGTTTACAATATTTTTTAGAACAGTCATGAAAATTTCCGATCCTTTTATTTAAAGTCTTTTATTCATCTAATAATAACAAATTTTAATTTAAATAAAATTGACATTTTTTTACTCATCTAATAATCTCAAATTTAAATAAAGATACTCATTTGGCATCCCTTTCCTTTAAATTGATGTCTCAAAAACTTTTCTATTTATTCATCAACTTTTTTTTTGCAATTCACTCGCAATAAAAAAAATAAACTTTTTTGCCAAATTTGCAGAATATTTTGTAAATCAGCTAAATTTTTGCTATAAAATGTTGGCCAGCTGCGTTAAAGATGACGTCATGCTGACGTCACAATAAAAACGTCTTATGTTGTAATTGAAACCCTTCTTTGCATTTTGAGGAAATCGTGCCAAGTACAATGAAAAAGTCTCTGCTGAATTTGACACCTGGCCACGCTTACAAGAAAGTGAAATGAAATGAAAACCTCTTGACACATAATAATGAAAATATTACGTGTCGCTCTATCAGTAGTTGAAATACAAGTAAGTCATACAAAACGTAATTTAATGAAAACAAAATGAAAGATAATCTCGCATTACTTTAATTTCTTTATAAACACGAGCTTCGGATATGAAATGGAAAAGTTCAATTCACACAATGAAGTAAAAAAGCCAAACGAAAACGACTATTGAATACTCTATTACAGCTGCATACAGGTGAAAAGTGGACGCAAGAGCGAACTTGACGCAACATTGCTGTAAATCTAATATGCTCTGTTACATTTCGACGGTGGTGTATATATATAGAACAGCTGATCGCATGCTTCACTAAATAAATTAAACTGAGGAAGAGAGTGGGAGAGAGAGAGAGAGAGAGAGAGTGCTTAACAATGCTTACCAATTAACTGTTGTGTTATTTTAGCTTTTTGCCAATGACGTGGATATAAATTGAAAAGCTCATCTCATTTACAGTTTATTACTAGTCAATTTAGTTAAGCTTATGTAATTTGAATACTTTAATGTTATTCTAAACGACCCAATAAAAACATAGTTTTATGTGAAACTTGTTTGCCTGTCAAAATTGAGAAATCATCGCTTAAAGCTTAATTTTTACTCAAAAAAATTGGTATATTTAATTATATTAAATAAATTAAAAATATATATAATAATATAAAAAATAAAGATTACTAATATGGGTCACTGATAAGAAAATATTACACAGCCCAAAAAGAAGGGGAGAAGGATGGGATGAGTGTGGGGGCGCGTGGTCATCTGACATTCAAAAGTCATTTTCCATATGAAGACATTTTTTGCAATTGAAAGAAAAATAGAAAACGAAACCTTTTTATTTTTTTTGAGTGTGAATTGTATTAAGATGGACTCTGGACATGACTGTAGACGCTATGAGTGTGTGCATTGAGAGAGGAAGAGATAAGTTATTTTTATAACAGTGATAATCATGTTAAATCTCTCTTGGCAGCCGTAAATTTCCATTGCGTTGAAGAAGCAGCTACAAAAACACACAGAGTTAATTAATTGAAATTCGCGCACGCTTCACACAAACACACAAACACACTCACGCACACAATTCAATTGTTCCCCTCTTCGTTCGCCCGTTTTTGTTTTCTGCTCTTCCCACGCATTGCACACGTGCTGAACGGGACTTCTTCACACGCATATACGCTAAAAGGAATTGTATGTTAATGCACTCTCTCTCTCTATCTCTCTCTTTCTCTTGGACGTTCTCAGCGCATATTGAAATTCCAATTCACACCTCGACTATAAAGTTTTAACTGGAATTTGGTTAAGTAAACAAGCAATGCGAGCATGTGAATATAAATAATATATTTTCTTCCGGGTTCTTTTGTCTAACACGCTGGGAATTGCACATGGGTATCTCCAAGCTTATAAATAACATATGAATGCATTTTATTTGATTTTAGTTTCTGTTTAGTTAATTTTTAATAATAATTATTATTATTAATTTTTTATTAAGGAAAATTAATAGTTAACATTGCCAAAATTTTATCCCTTTATTAACATTTGCATAGCATACTTTTGGGCATTCGTATTCTAAATTTTACTTAGATATGAAGTGAGTTCCTTAGCAATATTTTATTAATAATCGATTTCTTAAAGTTCACCTCGGGCTTATTTTCTTCTTCTTTCACTTCTACTTATACATATTAATCTGCTTTCTCCCTCCTACCAGTCTATTTTATGATTTTTCTTCATCTTATACTTTTTCTTATATGTCATAATCTGCCTTCTCACTCCTGCCTGCGTCTATAATCTGCTTTCTTATACTTATACATATACATATTAATCACCCTTCTCCTGCTTGCACCTATAATCTCTCTTATACGGAGTCGACCATATGGCTTGGCAGCCATCGATCACAGCTCGAAATCGGCAAGCGCAAGCATAACAAAACGCAAATTACAAGCAGCTGGCGGCAAATCAAAGCGAACGTATTAGTTCGTCTCGTAGCGCAGTGCAAATCGTCGTTTACTGCTTTTGTAGATCTCGTTATGGTTGACCTTGATTAGTCGGCTCTTGCTTGTACTAAAGCACATTAGTCTCACTTCTTTTTCCCCCGCCCCACTGCCTAAGACAGCCATCTTTCTCATGTGTCAGACTCAATTCTGTAATTCTCAATTTTGGCCTCAAAATATTTTAATTATGTATAACGCTTATGACACTTGCCATTTCGCATTTCACACGCACACAGCACTCATGACACACACACACATGCGCTCGCACACACATGCGCTCATACACACATGCACACGCACACACATTACTTTTAATATGAACATCAACCTTTGTCACGTTCATAATCGCACTTATAATGTGTGCTGAGAACAGGCTGCTGGGCAACAAATGCCAAAATGGCGCTGATGCCTCCACACTTAACTGTTGACCTTGCTGCCTTAGACGAGGTCGTCGTCATCAGCATTCTTATATAATAACCTGTAGCTTAGTTAAGGGGCAAGCAGGGTATCTTAACTATGCAAAAGTAGCTTAGCATCCTTATTATTTTTTGATTCTCAAATCCTTATAATCGACTTAAAATTAAAATATTATTTATATTTTTACATTTTTGAAAAATTCACCATGAAATTTAGAAAGGCAATGCCTAGTTTTTAGAAAGTCACAATCATACATGTTTTTTTTTTGCATTTACTTTCTGAATCAGACTAATGTCAATGTTCACAAACAGTTTTTATCTTAATCAATTTTTTACCATTTGAAATTTTTTATTTTTTTGTGCATCAACTGACTTTAGTTGACATTAAATAAATGAAATAAATGTAAGGCTTACAGGACATCGGCTAGTCGAACATTCTCTCTCTCAGCTGTCCGTTTTTGGTACATTTGGTTGACCCACTTTTTTTTTTAGCTTGTTTAAAATTAGACGCCACATTTATTTCTTGAGTGGTACGGGAGGGGGTTGGGGAGTGGAACGCAGCGGTGAACGTTGGATAAGCATACGCAAAATCTTGCAGGGCTTTGAAATTGTTAGCATCGCCTGCGGGCTTTCTATTGGCCAGTTGTCTATTAGAAGGCAAATTGAAAAATAATTGCTAAATAATCTATGGAGAGAGGGAGGGAGAGAGAGAGAGAGAGAGAGAGAGAGAGAGAGAGAGAGAGGCGAGAGCGAGTGATAGCAACAGCGTACAAATTAATTAGTGTTTTTCGCTTTCGCTTTCGCTTTGAACTTCGTTCCTTGCTTCGTTTTCTTCAGTTCATTTGGTGGGCTTCCAACACGTTGCTGCTGGCAAAGCAACAAAGGAAAGTTTCGTTGCCAGGACAACGTGACGCGCACGTGGCTGAGAAAACCGACAGAAAGAGAGGGGGATAGATGGAGAGGGAGAGCATCATGGCTGGCCTTGTTGCTGAGTGTACCTGATTGATTGATGAACGTTTGGATTGCTTCAATCTGCCTGCTGCGAGTCAAATGAATTTTTGTCGCTTGTCTTTGGTCTTGTCTTGTCTTGACTGTTTGTTTGTGCCTTGAAGTTCAATGATACTCACAGCTATTACACTCAGAAACAAATCGCCCTAAATTGTGTGGTTAGTCAACCTATAATGCAGAAAGTAATTGCCAAAATTTATGATTGTGACTTTCTCAAAATTGCGATTGGCATTTCTAAATTTCAAGGTGTATTTTTCTAAAATTTGGAAAATATATGTCTAACTTTCTGGGATTTTTTTTAAGGATTTTCAAGAAAAATTAAAGTTTGCATTACAACTATAAATAAAAAAAATACTCGATTTGGTGCAAGCCCGTAAAATTTAGAATTCTTTTTTAATTTTTTGGAAATTATTTCTAAAAAAATAAAAAACTATTTTTTAAAGTCGTTTTTTTTGCTGAGTGTACAATTTATATGCATTAGGCTTCTCTGATGAGCGCTCATTTGCCAGACAAACATTTGTCGTCCAACGGAAATTAAATATGCCATTATTTTTAGACCTCTCTAGATTCTCTCTTTCCTTTGCCTGTCTCTCTCTCTCACTCTGTGGTCCCTTTTAGGCAGACGACACATGTCCTGCTCGTTTACTTGAGCCTAAATTGTTGGTCTTGTATAAGTCTAGATTTATGTGTTAATATTTAAGTATTTCTAATGAAAAAATGCATTTGGTTGAAATTGCTTGCTCTTAAAAGCAGCTGCCTAAAAATGGGTAAAAAATGCTTATTAAAATGATGTAAAATTAGGTAATCAACTGGAGAAAGCATCTACGAACCCATAAACATTATATATTTGTATACCATAGACAAATCGATATAGCAATCAAATACACATTTGTAGAAACATATATATAATAATATAATATAATATACCCAGACATATTATTGTTTAACTGTAAATATTTCATTAGGATCTTCTTATCGGTTCTAAATTAAATTTGTTCGGTTAATTAATAATATGTACTATACATATTTATTTAACAGTTATAATATACGCAAGCTAAAAATACCAAATCGTCTTCACAAACAAGTTTATACTTTTTGGAAATATAATTTAACTACCTTTAATAAGAATTACCCTTCATCTAATTCGAACACAGGTTTTATGCACAAAAATCCCAAAATCTTATTTAAATCAAGCCGTAAAATGTTTTTGGCCATTATTAATTCGTAAAAAAATATTGCCTCATTAGGTCTGCTAAGCGCCTTCATAAATATTAATGCAAATATTTTGTTTATGTTTTAATAAAATTAGGAGGGTTTTGCTAAATAATACAAGCATATATAAATAAATTAAAAAGAAAGGCTGACCAATTCTGGAGGCATTAAAATGTAAAATGATGCAACACTTATTGAAAGGCTTGTGGAAACCCAGAAAAACATCAATCAAAACCGAAAATTTGTAATTATTCGTGGCAAAAACTTTAAGATTTAAAGCTGGTATTCTAATTGTTAAGAACATTATTGTATAATATGTTTAACTTCATAAAAAAATAAGTTCTTGAGCTGACTAAGTCAAACTATGATTGAAATTTCATCAACGATTTACTTTTATTCACTCTTAATATTTATTGTAGTAGAATACTTTTCATTTAATACAAAAACATGTTTATCAAAGAAAACTTGAGGAATTTTCAATTTGATTATGTCATCTTATAGCATGTTTAATTAAACAACTTAAATGACTTTAACACTTCACTTTTATTCACTTCGCTGGTCAGTTAATATTTATTGAAGTAATTGATTAGCACTGACAACATTTATTATTCAGCAATGAAACTTGAGTTTGTTTTTCATTTCTTATGTAATTAAAAAAATTAAAAATAAATTAAAGCTTTGAATAAATTTTGGGTTTATTAATGAAAACCAAAATTTGGAAACGTTTGTAGTTAAGTGATAAGTAAAGAAAAAGATGAAGACGTTCTTGAGCTGACTAAGCCATATTACATTATATATTATATATAATATATTATATTATATATATATTAGGTTATATTTTACTAAATGACTGAAGTGTCAAGAACACTTTACGGTTGTTCACTTGGCCAGTCAGTTAATATTTATTGTAGTAATTAATTCGCAGCGACAATATTTATTATTCAGCTGCGAGACTCGAGTTTGTTTTTCTTTGAATTTTCTGTGTTTTGTTGTTGTTGTTGTTGTTGTCTGCTCGCTTCGCTTACCTGGTCTGGGGAAATTTCTCGCTCCGGCCGGACGCCTGTCGCTGCAGGCAGAACTTGTTAACCTTCATTCGCATGCTGAAGGGCCAAACACGTTTGTGGCTCTCTTCTGTCTTGGCCCGTTCACTTTTGTGGCCAGCTGATCTGATGCCGTCTGTAGTTGAGCTTAAACGTTGACTTAATGTTAACGCTTGTCGCCGTTTTGTTGACTTTTATTCAATTGGCTGTCGCTTTGTCTAACAGATTGGATTGGCTTTAATTCGCGTCTTAGCTCTAATTAACCCAAATCACAAATAATTTCGCGATTTTATTGTTAATTAATCTTTATTATGCTCAAATCATTCGATTTCAATTTTTATATTGCTCGAATCACAATTTATTTTTAGACTTGTTTTATAGTTTTATTATAGTCTAATCACATGATATTTTTGCACTTGTTTTATATATTTTTTTAATTATTGTTAAATCACATGTTATTTTTCGACTCGGCTTAGTTTTTGCATGCGTTTTTTTAGACGGGGCTTAATTTTTGCACATTTGATTTTCGACTCTGTTGAATTTTGAGATATATATTTTTTACATTTAGTTCTAGACTAATTTTGATATTTAATTTGTATACATTTTACTTATCGGTTCGTTTTAATTTTTGATTAATAGTTTTAGATTCGTTTTGATTTTTACTCAAGTTTTTTTACGCTCAGCTTAATTATTACACGTGTATTTTTCGATTCTACTTATTGTTGATTTTTCTCAAAGTTTTTTTTATCGATTGCTTTTTATTAATTTTGAATTTGTGCAGCAAATTTGGAATTTGCCAGCGGCTTCAGACCTTTCTCTTGTACATTTTGTTGAAGTTATGTTTAATGTTGTTTTTCTTTCTTCTTGTTGCTTGTGTTGCTTCTGTATTTTTGCTTAAAATGTTGTGCACGTTTTTTGGGTTGTGTGCGTCACTTGAAATGTCACTCGCATATTACGCATACGCCACGTTTGACAGCCGGCTGCACTTGCGTCAACTTCGAAGCTGTTGAAGTGAATGAAACGAAAACTCAACAATTCTGTTGCCTCCCACTTGAAGTTCTTCATGCGGCACGCACAAGCAACAACAACAGCTGCAACAACAACCACACTTTTGTTGCCGCATCAAATAAGCCATGGATTAATAATGCAAACAAATTAACAAAAATACTACAAAAAAACTGTTGGACAACACGGCCAATATAAAATTGTCGAGCAAACAGCCTGTCATTTCTCAGAGGGGGCGAGGAGAGGGGGCAGAAATGGGGGTAAGCTCAATTGATTAGAAATCAATGGATCAATATTCATTTACGCTTTATTCCCACATTTCTAACCAATCCTAAAAATCATCAGGCACAACGCAAACACAACACACACACACAAATATGCTTGTTTGTAGTTGGGAGCACGTTTCTGTGATCCTAAAGTTTTTATTAAGCCCAGACACACACACACACAGACACAGTTGCGTGTGTGTGGCTAAACTAGCAAACAAATTTAAGCAACTTTTTGCAAGTGCTAAATGAGAGTCAAATTAAGGAGTTACTTAAAGTCTGCCAATAAATGTATAGAAATTATAATTAATTTATATTCTCTATATATATTATAAATTTATAATAATTATAATTGCTTAATAGTTACAATTCATAATTTAAAGTCTTTACTTAAAACCAATTTGTAAGAATAATAAAATTCACAATTTAAATTTTAAATTAAAAAAAATATAGTAAAAATTATAATTTATAATCTTAAGTCTTAAGTCTATCATCTATAACATGTTTTAAAAACTTTTAGAATGCTCTAGTAGAAAGAGCTCGACTAGGAGTTACCCTGTAGACAGTTTTCAAATATATGGTAGTTTTGTGATCTTAGTTTGTTAAATATGAAAAAAACGTTTCTGGTTTGTTTCAGAGTTTCGAAATTATTGAAAGATAAGGAGACCCCAGGAATTGAATTGCTGCACCAATTTATATTCTATTTTGTCAAGGCAATACCTACAGTAGTCCTTATGAAAGATGGACAACCTAGCTTCATTTCTGCGAATCTTAATGAAATTTGCAAAGTTGATCAATGAGATATCTAGGCAAGGAATATATTAAATTGAAATTCATTTCCTTACAAATGTTTTTTTATTGTTATCGGAAATCGATTTCTATCGATTTATATACAAAAACATGTGCAGTTATCGATGAAATAAAATAAACTTTGAGTTTTCTATGGTATATGAGAACTTGTATACGAAATTGAATGTCTCTAGCTTTAATAGTTTCTGCGATCGGCTTAGTTATACACACAGACAAACGGACATAGCTGAATCGACTCGTCTTTTAATGCTGATAAGGAATATGTATATATACTTCAATTAAACAAATTCAATTAAATTTGATTTTTTGTTGTAATTCTCTGTGCTCCAAGGTCTTTGTTGACTAGTGTTGCTGTGTGTTGTGGAGTGTATATAGGGAATATTAGTGTTTTGGGTCTTGTGTTTGGTCACGTAGTGCATTTTGTTTGCCACACAGTTTGTGTAATGCGTTCTAATTTCGATTTGATTATACGTTTGCTATTATCCTATCGCTATCCCTTCCTCCACCTCTGCCTGTCTGCCTCTCTCTCTTGTGCTGCCACACAATCTGTGTAATTATTGGTCAAGTAATTGAGTAATTAGCACCAGCAAGCGAAAATAATTGCGCCTAGCTGAAATAATGAAAAATGTGCGGGTGGCAAAAATATTTATTGTTGTTGTGCGGGTTGCTTTTAAGTTATGCAGAATTACTGACCGCATTCACACATACACCCCACGCACACCCCACACTCGACCACAAGCACACAGCCCCACACACACCCGCATACACACATGAATTAACGTCACGTGCCTGGCTTTGGGTCCTGATATGCACATCAAATGGGATTCAGGCTATATGTAAAATATAAATACGCAGGCAAGCGAGTGACCTAATGACCCGTCTCAGCTCACCACACGCACACACACACACACACACACACACACACACGCATACACATGAGTATCTAAATATAATATGTGTGTATTTATCCTATGCAAATTTGCCTTGAATTCCTGTCATGTTAATTATGCAGCCACTTTAATGACTTTCAGATTTGCAAAAACCAAAACAAACTTTTGACATTTATACCAAAAAAACAAAAAATAAAATAATAACATTTTAAACCAGCACGTATTAAGTTGTTGATTTATTTGGTTCCGCTGGCAATCAGTTCAAAAATTTATGAAACTCTGTCGAAATGTCCACAAAACGTGCAAAAATAAAATCAACCCAAAAAACACAAAATAAAACAAGATGGAAAAGTTTTGCTCCTAAGCAACATTGAAGCAGAATGCGAAATGAAAGAATTTGTGCTGTCAGCAAGTCTGAAAGTTGCCAAAACACACACAGCCACACACACATAGAAACAGACAGCTTAATATGGCCAACAAGTTGGTTTTCCTTGGAGCCAAGTTAGTCAACTTAGCCAACTTAGCGGACTTTCAGATACACTTTACTTATTCTGAGGCACTTTTTTTACACTTGTGACAGCTTCTTGTGGGTAATACTTTAACTATTATATTATGGAAACTGCATTAATATATGTATTTATTATAACTTATTATTTTTATTATTATTATTATTATGATCTAATTATGGAGACCGATTCTCTTAAACTTCTCTTAAACGATTTACAAGAATCTTTGCTGGGTTGAGAACTTCTACTTTAGAAATAGATGTAATATACTAAGTAAAAATGTGCTCAACTCCTTAAACAGAGTTTTTGAAATATATCCCTAGAATGCTTCACACTTTTCCGACTAAGACGACACTTTCTGCTCTACAAAATTGTCAGTTTCCCACATTTTACATAGATTAGATGGAATAACTCTTCTGTATATTCTCTCTCTCACTCCTTCTCTCTTCCTTCTAAACTCTTCACGTTCTTATTATTAAACTACATATTTAACAATTTTTATTCTGATTGTGATTTTTTTTGGGGTTTCAACAATGCTTGCAATAAATGTTGAACCTTTTTATATTTGAATCGTTTCAAATTTTTCATAACGTTTATTTTCCTTTTCGAATTTTCAATTTGAATTCTCAATTATTCATTTTAAATTTTGTAACATTTTATTTTTAACATTAACTTTAATTTTAACATTAAATAAAATTTGTAAATAAATAAAGGGACCGCAAGATATTCAAAGTCTATTCTCTGCCATGAATATTACGGGCTTAAATCGTTTTTTATTATAGCTTCCATTAGGGCATTAGACTTGACTGAGAGCTGTTGCCTCTGCCCAGCTCAATTGCCGCAGATTTCTTGCCTCGCTACTCAGTTGCTGCCACATTGTGTGTTTTGCCATGCCACTAAACGGTTCTTCTTCTCCTCGTTCTCATTTTGAATAAATGGAATTCATTTAGAATAATAAAAGTGGAAAACATAAAGTTATTTTTTGCAGACACACGTCAAAATTAAAACTTAATTCCAATCATTTTATAAGTAGATTTTAAATCTTTTGCACTTTTTACAAATATTTTATATTTTTAAGTACGTTTTCACAAATTTACACACAAGATTAATCTTTATTAAAACTAAAACCATTTTTTTTTAAATGTATATTATTTAAAAAAACAATAATATTTTACCATTATCATTTTTATCTGTTTCAATTTTCTTTTTTACTTAAAAATTCAAATTTATTTTCTGCATCAACATTTTTAGGGCGCAAAAGATTTGCAAATTGATATATAAAATAATTTAAATTATATTTTAATCGAAATATTTGTCAACAAAAAACGTGAGAGCTTGTAAAATATATTTTACTTAAGAAAAAAGAAAGCAAAGTCAAATAAAATATTTTTGGCACTTATGCCAAAAATGTCGATTTAATACACTAACCGAAAAAGCTGAACAAACTTCTCAAAATTGCAGTAGTTTTAATATGTTTAGCTATTCATGTTGGCAAATAGTGCGTACGTCTGTCTGTCTGTTTGTCCAACTGTCGGTCTGTTTAACTGACTGTCTGTGTGTGTCTGCGTGTGTATGTCATTCGGTTGACTACTTTTCCATTGCCTACTTTTGAGGGCTTCTTTGAAAATAGTCCTTTTGGGTATTTGGGTTGGTTAGCTTCTTGGTTGCCCAACTTTTTGCAATTTTCTTAATGAAGCCGCAAGTGTTTAATAAAATGTTGCTTATTTTCTTTGTTTACCACAACAACACACTTGGTTATAGCTATAAAGATAGCAATCAATTAATATTACGTGAATAAGGTGTGTTTCCTACTTGTGCCATCAAACTTAATCGAAATTATTGATATGAAGTGTTATTTGCGTAAGTTGTTGATTGTTCTATTAGCCGGGTCAGCACCACTAGATTCGAGAATGTAGGATAACGAGCCTAATTAGATGTTACGAGCACCTTCGTCGCAGCTGTGAACACTTCACACTACTTCACATACCATAATAATTATTTATCTATTAATTGTCCATAAACTTAGCATCTAATTTCAACAAAGAATATTCGCACTTGTTTAGGCATGAATTATGTCAAATAAATAAGTGGAAAAGATTTGATTGACTGTTGACAGGTAATTAGCCAACAAGTTGGAGCTAAGCTGGGGAGTGGTCGGCTAAGGGTTGCCCTGTAAACAAATTCTGCTACAGATGCTCATTATGAACATAAATCATAATCAACTATTATTTCCGCTAGCAGCCACAAAATTTAAACTAAGCCGGTTGCCTTCAAAAGCACACTTTTAATTACATTAAATTTGATATTTTTTTCGGATATGTTTTTAAATATTTAATTTATTACTATTTTTGATTGGTTTCCGGTTGTGTGGGGATTTTTTTTTTGGTTTTTTAATGTTTTACATTCAACTGGTTTTTAATTTGCGCTGCTTATATTTAATTATGTGTTTCTGTTTTGCTTAGTTTTATTTTTGATGGAATTTATAGTTTATCTATGTGAGCGACAAAATACCGACAGAAGACAGAGAGCGTCTAATAAAAAACCGCACACGTCCGTTCCGAGCGAAAGTTGGGAACCGAATAAATCTCGGATGCGATGCGATGCGATGTGTTCCGTGTGGCGGCTCCAACAGTTTCAACCAGTTTGCCCGGTTTTTGTTGCTGTTGCTTGTGGTTGTTGTTGTTGCTGTTGCTGTTGCCGCTGTTCGTATTCTTGTTTGCCGATTGAAAGCAAACGATAGTTGAAATGGTTGGAAATTGTGACGCGAAGCTTTCAATCGGTTTTTTTTTTTATTTTGGCTTTCAATGCATGCATCAAGCTGTTGAATATGTTTTCCATGTGCGCTGCGCTCTCTCTCTCTCTCTCTCTCTCTCTCTCTCTACCTCTCTCTCCCTCTCTCTCTTTTATTCCAGCGAGCGTGTCTCTTTGACTTGAACTTGAACGCTGTAGAGGATTCCCAACAGCCCTCAGACTTAGAGAGAAAGAGTGGGGGTGTGAGATAGAGAGAGAGACAGAGAGAGAGAGAGAGAGAGGGGTAGATGTGTACCTACATAATGGTCGAAGCGTTGTCTATTCAGCTGTGACTAATCAGCTGCCATTCTGATGCCTTGCCTTATATGCATTCGATTCGTCTAAATACTTATAACACACTTGTGCATATTGATAATGTATTTCATTGCCTCGAGTCGAGTACCTAAAAAACAACTTGACAACAAAAAAGAGAACCAAAAAAAAAACAATATAAAAAATAAATATTCAACGAGCTGAGCGTGACAAAGAATAAACCCAAATTGTTTAAATACCTCATTTCTGTTCGTTTAGCGCTGGCTTTTAATAATATTTTCTAAAAACATCATTCTTATGTTTATTTATTTTTTTTATTTTTTGTTTTGCCTTGTTTGTGCCTATACCTTTTGTTTTTTGTTATTTATTTGTTTATCTCCAACTTCACAGTCACGCAGCAGTTGTCTTCATTAATGATGTAGACATAAATTGTATATTTGTGTTCAATGCGAATAAAGTATGCATAAAGTTGTGCCCCTTTCTCCTACTTAAGTCTCAAAGCGATAAGAGGGAGATGAAGTCATAAAAAACAAACAAGCTACAATGTAATTGACGAGAGAGACTCGACTGCCAGATACCCAGCACAGTGCTGTTCAATTCTTAGAATTTGCTTATGGCATTTTTTTATATATGAAAATATATTTTTCAATATTTTAATGCATTTTTTAAATAAGTCTGCCCAAATTGTACATTAGATATAGGGCTATATCTTTACAATTGCGAACAAAGTTTTACTGACAGATTTCAAATTAAAAAGATGAGCACACCCAAATGTAAGCAAATGTATAATGTATATTTAACGATTGGTGTGCTATATATATACTATATACATACTATATATATATATAAATATATATAAGTATTTACTATAAATACCCGAAACAGTTTCAGTTATAGACCAAATGAAATAATATACGAGAATTTATTTTCCAAATTTGAGATTGTATATAAATGCTTCTTCCCACAACTGCAATATACCCGTTTCCTCCATTTTTAATGGGTTATTTTGGATTAACTCGTGCCCCTATCTGTTGCGTATATCTCTCGAAATCGATGAGGAGCGGAGAAACCAAAAAATCCCCCTCAAAAATTCCCCGAATTGAGTTAAAATGTTTCCAAATTGACAGCAAAAAAAAAGAAAAAAGAAAAGAAAGATAAAAAATGGCTTGCATTTATTTATAGACTAAATAAAAAACGCCGAAGAACTCAAGCCTTAAATCCCAAATGCTCTAATTCTGCTTATAAGCTCGCTTAAAAGATAAATTTAAACAAATTTGCATCTGTGTGTGTGTGCGGGTGTGTGTGTGTGTGTGTGTGCGAGTGACGACTTTTGATGTGCGTGTGTATCTCAATTCACTCGATGTCTCAATTTGCTCAAGTGTTATTGAATACACAAAACTAAAAAATGCGCAAAAAGTCTGTGACAATGAAGTAAAAAAAAAAAACACACTTGTGGATGCGACAATAGTTATAAACATAGATATATATGTATATGTATATGTATATATATACATATATATTTATATACGTGTGTGTCTGGCTGGTGGAACACATGCCGCCACTTGAGTACCAGGCTATCCCTGGCATCCCAGGCGTATGCGTATTATATTAACCACACATTGCTAGGCTGCATATACCCTGTAAATCTATGCGCAAAGGGCTAACTACATTCCTTAGCTCTGCTTATACCCCCTACATCTTCTTCCTAATTTTTAATTATGCTTATAACCTCCAAGCAATTTGTCACCGTTTAGTAAATTAATCTCTGCTATAGCTTAACCTTGCATTTATAATCCCACAAATAAAACTTGTTTTCTGTTTACAAATTCAGCCCAAAAAAATATTGATTAAGCTTTCGCATAACGATTAATTTTTCGATTTAAATTTGACAACTTGTTTTGGAGTCAAAGTTCATGCTGCGATTTGCAGCCAAGAAGAAATGGTATCTTATCAGTCGAACAATGCTGAACTGTTGCTTTGCTGTTTGTTGTTGTTTTGTTGCTTAGTTGTCACTTAGTTGTTGTTATTGTTGTTGTCGTTTCGACAGCCACGCGCTGTTTGTCACTTAAGTCGCTTTCAAGTGGAATTTACGCTCCTTTATTTTGCAATTTTCCGCACGGGGCCCAGGGCCAATAATGAAACTGAAAGGCGCAGTAGATGTGAAGTGACTGCAAAAACGGTGACTGTCTGTCACTCTAACGGTGACTTAATAACAGTCTGCACTCGGAAAAAAATCACCTTAAAACTAGCAAGTTTTTGCTTCTATTTTTACATATTATTTGTAAATACAACAAAAGAAAATTCAAACTGGAAAAGCTTTCTCAAATCAGTAGTCAAAATATATGTCGATAATTTTAAATTTTTATTCATTTGAAGAATTAACTTATAAGATGAGTTACCGTTAGATACAAAACTAGGGCGAATTTCTAAAATTCAGGTCGATTTTTTTCTGAGTGTGTCTGTCTGGCTGCCAATGTGTGTGCGTGTGTGTGTGTGTGTGTGTGTGTGTTTCAAGGCTCAAACAGTTTGCCATCATTGAGCTGAGTATGGGTACGCGTATGGCATATGGCATGTGATAGTCTGATAATATGCCATGTGATAAGTGATATGCCATGTGATATCTCTTTGCTGAGCTGAGCTGCAGCTGCAGCTGGAGCTGTTGAATGCTTGTGCATTTGTGCATTCCCTTGATAATATTTGCATTCGAAGTGTTTGCTCTCCACATACATACATACATGCAAACAATAATGAAGGCAACCGGCAAACAGGTGGCCGCAACGTGCCGAGGCAACTGGGTTGAAACACCCTTTAGCATAAGACAATAAATAATAATGGCAACGCAAAAGTTCAGCTCACATTTTGAAATGAAAATACCTCATGGAAGCTTGTAATAATAATGTGCATAATATTAAATTGTAAATACCTTAACAATATCACTTTGTAAACTTTGGAATTAATTCCTAATTCAAGCAGCTGCTATTACTATTTAATTTAAGTCTGCTTAAGGCTTGAGTATATATAAATAGCATTTTGTTTAAATTGTAAACAAATTATTTAATATTAGTTCTTATCTGTTGACGATATTTAAATTATTCATGCGCATATTTTAAATACAAAATAAAAAATGGAAAAAAATCAATTAAAAATTCAGAACGATTATCTAAAGATGATATGCACTATCAGGTCGCAATCAAATTGATGATTTTTGTTTACCAAATGGGGGAAGAATTTCAAAAATCATAACTAATAAATTTGATAAGCAAAAAAGTTTTTACACAGGAAATAATTGCTACTGTTAAAGCTGTGGGATATAGTAGTCCGATATCGATTATATTTTGTTGGATAAGTTTTTTTTTTTTCATACTTTTAAACAAAGCAAGATTTTTTTTATCAAAAACTCATCTTTTGAACGTTTGTTACTATGCCATATGATATATATATAGCAAAAACTGATGGACTGGTTCACAATATATTTAAATGGAGTTAGAGATGACCTATTCACAAATATATGTATGTATAATATCCTCATTAAGAGCATAAGAAGACCATTTAAAAAGTTGAATAATTTAATTGTTTAATGATCGACAAACGAGTTGACCAAGTTGACAACTCAATTCTAAATGTTAAAATAATTAGTGAAGTGAAATAAAATTTAAATGTTAAAATAATTAGTGAGGTGAAATTATCTTGTTCCACAGATGCAGAGATTTGCCTATCGCTGCTCAAATTTCTCTCTCAACTTTTTAACTCTCTTTTTCGCTCAACTCTCTTTTTTACTTACTTATTAGTTAAATTGCTAATTACAATTTTTTGACTGATTGTTTTTATTCAAGGGATTTTCCCATTGCTTGTAATAAATTAAACATTTTACTTTTTATTAATCGCAGATTTAATTTTTTTTCATTTAAAATTTTTGTATATATTGATTAATTTGTAGCTTTAATTTGCAGTTTTTAATTTTCTTTATTTTCTTAATCATTTTTAAATAAATTAATAAAGATAAGTATCTATCTGGCAAAAATTCCCAAAAATCGAATTACTCTTAAAAGCCTGGCCTAAGCAAATAAAAGTTGCCGTTCAGGTTCAATTCTTACAGCAGTTTTAATGGAGTGCTTAATGCTTATTTATTTAATACGTATTTTGATTATTTGAATAGCGTTTAATACGCAAGACAGGCCGAAAGGGCACGCACACACTTAACCAGCCTTACGAGTGCCTAAAACCCTTCTCACACACAACAATTGCTGTAAACAGTTGACGGTAAATTCTTAACGGAAAACCCACATGTACATGTTAGGGGGCGGCAAAGCAGAAAAGTGGATAGCAGAAAATTGGAAAGGGCAAACGAGAAAAAGCAGAAAGCGTGTTTGACATGTTTCCGCAAACTAAACACACACATAAAAATACACACTTTGTGGCCAAGGCCCACCTACATATTGACAAAGACACGCCTACTTATATCCCCTATCCGCCACTGACCACCCAGCACCCCCTCACTTATGTTCACCTGGTCATCATCATACTGGGCCACCCTCTTCTCTAGTTGTCGCGTTTGCGTCTTATTCCCCATTAAAAATTGATCACAACGTAATTGCTTTTGCCTGTTACACTGCATGTGTGTGTGTGTGTGTGCGAGTGTGTGCGTGGGGGTGTGTGTGTATTTTTTTAACAACTTTTATGTGTGGCTGTGATATTGATAGCAACTTCGCCACCAGACACCAGGCGAGTACTCAATATGTCAATGCCAAGGCCAGCAACTCTGACCAAAAACCAGATAAAAAAACCCATTTGGCAAAAAACAGCAACAAAAATCCACCCTTATTGAAAAGTAAATGACTTTGAAGAAGCTTAAATCAAATTAATAGCTATAAATATTAATGTTTTTTTTTTTTATTTATATAAACAGCTTATAAAGATTTTGTGCAACACTTGTAAAAAACAAGTTAGAATGCTGTAGTGATGTACACTTGACTACGATATACCCTTAAATATCGTTGAAGTTAAATATATTTTGTAGTTTTTTTTTTACCAAGATTCCATTGACAACATTTTTGCACACCCAAATGTAAGCATGCGTTTATGTGCTCTTATTTTTTATTGAAGGCGTAAAAAAACTAAGGCATGAAATATTTTTAAGCACAAGCCCTTATAAGAATTAATTTTAGACTATAACTTGGTCGTATCTTAACCGATCTGGATGAAATTTGTGCCATTGATGAATAATATGTTCATATATATCATATTTGAATTTAAAATTGTGGCTTTTATTGCTATCGAAAATCGATTTATATATTTTTGATTACATAAATGTATTTTAACATGTCTTATATCTTACATAAATATATATTTTTAGCTGGAATATACCCTTTTTATCCATATTGAATCGGTTTTAAAATCTGCGCAAATGTTGATTAAAAATTGCGCTGTAATCTTTGTCAATTAGATTTAAGTTTTGAGTCGCTCGGCTTAGTTTTTGAGCTAAGCGGAACTTTTAATTAAAGATAACGAACGCAGTCGAATGACTAAATTGATATTTAAATGGCCTCAAAGCTGGCGTTTCAGTTCTGTGCCCCTTGCACTTATCGCTCTGCACAGTATTATGAGCTATATTCATAGCGCCATCAATTGTCGTGACTAGATTTCTACGATCTGCTGCGTCATGTTCATATTTATTTGTGGATATTCGCTCGACTCACATATAAAAGATATACATATATATTTTCTGCTTGTCACGTTAGTGGAGAGATTTTAGAGAGTTTCATGAATGCATAAACTATTCCTGGAAGTATATTCGTCAAAGGGTGCGCCAAAGTCCATTAAAAATCGATATGTAAAACTTTAATTAAGTGCAAACACATTTGTTTTATCACCAGAAACCAGTTTTTTCCTCTGCAGTCACCTAAGCATTTTTTTATGTATAATAATTCATTCGCAGTACATCAAAATAACACGTGCTTTTTACATTAGGTAGTTGCTTGGAAGCAATTATTGACAAGTTGTTCTGCGGATTATTTTAATTTCAAACACAGACGAGACAAATATATTATAGAAACCAAGTTGCGGATCTCGGTTCAGGAGAAGACCATGTTTATCTTATTCGTAAATCAGGTATGTATATTCTTAAAACTGAGAATGAAAACAAGTTGGAATGCCATAGACGAGAGAGAGGTCGACTGGCAGATACCCTGTTTAATATATAGCAAACTTGCTGATGGAAGTTTTGATCAAAATGAAAATATGATTTTCTTATTCCATCTAAAATATTTTATAGTATTATTATATATTATATATTTATTAGAAGGCTATATCTGTACGAATGTATTTTTTATTGTATCGATTTCTATCGATTGCAGTTATCGATAAAGTGAAATAAACTTTGAAATTGGAAGTCTCGTCTTGTAGTCTCTGAGATTGGCTAAATCGACTCCACTAACTTGCCTCTGCTTATTATGTACCTCTTATATATTTCTTATATACTTAAAGTTGATAGACTTAGTCTCCGCCTAATATTTGATAAAAAACTCATAATAAGCTATCCATAAAAAAGATGCTTTACCAAATTAAAAAAGGTTCCGCAAATGTAACAAAGCTTGGCTCAATAAATAATGTCCACAATTTGATTGCAATTAGTTCAATTAGACAACAATGGAATTTTGCAAACCAAAAAAGAACAAAACAAAAAGGAAATGTGTAAATGAAAACCCCCGCATAAATGCCTTAAAATGAAAACTTCTTAAGAAGAATGCCGTCGGAGTGGCGTGGCCAATATCATTAAGACCAATTATATGCTTGGTCAGTTTAATTGAAAAACTTTGTGGCCAAGCGCAAGGGGAATGGGAAATGGTAAATTAAAACCAGGCCACGAGGCGTATGCTTAATTTAAGTACAATTTTCCACTCACCATCTGCGACGCTGTCGGGCATTGGAGTGCAGCCAATGTATCAAATCCTTCAGCTTGGATTTGCGATCCTCATCCTCATCTGGATCGTAGTCATCATTGGCCTCAGCTGTTTCCTGCTCCAGGTGATAGGGATCCTCGGAGTGGTCGGTTATCATAAAAGTGGGCTTTGTATATGCATAATTCGAAGACATTTTTAAGGCCCTTTTTTTTGTATATTTTCACAAATGCAACAAACACGAAAACAAACACTTTTCACTTGTCCCTTGCTGCTCACACATTTTCCACTTGTATAATTGAATTTATCAAATTGAGCTACTCATTTTTTGCTGTTTTCTTCTTAATTAAAAAACGTTTCGTTGACAGGCAATTTCAACCGCTGGCGACCTCTGTCGGCCGTTTACTGTCAACACGCAAAGTGGATTTCGAGTGAAAAACACAGAAATTTGTTTGCTTTTTTGGAAAATGTCGTATGGAAAGCGTGGAAAGCGGAACTGAACAAACTGTTTCTCTCTCTCTCTCTCTGCCTCATTTTTATTCCTCTTTTCCGCTTCTGTTATTCTTTTACGACTGTATGTGTGTGTGTGTAAATGTTGTGTTAATCTCAGTGGGGCACTTACCAGAAGCGATATTTGTTTTCACTTGACGGACAAATTGATTGTTTTGCTTTGCCTTCACAATACAAATTGCTTGCCAAGTTCAAGAGAACTCTTCAGCAGCCGCTAAATGTAAGAGCATTTATTGATGGACATTATTTGTCATTATGAATACTATAAGTGATTTATAAGTGATTTATGATGTGGCTATAACTCATCGATAAGGGAGTGGTAGCAGTGCCCAGACTCTAATAATATGACGCTGCTGTTTCATTTACTTGAATTAAACAAGATTTTGTTATTATAAACCCATTGAGATAAAAAATGTATAAAATAAAGTTGTATCTAAGTGTGGAACGAAACAGCTTCCTATATTCCTGATCTAGATCAAAAGACGAGCCGATTGAGGCATGTCTGTCAATAAGCCAATTTCAGAGACTATTAAAGCTAGATATTTAAAATTGGGAATATAAATTCTCAAGTTTATTTCATTTCTTTCAGTTAACATCAACTAATTACAAGTTGTAATCAATGCTTCAAATGGATTACACTTCTAAGACAATAATAGTTATAAATACCAAGAAAAGACAAATTTTGAATCGAACACACTTTTTCAAATACTGAATGTAATAAATATATTTCATTAAAAGGTTCCAGCTGATGTCAAACAACCAGAAATTGGCAACACATAGATCGACTAAGTTAATTAACATTTCTTGTCCGCAGTTAATCCCAGTTGAAGACGACATGGGATAGCATCAGATAGATGGTCATTAGGGTCACCTGACCCAACATCATGGGTAGCATGGTCTTCAGATAGCGGGTGAAGGATAGTTTATAGCCATGTTGCTCGGCAATGCCGGCTGCTATGACATTTGCCGAGGCGCCATACAAACTGCCATTGCCACCCAAGGAGGCGCCCAGGGTCAAAGACCAAACCAGGGGTTGCAGGGGTAATCCCAGTGATTCCTTGGCAACCAACGAGTTGACCAACTTGACCATCATTGCTGCCACCGGAATGCTGTCCAGCACCGATGAGGCCAATGCCGATGTCCAAAGGATCATGAAAATGGCCACCGCCAATCGATGCTGTTCATTCACGGCCAGGATGACGTGCTCCGTTAGCTCAGCAATGCTGACAAGTAGTCCGAGTCGCTCCACACACTCCATCATCACAAACATGGCGGCGAAGAAGAGCAACGTCGTCCACTCCACGCGATGGATCAAGTGCTCCATGTCCTCACGATTCAGCACAATCAGCAGCAAGATGACACCGAGCAGTGCAACCCAACCAAGTGGCAGAGTTCTCCAATGTGGCACCGATTGCACCAGGAAGCAAACGATGACAAAGATCAGAGCCCCAGACGATTGCAGCAGCAGTTTCATGCTCTTAATTGGGTACTGTAAAGATACAAATTTGTATTTAAAGATTTCATTTATACTCGTATAATTATTTCAGATATTTTAGAATAATTCAAATAAATTACTTTAAAGCAATTTTCAAAATTTCAGTTTTATTTTTCTTGCTGAGCATAAACTCTGTTGCCACTCGAGACCCATTTTGGAATCAGTTATATTATAGCTGCCAATATTCTCTAACTGCTTACCTTCTGCTTCAGCTCATCGAGCGTATGGGCATAGATCTCAGTGGATGCCACGCCTTGCTCCCTGCGTCTCAGCGTGCGCTTCAGCTGCTTCACTCTGCCATGAAGCGTGCCACGCACCAGCTGGGCATCTTTGGAGCAGGCAGCAATTGAGTTCATGGCACGTTGCCACACACGAATCTCGCGGCGCAACTCACGCAGCTCCTTGGGCTCATTGAGACGCAGTGCATCAGTGTTGCGATAATAGAGACGCAAGAAGCTGCAACTCTGCAACACAGCCAGCAACACGCCAGGCAACATATGTGCCACAAAGGTGAAGAAATTGATGCCCTAAAAAGATTAATAAATAAATAATAAAGTTGATCAAACTCCAATCAACTCTCAACTTACATTCTCCACAATAAAATGATTGGTGCTGATAATGATGCTGATGGGATCCCCGATGGGCGACAGAGCTCCACCAATATTCGCATGGACAATGATGCCCATCACAACTGGGATGGGATCCAGCTGCATCACTTCGCACAAACGGATGGCAACTGGTGTCAGAAGCAGCACCGTTGTCATATTATCCAGCATACTCGAAACGAGACACGTCACCAAACAGAGACTGTAAATCATGGGCCAGATTTTGCCACCGGATATTTCAAAGCAGATGACAGCCAAATAGTCAAAGATGCCCGTCTCCGTCAGTATCAGGATGAGCAGCATCATGCAGAAGAGCAGCGTGAGTAGCTCCATATCCATCCACTCCTTCAGCTCCTCCATATTGGGACGATCCTGGAACACGGCCAACGCTGTGACGGACAGTATCGAACAGATCATGGCCACAAAGGGACGTTCTAGTTGCTCCCAAACGAGCAGGCCATAGAAGAGCAGCAGGATAATCCCCGCCAGAATGCTCCCAGTGCGTGTGTTGACAACCAATGGATTGTAGATCAGCTCAATGGCCAAATCCTGTTCCACATTGCTGTAGATATGCAGTCGCAATTTGCTGTCCTGGCGGGAGAGTAAATCCTGCAGCTCCTCATTAAGATGAAAGGTGCGATTGCGCGCCACGGCTGGTGCTTGTGGCAAGTGCTCCTCGGACACCAGAGCCAGCTGCCAGGGCTCCAAAATGTTCTGTGTAACAAACAAAAAATAGTTAAAGAATCGACTTAAAATAAAAATCGTAAAAAGTTGCCAATCCATTTTTCTATTACTCAGAAATAATTCATAATTTAAATAAATAAATAATAATAATTTCGGAATGTACAAAAAAATAATAATAAATAATAAAATAACAACGTTACCTTAAAAACTTGACTCCCATTGTTGCCACCATTTTCCGATATTTGCGGTTGCACAAACAAAAAATGTTCTTTGATTGTTTCATTTGAGTCCTGCTTTTCCTCAAAGAGCAGCGTCGAGGTCCTCTTGAAAGCTCCAATCAGCCTCAATCTAAAGTCCCCTGTGGGTTTCTGTTGCAGCTGGAAAACTGAAAGACTCCAAGAATTAAATCTCTATTTGGTTGTGGGTCTAATTGCCACCCACATTTGCCTGGTTCTCCTCTTGGCACTTGCACGATCTTCTCCACCAGATGCTTCTCACCCACACTGATCAGCACAGCGGCTGCCAATATCCAGAGGATGAGCAAACCACTTCGCTTCCAGTGTTTATCCCGCTGCAGTTGCTCCTTGGAACGTTTGGATCGGTGATGGATGCGTCTGGCAAGACTTTTGGCATTTCCAGGTCCATTTGCATGTGGTTCCTGTTCCGAGTGCGAGTGCGTTGTGGTTGCCTCATCGTCGGTGCTCTTATCCCCCTCACCATTGTGTCTCATTTTAATGTCGAGAAAATCGGAGCCAGCATAACTGGAGCCGGGTTCATCTTGCAACTGCAACTGCAATTGCAACCGGCGACTTGCCACATCCTCCTCCGGCTCCAGTTCAATGGTACCCAAATCGATGTCGTGCTCCTCTGCCTCTGCCTCGCTGTTGCACGCCGTGGAACCTTTAATGCCCAGTCCGCAAAATAATAAAAATACACATAAATAATTCATGAGCCCATTTTATGAATCCTAGTCAAGTGGTTGTCAATTTATCGATTTGACACCGATTAATATTCGATTAGCTGGCTGCTTGTTATGCGTATCGGGATTTGTGTTATTCTCGCTCGACCCTAATCTAAGTAGAAAACATTTCGAATTGGTTTTCTGTGACGCGTGGTTTGATTTGATTAAGTTGCGTGATAAGCTTTACTTTAATTTTACTACCAGAAGCTACCACGCATACACTCAGCAAAAAAATGTGGCCTTCAGTGTAACTCCTCAACTTCACCCCTCACTTACCGTGAATGCGTTCGTTCTCCATTTGAAAGCTGGCCATGCTGGGATCGTGTCGAATCTCCGCTGGCAAAGCGCGCCACACCTGCAGCGATTGCTCTGTGACCTGTGCCTGTGGCGCCACCCGAGCATGCCCCTCCGAGTAATTTGTTTTATTTTTGGTGTTGCTGCTGTTGTCGCCGCCATCTCGATGCTGTAGCTCAATGTTGCAGCTGCCCCTCGAAGGACTGCCTGGACTCAGACGTCGCAGTGTCTCCAACAGACCCATGTTTAAAATCAAAAAACCAAAAAAAACAACGCAGTTAATGAGCTGAAAATTTAAACTGTTCACTGAATATTTAATGAGTTTAATTAGCGGAGCACTTAGACCACATGTTTGTCGCGCTGGGCTCACAACTTGCGACTGTTCTGCTTGCGTGGATGTCAGGGAATTGAAACACTTGTGCGGTTTCCCGAGCATCGTAATTCCAGCCCACTCACATTCAATATTGAATGCCAGCCATTGTTTGCACCCCCAGCTGGCCTCACCTCTCCTTTCCAGCACTTTTGTTAGCTTTTCTTGCTTTCAGTTTCCAGTTCCAGGATTGGTTCTGGCGCCTGCGTCATAAATGTTTCTCTAGTTTTTCACATTTCTGTGTTTTGTTCGCCACATTCGTTGTTATCAACAAGTTTTGCACCAGCGCGCTGCTTTATGTATACGACGTGTCAGCATTTCGTTTGAGAATTCAATTACTTATTCACAGTTTTTGTGCCAGCTTTTAACCCATTCACCAAATTTCATTTCTAACTGCACAGCCAACATTTCAAAATTACGCTTCCGTCTGGGTGGCAAATTAAGCGGTGCGGCACGTAGCAATCTCGTCGAAGCGTGTGTCTTAAAATCTAATAAAGACACACCAAAAAATGATTGAATAGCCAATTAATTTTTATTGCTTATCAGCAAACATATGCAGTTCACTTAAGTTCTGGGCGGTAATTTATAATTCGCAATAATTTTTGATTTTTTAGATGTCGCTTATTGCAGGCATAAAACGATTATATTTCCATATTCATGGTTTTCTTAAATAGTCTGTAAGCAACTGCTGTTCAAATAAAAAGACTTTTTGCCAAAACTACAAATATCTATATTATTTAATAATAATTTAATAATATTTAGAATTATTTCTAATTCTCAAAAAGGTTAACTTGTTTCTAGCAAAGACTACCACCTTGGAGTACCAGTTTTAAGTTACTTCAAGCACGGACAACCACCTGGATTGGATAACTCAGCTCGTGTAGCAGCGCCATCCAGCGGCATCATATAGCAGCAAGCGCATTAGCATATTCCCCACAACGCAACGCGAATTGTTTGTGACTTTGCTAGTGGTGCGAAGTCCCACTAAGCCTAGAGGTGAAAACAGGTATGTGTCTCGGAAATGCATCGAATTGTGTATTATTTTATTATTTATAAGTTTTAACTGTAGTTGTTTGGGTATGGCTAAAGTATGTATTTTAATTGACTTGGGAAATTGCAAATTTTTAGCCAGAAAGGAGCTTACTTAGAGTCTGTCTAAAATTTCCACACCTAAATTGGGAATCTCCAAGTCTACTCTCTAAAATCATTTAGTTCAAAAGGAAATGAGATTCACTTTTTTTTCTCGAAGATGATCCTTTTTGAAATCTATATTTTGTTTGTGGAACAAACTTAATGTTAAATTATGAAATTTATTGCCGAAAACTACTTTTGATACCCTCATATGACTTTTTTCTTTTCGTGAATAACACCTTTAAAGTCTGTTTAAAGTTGCAACAAACCATAAAATGGTTTGACCTGCTTAAGCGATGCTATCAATAATATTTATGCCACACCCAATCCCGCCACAGCCCCCGCCACCGTAAACATTTGTGTGAATTAAATTCTCATTAGCAATAATTTTGTTCTAATTGAAAATGCAAAGCGCGAAGCGACCAAAGCAGTATTAGATGAGACAGATCAGAGCCAGGCGAGTGGCTCCAATAATTCCTGACCAATTCTGGAGTTTGTTGACTGGGAACGAACGAGTTTTGCCATGCCGCTGTTGCCTTTTAAATTGTGTTGCGTGGACAGTTTGCTCGATGAGCAACGCTTTTATCAGTTGTCGCCTGAATTGCCTGCCTCCTGCCTGTCTGCCTTTCAGCTTGCTTGACTGCTTGACTGCCTGAATGGCCAAATGGCTGAATGTCTGAATGCCTGAATGGTTGACTGGTTGACTGGTTGAATGGCTTGTAGGGCCTGGTAAATCAATGCAATTAGTGTCACATCCTCTGCATTTAATGTCTATGTTTCTGTAATCGACTCTGGCGCCATTCTCCACTGTCCACTATCCACTATCCACTAACCACTATCCACTATCCACTATCCACTGTTCAGTGTCCTATTCGAACCAGTTCTGAAATGCCCTCTAATCGCGTTAATAGAGTCGAGTGCTGTACCAGGTTTTTACATACTGATTTTGCTTGTGCTCGAGCATGTTGCATTAATTGGCAAATAAGCTGTGAATGGGCCAGTAATGAACCCCTTTTTGGTTGTAAACAAGTATTTTACATATGAGTAAAAAGCTGATAAGCTTAAGCAAATTTTAAAAGGGTTTTAGTAACTAAATAAAAAAAAAACATTAAAGTAAAACAGTAATAATAAAAAAATGTGCGAAAATTATCATTATATAAATATTTAATATTATTTTTTTTTTTAAATTTTGATTAGATTTATTTATAATCAGCTAAGATGATATTTATAATAATTATTGTATTGTATTGTTGATGTAATAATAATAACAATATAGTGAAATAAAATGTTGAAAATTAAATTAAATGTATGTAATTATAAATATTAGAAATCTAATGAAAATAATGATTAAGAACTTTTCCCTTTATATAACCCGATAAGGCCGATACAGAAATCAGCTAAATTTTGTTTAACAAACGTATAATTATAAAATTATGGAAAGATTGACTAATTGACCTTGACTAATTATAAGCAAGCTGCACCTAACACATCAATTAAACTTTTAAATTAATGACAAATGCACTTATAAGCAGAACTGGCCTGGCCTGGCCTGATTTCTTTTCTTTTCTTCAACTGAAATTGCCTGTTTTTTATTGCACAATATTTTTTCTTGGGCTCCGCAGCAGATCGTTAAGTAATATCACATTTAATGGATATGCATGTTTATATGAACCAATTCATGTTTATTTTCATTTCGCATTCATCCAGCTGCCATCTGCTATCAGCTAATATATATATTTACATATACAGGGCTGCGCTTCTCGTTATTGATGTTGTTGTTGTTGTTGTTGTTGTTTTTGTTGCTTGGCTCATTTGTGTTTTAATTGGCCATTTATTGGCTGGTCGTCTTCTGCGGCGTCTGTTGAAATGGTGTTGCTCAGGCAACACTGCTTCAATTTCACTGCCTGAACAGATTCGGCATCAGCCTCAGCAGATTCAACAGCTGAACAAGTTGGCCAAAAGTGACGATGAGGCCAAGGTTTCCCTCTCAATTGCAAACAGTATAATTGGCAAATGGGCGTAACACCCCCCGCCCATTTCGACATTACCTGGTAGTAGCACTTTGTGGTCCTTTGTGGGTTCTTGAACCCGGCCCCGTCCTGGCCCTGTGACCAGGCAAGCATTCCATTTCCGCCTTGATAAGCAAATTCATTTTGCCTTCTAGCAGCCAAAAATGGAACTGCAGTTGCAGCGATAGCTACAGCTACACTCAGCAAAAATATTGCCATTAAAATCAACTTAAAAACTAGAAATAATTTATAAATGTAGGAAAAGAATTTCTAAAATTTCATCAAAATTCTGGATTTTAGAAATATGCCTTCTGAATAATAATCTGAATTATCCTTGGCGCCAAAGAGTAGTCATTTTCAGAGTGTATTGGCGGAGGTAGTTGGAGTGCCATTAAGCCAGGATCAAGTGTACACACACACACAACTGCATACACACAAATTGGCATACACACACACACACCACACACACATCACACACTCCACACACACACACACATACACACACATATTGCGTATGACTTAAGCGCCATTTTGTGATTCGCATTTTTCTTTGCATGCTTATTGAACGCAGCTGGCCAACATTTTTGAACTACATTCACACTCACACACCACACACACCCAATACACACACATTCACAAAGGTCTTTCTTCAGTTTTTCAAACTGTTTTTAATTAATCAGCTTGCCATCGACTTTTTTAAGTCTGCAAACACCACTCACTATGCCAATAAAAGTTGCCAGGCAGAAGTAGTTAACTTGTTAACAATGCACACCACCTTCCCCCACAACCCCGTTACCACTTAGCCCTAAACACTATTCTTAACTCAAAACCCATTTACAGTTCTATTTTTGCACACATTCTTTCTGTTTTGCTACTTTCAACTTTATTTATTTTCATTTCCATTTGACTTCTTTGTCTTTGTCTCCCAGCAGCTGTTGTGACTCCCACAGGCATGTGTGTGTGTTTGTGTGTGTTTGTGTGTGTGTGTGTGTGTGTAGCGTGTAGCGTGTGTATTTTGTGTGCCTTGCATGCATTTCTTTTGAATTTTAGTAGTTCAAAGCAGTCTCTATCGATTAAGTCACATGTGTGTCAAGCATTCAACTACTTTTGCCTTTTGCCTTGGGTTCCTTCTAAATGTAATTGGTTTGAAATAAAAAATTAATTAAAAATACATCAGGAAATTAAATATGCTGCTTGGGCTTGTTGTACTTGAAGGACAAAATTCATCGCGTAAGCATATTTATTTTATTAGACTCCTGTTTTGAATCTGAGGAATAATGAATACATATTCTTGATAAGCAGCGTTAGCCGAGTCGATTTACGCGTACATTTTCTTAGTCCTCAGTTTTGGAGATATCTAAATGAAATATTTAATGTATCTATATTTGTGCTGTAGCCAGTACTTAGGTCGAAGATGACCGGATTAGACCAATGTATCATATATCTGATGGTCCCAATTATCGAGCGTCCAGATAGATGAATAACTAAACAAATAAAAAATATGCAGTTGCCATAAGAAAACTATAAAAATGTTTGATTAACTCTGATTTCCTGGGATATTTATGTAAGTATTTATTTTGATTTATTTCTTTATATTTTCTCTGTTTCTTGTAAGCATATAGACATACAGATGTCCTCATAAATACCCAGCATTTATCATATTAAAAGTCTTTCAGCTTGATTTCCTCGGAGCTTTAAGGACATGCCATGGCCAGGCAGGAAGTCGTCCGCTGCAAGGATCCTCTTTCACTGCAATTGGAGCCAAAAAGACGTATCTGAAACGGGCTTGCAACGAAGCAATTTTCAATATTTCATCATCATTATTGAATTTCTTCCTTGTTTTTTGTTTTTTTTTTCTGTTGCTTTCTGTCGGATGCGCTGAGTGCGCAGTTCATAGGAACGCTTTTTGGTGCCTTTCATGCGAATTTTTTGGCTTTTGTGAAACTGAGTCGATTTTATTCTGATTTTTTTTTCTGTTGCTGGCCTTTGTTTACTTCCGTTTCCGGTTGGTCTAAGGGGGCGGCAGGCAGGCGCTACATATCTACATATGCAAATATTTTCAACATGATTGCATTTCGCTGTTTTGATTTCCCGCTTTTGTGCTTGGCCATTCAACATGGTCGCTCGTTCGGCGATAAGCCTGATTGATTCCAGTTAAATGCATAATCAGCCTTAATAAATTAAAGATTTAATGTAAACTCAAGTTTCTTTAATGGCAACTTCAGTGGAAACTAAGCTAAGCAGGGCAATAAAATACTTAAAAGTCTGCATTTTAAATAAGTGAAATAATTTGTATGTCTTAAGCAGATGGGGAAGTTGATGTGGGTGTGAAAAGGGTAGTCAGAATACTTCTTTATTTTATTGAATTACTAAAGAGCAGTTTAACAAGCAAACGCTCAAATTATGTATTTGCACAAACGACGTAATCATGAGGAACATATTTATATTATTCATAAAGGAGTCAGTTAAAAAATACTTCGAGAGTGTTTGCATTTTTTTATGTCCAACATTCCTTTAATTTAAGACTGATTTAAGCATTTCGCAGGGTATCTCAGAAGCAAAACTCTTCTTGTCAGTTGTTGGGACTGCCTCAAGTCGGTTGTGTTTAACTTTTTCGCTTGTTTTTTTTTTGCTCTGCTCAACACGCTTAAATTTAATGAAATAAATTTGTTTATTTAACAAAACGAGCTTCGCACTTTTTACGCGCTCTTAAGCACATTTTGAGGCCTTTCTCTGTTTTCAGCCCGTTTCGCTTGAACACTTGAACTAATTAACTCAAATATGTTTACACATGCCGCATGCGACTCTTTCCTGCTCCTCTTCCTGTGTCATGCAAATAAAAATGAAAACAAACGCTTTTCATATTTATAGCCTGAACCGATTAAAAATGTGGTTGTGGAAAATAATTTAAAAGGCAGAAGGAAGCTGCTTTAAACTGATCATGTATATATATTCTCGATCAGCATTAATTGGCGAGTATATTTAGCCATGTCTGCCTTAGCTTATTCGATAACAATCGATAACTGCAGCGTTTAAGCGAATATCGATTCAAATCGATTAGCGATAGCAATCAAATACATAATAATAAAGATATTCCAATTCATTATTCCATTTCATTAGGATTGAATAAAAACACAGATTTAAATTGAATAGCAGGGTATCTCCCAGTCGAGCATTCTCGACCAGAGCATTCCAACTTGTATTTTTACTGCATATCTTTCGTACACGGAGGATGTGGGTACTTTGCGGGCAATGTCAGCAAGGTTTAGGCAAACTTTTTAAACGACTTTTTGTTTCAGTTGTGTGTGGTGAATTTTTTGTAAGGTTTTTGAGGCCGCTTTGCCAAATTAATTTAATAATTTAATAATTTGATATATGTTGAATTTTAAGTGGCTGGAATTTGGTTTTAGTTTGAAAACTATTTATAAACCCCCATGTCAAAGTGTCATTGGCAGGCGGAGGCTTAAATATTTAAAGCAAGATTTTCATCTTAGATTTAGCAGATATTATGTCATGTTTCCCACAACTTAAGTGCATTATTTTTCAAACTAAAGCTAAAATAATATATTGCTGCATTTTAGGCAATTAACAGAATTTATTATTAAGTCATTTGCATGTTTAGACACAATTCGCAACACTTTGAGTTTTGCAATGTGAGGTATATGAAAATGTTGCACTTTGCCGCCGGCGAAGTAGTGGCAAGAGAATGGGTTGCAGCACAAACTGTGTGGCACAGTGGCATTGGCTACCAGTCTTTATATTTACTGTGTGCAGATATTCACAGCCCGATAAGCTTGAAATGGGGGAATTTAGCAATGCAAATTAGTAGCCAGAGAATAAATTCGTGCCTATCGCGATGCAAACGTCAGATTTACAGGCCAAGATTACATTCCAGTTTTGACACAAGCGATAGGCATATTCAAATTGCCTTTAATGTCAACATAAAAGCCAACAACTAATTTCAATTCAGCTGAGAACATCTGTTTGGCTCAAATATTTGACGAAGCCAAAGTAGCCTAAGGTTGTTGTTATTTAATGCCAACTATTTAGCACTTGTTTGTGTGTTATTTGCAAAATATATATATCTTTTGAGATATTGTATAAAATTAACTGCTAATTTGTAAGTAACAAAATAATAACTCAATTAGCACCTCTTTTATTGAGTCAAAGTCTCACAAAGATATCATAAATGGTTTCTCAGATATCAGCTTTTCCTTTCACTTAACACACAAAATACTAAACAGATTTTCTGATATATATCCATTGTAAAAGAAGCAAATTTGAAAAATATCTCAAATTGTAGAATTTACTTCGTTCAACTTCTCATGGAGTAAAATGCAGTGCTTACTTCTTGGTTGCTCAAAATAACACAAGTAGCACCTGCTTACTTAAGTCTAAGTTTATAAAAGATGTTACAAATAGTTTCCCAGATATTTGCCAAGGACAAGAAGACATCTCGGTTGAGGTCAGGGATATCTCCAACATATCTTAAATTGCGAAATTAGCTTTGTTAAACTTCGCTTAAGCAGATGCTGAGACATGTCTTTTGTTATTGTGCTGGAAGTAATTCAAAACTACAATATCTCAAGCTGTTGTTTTTAATTTATTTTGAAAGAACACATCCCAGTTGTGTTCCGGTAAGTCTCCCTTGTCAAATCAAAAGAATTGCAAAATTAATTTTGCCTCGATGCTGACACATGGCTTTTGTTGTTCAACTTGAAGTTATTTTAAATTTGCACACAATTATCACATTTTAAACTTTAAGAAGAAGATGACACAAGCTGTTCCCAAGATATGGTCCTGCGTTGAACCTAAATGGCCAGCAGAGTGATGGATGCATCATGAGCAGACTTCTGGCTCCATTGTCCTATTTGGGATAAACTCAAACAGCTGCTGTTGCTGCTGGAACGCATCCATCAAAAGCCAAACTGGTACAAGCCGGGAACAATGGGCACAAAGGATGCGTAGCGCTGCAGCAGTCACTTGGCCAACGTTGTCAGAAGCCACGTTGGCCGAAAGCCTTTTGTTGTGATTTATATTGATGGAGCGATAAGCTGTAGCTACCAACAAAAAACTCAAAACCCAACCAATGGAGCCATGCTTCACGGGATATTGAAGCACTTGGCGGTAATGAATTGCGGCCTTGCCTCAAGCGTCATTCAAGTTACCCAATTTCATAATGGGAGTCCTTTTTAGCCTAGTGCTTAAACTTAAAATTGAATGGTTAACCACACACTTTTTTGCTAGCCACCAAAATTTAAACTACAATTATGACTCTATCTCAGTTGAGAGTTTCTTTTCTAGAAGAAATATTATTTAGATTAAGATTTTGTCTTTAACTGATAGAAACCATTTCCATTTCCATACACATTTTTGTTGAAGAAGTACAGAATTGATGGCAACTTTATTGAAATAATTATGATAATGATTGTTGCGCAAAAAAAATCTTTCAATCAGAGTGTTAAACTAAATTGAATTTAAATACCGTTTCCGATTCTGGTACGCAAAGAGTAAACATAAGCAATGACCCATGTAAGGATTATCCCATTTTGACAGCTAATGGAATTTATTTCGATTGGATAATATCTAATAGAGATGGGCCAGATTCAGATTCAGCTTAATTGCGCATTTAATTATGGTGACTGTAGGAAAATTAATTTATATAATGTACAAAAATAATTTCTACACTTAATATCTAAATTTACATTTTTAATATAATTTTTAAATTCATAGCAGAGTAAAAAGATAAAATCAAATTGGCATAGTTAAGCTTCAGTCGATTGAGTACTTTTTAACAGTTGCAGTTCCGATTTGACACTATGTTTTCCACTACGATCGTATTATCTTCATATAAACATAATTCAATTACTTAAAGAATTGAAAAACTAATCTCTTAATAAAAAACACACAAAAAAAAGAAGAGTTTTCTAATAAAAGCATTTATTACATTGTTGTGCAACTTGGCTTGAGTTGAGTCTCCTTTTGTAATCTACTTGCATCCCCAGTCGCAAGACGGCTTTCGGTTTCGTTTTAGAAAGTCGCTGGATAATGTCTGCATATATAAAAACCGTTATTTTCTTTGGCTCCTTTCGCTGGCAGCTAAATGCAAGTTATCACAATTTACGGTTAGCTGAAATACGGCATATTTTTCTTGATTTTCCGTTGAAGCTCGCAATTTACATTGGCCTGCAAATTGTTGTGGATTTTATTTAATTGCTGAGTAATGGCTGAAATGGTTAAAGTGCCAACGAATCAACAAAGTTGCCACAGTAAATGACATTGATTGGCTAGTTGCATGCTACTTTACATTGACTATAATATGGGAGTGCTGACAGAGTCTCCAAAACTGGCAACAAATGAAGAAGACTGTAAATTACATTATGTTTATTTTGTGCAGTGTATGGAGGTGAGAGTTATTTGAAATGTTATTTATAGTTTCTGGTATTGAAGTATTACTTACGTATCAATGTTCACTTGTCTAAACGGAATAGATTTAGAGATGTATAAATTCTTATTATTATATCTCAAATGTTATTTCTATTTTTTACATGTATCAAGTTTCACTTGTCTAAACTCAATAGATCCTGATTTATATACATATAATAAAGATATACAAATTATGTAATGTCACTTTGTGTTTAATTTATTGAGACGAGATTTGTTTTTAGTTCCGCTTGGCTAAACTCGATATTAAAAATTGCTTTTAGTGATTGCTTCTAGCATTTATTGGGTGCCTTATACGGTGCTCTATTCAAGATGACTTTTCAAGGGTCATTCAAGCATAAATGTTTACCACCAATTAAATGATTTCCATGCAAACGAGCCAAAAAAAAAAAACGTGGCCCACGCTGAAGAAGAATGAATTTGAAGAATGCTCTAGATATTCAAATTAACTCAATTTGACAGCTGGCACGAATGCATGAGTTGACCTTCAGGTTGGTCGGAGACTCGCTCTGACTCATCGGCCCTATTGACACCTACTCCCCCTCCCCCCGGATCGAGCTATATATACGCTCGAACTGAAACCAGTTTGAAATTGCTTCTTTTTTTCACATTTTTCTGCGGTTGACATTGAAATCTTTGTTGTTTTTTGTTGTGCCATGGCCCATTCCACGACGAGTCCCATTCATGAGATGCACAACAACAACATAAAAGCATCGACGAGTTTTCTTTGAGATGCCGATCATTTTAATTGGGTAGCTGCGTTGTTGTAGTAATTTGTAAGCCTTATCAATTTATCAAGATGCGGGCAATACGCATGTCCATACATGTTTGTGCATGTCATTTTTTGTGTCTTTTTTTTCTCTTTCTTTTCCGTTGTTGGTGTCTCTTTTTTTAGCTTTGTCTCAAGTTGTGTTGTTTTGGCAGCTGTTGTCAAAATAATGTCACAAAGCGAACTTCTTTTTTGTTGTTGTTGTTGTTGTTGCTGTACTCTCATACTCATTTAAATTAGCAGGCATTAAGTTGTACAAAGTGAGGTTTAGCTTTTGAAAATCGGTTCAGTTGTGACAGAGTTATGGCTGTGGAAAGTTTTGACCAAAGCTTTTTCTGTGAGCATAATTTCAATACAGAATTCGAGCCATCGGATCACTTTTGACTGAGTTATGGGATTAATGCATTATGGCATCTTCAATCACATTTGATAACGCTTAAGTACACACAGCATTAGAGTTTCACCTATGCCTGATGAATGAAAAGCATTTGCAGACTAAATTGGCCGCTGATTTGGCCTATTCATAAGTGGACCATTGGGCACTCGATGGCTTCATTGCTTTGGGTCATTTATGCAATTAAAGCGTTTCTCTTGGATTTGGTCAACGACTTCAAACGAAGTTTTTATCAAAAGCGCTTATCGCATGTGCTTGGCAAAATTTCAGTTTTAATTGCAGCTCGTTTTGTGGCTCCTTTGAGCAGACTCTAATCACAACAAGCCAACCAGCACTGGCAATCTTCATTATTTGTTTATCTTTTGCCTTTTCACTTGGCTTTTGCTTTTTTCCTGTTGTTTTCTGCATTTTGCATTTTTTGCCAAATGGCAGCCTTTCATATGGACCGCAACCCGCCGGGCAGAAATCAAAAGCGATTGTCGTTTGCATAGTCTGAATTGGTAAGACCTCGGGCCACGATCTGACCAGGCCATAACATACTTCGGTCATTTCCGCTGTGTGATTTGCATACCCTGAAATCATAATGATAGGGTATACCAGTTCAAAGTAAATACACACGCTGTGTGAACCCACTAAGAGGTTGGGTCTGTAAACAATAAATTTAAAACCGAAGCCTTAATTGAAATTCAATTTATATTTTATTTTAATATTATTATATTTAAATTATTGTTGGTGATGTATATTATTAGCAAATAACGAAAATGAATACAAAACAAAAATATTCATAAACTTAATCGAAACTGTTTTACTCAAGTATCTGAAACTGAGCCGATGATTTATTCAGTTTGACGCCCTGATTAAAATATTATCTCAATTTGTTTTTTTATACGAATTTCATTGGGTTTTAAATAAATGCCTCAATTATTAACGAATATAAATAATTTAGATTGTTATATTTAAATATTATATACTTCATATTATCACTTTTACATTTTATGTTTTAACTTAATTATTTATATTTTATTTTTGTAACCTTTCCACATTAATTAAAAAAGTATGTCATTTGCTTCCTTAAAAAGGACAATTTAATCATTATCATCATCATAATCATCATTCATACGTATTAATTAATGATCAGTTACTCCTCCTTCCAGGGTATCTACTAGTCTGTCAGCCAGCTCCAGCTTGCTGTTAATTTGATTTTAATTGCAATTGGCAATTGTTGAGTATTATGTAATGTGACAATTGAAACATTGTAGACACTGGAGTGGGCTCCACTTGACACTCACGCTGCCACTGGCCACATCTACAGCTTACCCGTGCCTTTCCTTATGCCACTCCCACATATACACACACGCACACACACACCACACACTCTTCTCTCTTTCTCTTGTAGTCAACACTTTATCAAGTTGCTGCTTGCAGCTTGTGGCTGATGTCATCGTTAGTCAGTTGCAGTTTTTTGTTTCTGTTTGTCTCTCATTCGATTTTGTGGCAGCTAGTTTTTCCTATTTACATTGCATATTTGCCACATGCTCCACGTCGGACACTTGAGGCAACAGCAACAGCAGAAGACATGAAGTAAACCAAGTTAAGCCGTGGCAACAAAAAAATTTAAATTCTTAGCAGCTGCTTAACATGTGCAAAGTGCTCGAATGCCACTCGAATGTTTGCTTTGGCTGCCTTTGCGTTTGTTTTTGGCCAAATTGAAATGATTTGGTCAGCAAAGCTGCTGTCCAATTTTAGCCCAGTTGCCCAAGGTGCAAGATATGCAAATTTAGATCAAAATAAATAAATGACTTGGAAAAAGATATCCAAAGTTGAAAAGAGATAACAAATTTAGTTCAAGTTAGAATATAGAAAATGGCATTTATAAATAAGTTAAATTATAATAATAGGTGATAAAGTGGACAGCTGAAAGAAGTTTTTTCAATATTAAAATAAGTCTTATCAGGTCTTAATAAAATGTATACAGTTGACGAAAAATATGGCTAGGTATATTAAATATTAATTGAAGGGCTCTACCTTTATAATTGTGTCCTAATCGATTTATATCGATAAACGCATACAAATTAAATAAACTTGATGTGAGTATTATACTCGATAACTTATATTCAAAATTTGAAGTCTATAGCTCTTATAGTCTCTGAGATCGGCTTTTCAGGCAGACGGACAGAGAGACATAACTGCATCGAAATAACTGTTAATGCTGCTAAAAAATAAAATATATGTGCATATATTACTGGGGGAGAAGGTGGTTATTTCCGCTAGTTTTACTTTTACCTATAACTCTTCCCATCATTTATTTTTTCCCCTATATATTTTCCTCTCTCTCTCTCTCTCTCTCTCTCTCTCTCTTGCTCATCTTTTAGTTGATTATGATTTAAACTATTTTGTAACTATTATCATGTTTACATTTATTATGAAAGAACATGTTTCATGCAAAATTAGCAATGCACACGCGACGGCATTTAGAAATATATTAAATCATAATCCATAATTTAACATGATAAATGCATGAAAATTATATTAGCCCGAATACCAAGCTAACTGTCATGCATAAATTTAAACTTCAATTTACATAGAAATGTATTTTGGACAGAATATTGAAAATATTATGCAATCGAAATATATTTAATGAAATGTTGCAGAGGACAGAGAAATGGGGAAATATGGAAAACGAGAAAATAGAAATGCAATTTCACACATCACATTTAAAGGAAAATAAACCGAGTTAAAATAAATGTCAATTGCCATTTGTTCATTGAACTGGCCTGGTTAAAAGTGCTTCACAGCTTGACAGCTAACAACTGGGAATATTAAAGTGAGCAGTGCTCGCCGAGGGGATATCCTCTGAGAAGTCTTTACTATAAATATTCAATTTATTTTAATTTCTTTAAGAAACTTTTTGCATAACAGCCCATCAATTTATATACTTTATTTATGTATTTTTTAAAGCTATCAACTTTTGTGTGTTGCATACATTTTTCGCTATTTATTATACCCTTCACTTAACTTTGTTAAAGAGTACGAAATTGCATGTATGTATTAAGCAGAAATGTGTAAAATAAACAAGCACACAAAAATTGAACAATCAGAAAGTACACAAGAGACAGAGAGAAAAAATAGAGATGGAGAGAGAAAGAGAGTGAGTGTGTGAGAGAGAAAGGGAAAATATGTTTAAATGCGTAAATAAAACTAGCATAATAACAACAACAACAACAACAACAACAACGACAGAAATAACAAGAGTGCCAGTCAAAGTTGACAGGACAAAAACAAGCCAAATCCCAGTCCAAACCCAAGCCAAAAAGCATTGGCAGACGCTGTCAAATCTGGCGCGCTGACAATGACAGCCACAGAGGGGGTAGAAGCGCAAAGGGAACAGGGAAAAAGGGGGGAAGGGGGATGTTGAGTGGGGATTGTAACAAGTTTCACAGAGCTAAATAAATTGTTTTCGCTACACAATTTTTTGGTGTTATGCGCGCCACTTGACTTGTAAATGGGCAATGGTTTCACACACACACACACACACAGACACAGACGCACACACAGCCAAAGCAGATAGCAAAACAACCGTAAAAACAAAACCAAAACCATAACAGAAACAAAAGGAAAAGTAGAAGTAGAAGTAGAAGCAGAAGTCGTAGAAGAAAATGGCACTGAATGGGAATTCGCATTGTTGACCCAGTTATGAGCCACAAGACACTCCTCGAAACAAATAAACAGCGCCTGGGAGAATGCTGCGAAAGGACTCGAAATATGCTTGGAATGCCTCGCTAATGACAGCTGCTCAACAAGGGGGGAAGGGTGCTGAAAAGTATGCTTTGACTGGGATATGCTGACATAAGCGGGGTGCATAAAAATTAAAGATATATGAGCCAAAACGCTGACCATAAACTCGCCACAAGCAACAACTGAGGCAGAGACAGCGTGACGCCAGCCAAAGAAAACTTTGGCATAGAAAACAAAGTTTTCATCCTGCAGGATCTGCTCAAACACTCACAAAAATAAAACGCCCTGAAAACTAGACACTTTTTTTTAAAATAATTTCTAATAATGAAAAACAATTTTTAAAAACTATGATGGCTTGCATTAAGTTGAAAATCCCTGAAATAGGGTGTTTTGTTAAATATTTTCTATTATTAAGAAATGCATTTCTGAAAAGTAGAAATGCAATAAATAAATCTTTCTAAAATTCAGAAACAAGTAATTAAGTTTACTGTCTCGACTTTCATATTAGAGTTTGGCAGTCGTTGTTAGTTTTTGCAAATTAAATTGTAGGAATTTATAAGCTATCTAAAGTGAAAATCTTTGAATTGTAATGTTTATTTATAATATTAGCAACAAAAAAGTTTATTTTGCTTAATGAAATTGGTTTTCAAAAATATACTTTTTGAATAATAAGGTGATTTAAACATTACGCTAAGAGTAAGGCAAATTTATAAAATATAGGTCACATTTTTTTTTCTGAGTGTATAAGCACTTTCACCCACACACACACACAGACACAGAGACACAGAGAGAGGGAGAGAGCTTTTAAGCAACTAACTTGCCATGCGATGCGTTGCCCGATAAGTCGACTTGGACATAAATATGACTTTCCGTGCGTACTTAAATAAATTTGCACGGAAGTGGAACACATTTCACCGCAGGATTACCCTAAGTGAGTGCATAAAATATCACAGCGCTCTATTGTGAACTGATGCCTAGGAATAAGTATTAGACTAGAATATGAATATAATTCCAACATTAATCATACTCCAAGTAGATGACATTGTAGACACTGTAGCAACACTCGGATAAGCTATGAGTGACGAGCAAATAAATAAAATATATAGTTAGATTATTTATTTCATCAAAATAACTAATAGCTTTGATAGATAAGTCAATAATCTTAGAAATATAAATATATGTATAAATTTTAATTATATCTATTTTTTTTCTACTTATTGAAATCATTTTATTTTAAAATTTTATTCATCAGTTTAAGTTCAGTTTTTATATAAAACTGTTAGTATATTTTTTAGATTTAGCTGCACACTTTCATCAGCTAAATTATGTTTAGTTTAAATCAGGTAGTCAAACAATACATGTGTAAATTAAATTATTAATTTTTTTTTTATTATTTTTTTTAAGCAGTTTAAGATCAATGTTTACATAAAAAGTTTGAGCTTTTCATCAATTAAAAAACTGAACCTGAAACGCAACTTTATTGATTGAAATCTCTATCCAGAATCGATATACAACAATTCTTAAGAATATTTAATGATGGACTCATCAAGCGGATTGAATACCAAACAGAGTTTGAAACCAATTCATATTTCTCTACCGGAGCTTTATCATTTAAAGTAGCTGAAAACCTTTACAAGTAAAGTGCAGAAACCGGAAGCAAGATAAAATTCGGTTTATTGTATTTAATTTAGTAACAAAACCGGCTTTCGACAACTCAAACATTTATTTCTCGCACCCAAATCAATTGTTTTCATTTGAGTTAAATAATGAAAACTTTTTCATTGCCTAAACTTTCTTTTCGGTATATTTGCAAACACTTGACAGCTTAAGAAGTCCATGCCAATATTTGGCATCATCAACAAACAAATTAATACAATTTGTAGACTAAGCGCCAAACTTAATGCCTACACCTAATCCCCCAGAAAAACATCCCTAGCCAAATAGAGCCCCATTGAGTGGAGTTTTCGTCTATTTGTCTAGTAATTAAAAAGTATAAAACCAGCAAATTAAACGCGCCAACTGTGGAGAAAGTTTTTCGTAATTTTTTTGGTTGTTAGCTGCCGTTTGCGCAAAGTTTTTGCACAAACAAACAAACAAGCAGGCATCGCGTCGCCGCACTTAATTAAATTAGAAAGCACCCACAGTGCGCACAGTGGAACCAACGCGAAAGTAGCCAAAAAAGTGACGCCAACCATTAACAACCTATTTTCGATAACCGCGATAAGCTGAAAGTAGAATGGGGAATACACTGATAACCTCGAAGAACTAAAGAAAATAAATATATGGAAAATAAATAATAAATATGATGATAAATATTTGATTTTTATTTTACTATTTATTAAATATAATGAACATTTTATGAGAGTGCCAAACTCTGAAAAGAACATTTACAATAATAAGTTGCCAGATATAGTAATATTGTTATGATAATTGTGCTTTAATCAGAGTCAATAAAAAAGAGAAAAATTAATATAAGATTATTAAATATAAGATTGTTTTTTGTTTATAGTAAATCGAGGAAACTATCTTCTATTTGAGAATGAATTATTCTATAACTATAATTGTTGGTAATTCCTTATAATATACTCCTTCAGAATTGCCAATTATTATTATTTGATATATATTGCCAACTTGATAGCTACTTGAGTTGAAAAGGGTATATTGAGAAGTAGACGTTACAGTCGAAGTCGCCGGAAATCAGCAAAACTAATGCCAAAACTTTGGATTATGGTGCAGGAGGAGGAGGAAGAGCCATGACAGCTGCTCGGTGGTCGTGTAAGTTGAGAGGAGGATCTGCTGGTGGGTTCATCAGTGTGCTTAGAGTGTTTACTGTGGCGTAAAAGAGCCGACGACTTTGTCTGCCCAGCGAAATCTCCTTTTCCTGTTTTTTACTTCTTTTTTTGTGTTGTTTTTTGGCAACAGAAGGAGACGGCCTTCAAGCTGGTGGTGTGGGCGTGTCACGGCAAAGTTTATCAACTTAATTAGAGGCTTGATTACGTGGGCGATGCTGCTCATCTCAAAAATTGCGAATGGCAGCCATTAAAATTAAATGTGGGGCAGCGCAGATTGCGGTTGGAATGAAGACAGGAGGCAGGCAGGCAGGCAACAGGACACGGTCTGCACTTTGACATTTTAAAGCCGAGCCTTATCGTCTGCACGTCTATCTACTGCCCCCCATTCGCCCACTCCCCTCTGACTGTCGGCCCCCCTTGAGTTTTGTTATCAGCTTATGGCTGCCATTTGGTTAGCAGCCCTTTAACTGCCGGCCATTTATCCTAGATTTGATTTATGGCGCAATTAAAAATTTGCACAAGCCATGTGAAAATGGAGGGAGGAGTTCTGCTGGCCGTCTAGTTTGTGGGCGTGGCATCACACACACACACACACACACAAATAGGAGTCGCGCTCGAATCGATGCAATATTTATGGCAGCGCATTTATTGCCAGGCGGCGCGTATGAAAATTTAAATGTAGCTGCCGGCTGGTGGCGCCTCAAACGCGACAAATGCCTCAAAAACTCGACAAATATTATGTGTGGCTGGCGGGGTGAGGCCACAAGAGATTCTCAATCTCTTTGCGTTGCAATATATGTGAATATATGTAAAACCTCCCCGAAAAAAACCACTCGTTAAAGTGCAAGTTTTTTTTAGTGCTAGGATTGTGGGGCTGCCGCGAGGGTAGCCACAACAGTTGCTGGCATATTGTTAAGGCAGCTTTGACTATTACATTATTATTATATTCAGACAAATTCTCATTCTTTTTTATATCGGTTGCAAACTGTTAGGGCGACCCTCGCCCTTAAGCGAGTCTTACCATTATCAGTTACTGCACGGCTGTGTCTCCTGCTGCCTGCCACCTCGGCCCTCAGCCCCCCAGTTTGCCCCTTGCGTCCAACTCCCAGTTGGCTGGTGAATTTTGGCTTTTGCCTTGAACTGGCAGCTGTTAGCCTGCACTTTGAGTAATCGCTGCCTTATGCCGGCTTTTCCACTTGGACTTGTGTCAAAAGATACGCACAAACACACAAACACGCACACCACACACCACACACACACACGCATACATATACATATATTGTTGGTTGTGGCATCGTCAGTGCAACATGTTGCCCGGGTCATGAAATGTATATAAATTTCTTATGCGGCCTGGCAACTCGTAAAACACGAGGTTAATGTGGTAAATGCTGTCGAGACTTGTAGCTATAAGTCGGTGGGGTTGAGGGGTGGGATGACGGGTTGCAAGAGGGAGTGAGTGGGTGGGGTGGCAGGTGGCAGGTGGGTGGGGGTGAAGGGGGGAAGGCCATGTAGTCAACATATTGTTGCGACTGTAAACTATTAGGGCTTGTAAGTGGCATTTAATGGGGTTGCTTGATAGTCTTCGTGAGTTGTTTGCTTTGCATTTGCCCAACTGTGTGAATATTTCAGTGGCAAGTGCATGTTGCAATTACAAAAGTGCTTGTGGGCCTGCTGAAGGAATTGCTCTAACATACACAAAACAATGTGCAGCAGAAGCCTGGAAACTGTTTTCAAATTCCTAAAGTCCTTGAACTAAATTAGACCCAGCACAAAATGAACAGCAACCTTTTTTCCTGTTTTTCAGATAGTAATTTAGATATGATGAGTCAGGTACCCTTTTAACAACCCTAAAGCCATTAAAAAGGGGAAACATAAAATAGCTAACAGGCAGCAGAGAGCAGCTACGACTTCATTTAAATATATATATGTATATTCCTGACCAGCAGCAGCAGCAGAGTCTGTGAATTATAAGTTTAGTATTGCTAATATTCATTTTTAAAGGTTAATTTGATTGTAAAACTAAACTATAATATTAAATATTCTATTATATTATTATAGCAATTTATAAAACTCACTCGTTTAGAGCATTCTCCATATCGAGAAAACTATTCAGTAGCTGTCTGCAGGATATATCCCAGTCGAGCTGTCTAGACTTGAACACTGAAAGTTGCTTTTTTATATACATTTGTACACATATCTAAACATTAATCTATTAGTAATTGGGTCGCTCTCGATGTGCAGCTTATTGTTGCTGCTCAACAGCTTTGCAACAGTGGCTGGCAAAAGTTAAGCAACTGCTGTTAACCCTTTCCGCTTTATGAGTAGGCAGACAACACCCAACCCACTCAGCTAATTATTATAAGCTGACAAATCTTTGCGGCGCTTATCACCAGCCAGCCAAAAGGCAAACGCAAACCAAACCAAACCAAAAATGTCTAAGCTTAAGCAGTTACCCGAAATAAACTCTATTACAATGTCCTTGCCACACCCCCACCCCCTTGCTACTTGCTACTTGCTGCTGTCTACTTGATTAACATTCGCACACAAATTCAGCTTAACTTTTTTGATTGGGGTGGGGATTTGAAATTAATTTTCGCTGTGCTCCTTTTCGACATAAACTTCTAATTGGCAGCAGCACATTCGGTATACGCGGCGTTGTTTTTGGCCCCCGCCCAACTTAGTTGCAACAACTTTCACGTGCCACCAACTTGTGCCAGCCAACTTCGATGGGTGGGGGTGAGCCAAAAAAGTTATAATAGATTTCTAGTTTCACTCATTTAGTTGATTTTTGTTTTCCTCTCACATTGTTATTTTTAGCCCATTTTACATTTCCGAGCAGAGCTCTTGAACCAGCAAAAATCTAATCATTTGTAGTTATGAGCAAAGTTGCGCTTTGAAATAATTTCGAGAGGAAATCGTTGTTTTAATATGCATTTTGATGTTGTTGCAAGTTTTTCTTGCTGCCACCACTGCAACATGGAAAATATATTCCGAATAAATGGCGCAAACCATGTGAATATTTTTAATGATGCGGAAAAATGGAAATTTCGCCAAACGCATAGCAAAATATTAATAAAAATTAATTGGCGGTTGATTTACACACATCGAGAATTTTAGCATGCTTGACTGCATTTTGTTGGATTTTTTGGTTTGTTTTAATTTTCGTGCAAATTTACCTATTGAATTTTATATTTTTGAATATAACGAGTTTTCGTGTTGTGTGTGAAGCCTTCAATATTTTGTAGATATATAAAGTTTTAATTAAAAACTACTTGAAAACAATAAATAATATGCACTGTTTGTCTTATTTAATAAATTTAATTTAAATTCAAAATAAAAATCGGCTGAAATCATTACGAATAATAACAAGCAGCAGAAAATTAATGCTATTATACGCAACTGATATCAAATTGTTCATAATAAGAAAGAAAGAAAAGCCATTAAATAACTTTAATAACACAAACTAGATTTCGGCATTAATAATTACTTTTATTTTGAACCCAAACATATTTAACTCTTTTGTGACTAGCGTAATAATTAAATAGTTAAAAAGTAATTAAGCTTAAAGTTATCGAATATTATCAGGCATTAATTTTGTTTGTGTTTTACTCATTGCTTTTAATCATAAATATATTATTCGACTATTCCCCTAGCTATACCATCTGGTTGTTTGCTATTCCGTTTCCTATCCACTCTGTCAACTATCTTTAGTTGTGCTGACTATCTTTAGTTAAGGCAAATCACCCATCTGTCAGAGTCAGAGTTCACCTCCATTTTGCTGCCCCAAAGTATTCGTTACAAAATATGAGAACCAAGAACATAATAATAATGGAAACACGACAGAAAACCCATGTTGCTAACTGACAAGCTGCCTTTTGGCTCATAAGCTTGCAAGAAGCAAAAACAATTTATTTTCTCTCCTTTTTGCCTCACTTGGCAAGCTATAACAAATATTATTCTTCATTTATGGCAACAAGCTGTGAACGTTGGGCGCTGAGCGTCTTCATTAAAAATCAATTAAAAACCAAGTGATTTTCTAAAGCAGATTTGGTAAATGCATCAGCTTGCAGCTATAAATAGAGATGAAAAAATGTTGCCAGGGTTGCCAAGCCAACAGGATATTGTGCTGAACAGTGCCACGCCTGCTACTGAAGCCCTTTTTGGCCCAAAGGGGACAATGTCAAGCGTTTGGCAAATTTCTATTCGATTTGTGTAACGAGTTTTCTATAAACATTTTGACTTTTAAAGTTAGCAGTTGCCAGTTATTGTGACTGAGTGAGAGAAAGAGAGAGGAAGAGTGGGTTAGAGAGAGAGGGTTGCACATATGCACATTGCACATTGCAGTTCCATTTACTTTTATGGCATGCGGAGATTTGGTTTAGGTTTTTGCACATGTCCAAATGTGTTTTAAAGCTGTTTCTCGTCCTGCTTGCTTGTTGATGTTGTTGTTGTTGTTGTTGTTGCTTGTCGTGACATTGCTGTAATCCTGGCAGCTCATTTCGACAAATGGCCGACAGGAAGTGCTCTTTTCCAGCTGACGTTTCGATTGTCCATGGCCACAAAGCCAACACTGCAACTGGCAACTTACACAACTTGCACAACTTGCAACTTGAAAAACTCTGACGCCATTTGTCGAATTAAAGTCCCATGAGCTCAAAGCCACAACTTGCCCATATATCTATTTAACAGAAGTGCTCATCTGACAAAAAAAAGAAGAAGTATATATGTATATACATATATATAAGAGAAATTGTTTTTGTTTTGCTTTTGGAAATTGTTTATTATGTTTATCTATCGAGACGCATTCAAGCAGCCCAAAATTGATTGAGTTAGTTCGGTTTTTTTCCGGCTTTGTTTTTATTGACACTTTCATTGAATAATGTTTTGATATGAAATATATGCCTTGACACACACTCTAAGCGCGGTGTCTAACATCTAACACATATTTTGGGATTTCAGGTTTTTTTTTTTGGGGGGCTTTTGGGGTTCAAGTGTTTCTGACCGCTCTGGTCGCATAAATCAACTCGAATCTCGAGTCTCCAATGTGCTTGCAACAACAGGCAATTTTCGAGCAAATATTTTTTTTACTAGCCATTGTCGTTGTCCATTCCCAACCCTGCCTCCCCCTAACTCTAACCATGCCACCCAACAACAAGAGGCAGCCACGGAAGCGTGACCCAAATATTTGTTTGATTTATTAGCTGCCGTTTTTTTATTTTTATTTTTATTTTGTTGTTTTTTTATGTGCCATGAAACAAGTTGTTGATATGTGAATATTTTGGGTAGTTGGACTACTTTTAGGCGTTTGCAATGCATTCCGGTATGTGTGTGCTGGGAATTTCAATTCAGAATGTTGAGCATGGCTTATCTGTGCACCTCATAGATACAGTCATTTTTATTTATTTATTTAATGTGAACAAAAAAACGAACAGTGAAGAACTAACTTGAAATTTAAAATGAACTCGATAAAAATATTAATAGGGCTATAACAAATATGTTTAATTTAATAATTGAGACTATTTATATTCGCTAGCAATTCAGGCATTCAATGAATTTGAAATTGATTGAAATTGAGATAATATTTTATAAGTTGTGAAGCTGAATTGTAGTTCCCGTTCCGGTACATAAAACTTTTGAATTGATTCGAAATTGATTCCGTTGTGTGAATGGATGGCTTCGATAAGTGGTTCGTAAAATAATAATTATTGGGTAAATTTCTCTGATTTATATATAATTAGTATTTAAGTCCATGATTTTAATATATGTATTTATATAATCTGTAAAATTCCTCGACAACATATTTATTATTTTAAATATATATATTTATACATAATCTGTGAAGTTGCCTGATTTAAATATACTTAATACTGTTATCCAATAGACATTTACTTAGTCCTATTACTTTATGGCAATATAAATTTATGTATTTTATCTGTAAAGTTCTCTGATTTAAATATATTTATTACTTAAATTCAACACATGTTTATGCCTCCTTTTCATTCTAAAGTCATTCCTTTCTGTAGAGCATCAAGCCTTCGATTGTGGCCCAATCACTTTCCTTTTTATATGTTGCGTTCAGTTCTTGCATTCTTTAAAAATGGAGTGCGACACAGGTGGCACCATAGTTCTGAAGTGCAACTGACAGATACAAAGCACAAGTTTCGACTAACTCGACACAAAATTCTCACCTCATTGTTTGGCTGGCAGGCAGGTATTTAAGATAACCTCAAGCAAAAGCCAACAGCAAACAGCAAACAGCTAACAGCAGATGAGTAACTGAATGAATGAATGGATGAAGTGCCTGCAATGAGGAAGCGAACGTTAAAGTGTCGATACAAGATAAAAGATACAAGATGCAACACGTGCAGCTGCATCTTTAACACTTGCCAGCCAGTTTCTTGTTTATTTGGCTTATTAGGGCCAAAAAGTGAATCCGCTGTGGCAAGTGCGCCCCGTAAAACTTTTACGGTTCTTCGGTTACGTAAGTTTGCCGCATTGCAAGTGGAATTCAATTTCCAATCGGTTGACTTTGGTTTTTACTTTTTTTTTTCGTTTTGTTTTGGCCAGGGAGGACGACTTTGGTCTAATTCAATTGGCAATGGCTTAGGCCACTACAAAATTTGTGGCACCCAAATTTATGAGCTGTCCAAACGTTTTGTCTCTCCTGTTGCCATTCGATTCGTTACGATTCGAATTGATTCGATTCGATTCGGTTGCCATTTGTCACGATTTTCCTGCCTCACCCACTGCACCCACCCTTTCCAATCCTCGTCTGGGAAAAGTCGTCGCAATGTCAAAGTCATCGACGCCCCAACAATTTTCCGGAAACTTGTTGCCCCTCAATTGTGTAGCTTTCTGGTGTCTGTTGTGATATCTTGCATGATATGCCCACGCTTCAATTATTCAAAAGCTTCAAGCAACACGAATCACATCACAGAGTTGCCACTATATCCCCCTCCCCCACATCTACATCTACCCCCTAGCGACTACCCCTCTATGCCACTCCAGCCACAATTTGCATTTATCTGGGTTTTTTTCCGTGATTCTAGTTTGCCTCTTAGCGTTTCTTTGCTGTCGGCATGTAACATAAAACTCGGCACAAATGGCGTCTAATGGATATTCAGATATTCAAGTCTTTTACGTGGTGGCATTCGAACCGCTCGATGAATGTATTCACGGGTCAAATGTCCAATCGAAAGTGACCTGCTCTCGAGCACTCAATTTGTTGTTGGGTGGCATTCTAAATGCAAAGCGAAATGCAAATGTTATCTTCTTTCATCTACATTTGCCCAGCTGTAATTTTATTCGTTTCTACTCTGCGAATTCATTGTGAATGTGCACCATAGCTTGGCTTTACTGTTCTCAGTTGTCCATCAGAAAACGATTTGCTTGGAAAATAAAATTAGATAATATGAATTATATATTCAACTCATTGATGAATATAAATCGGAGTATATTGCATTTAAAATCAGCAGAAATCTCATAAATTTTATAAATGTTTTCTTTATTTAATTTAATATTAAATTTCATTTTTAATTTCATTTCATTGAATCTATTTTTTACTTTTTGTTTGCCTTGACTTACTTTAGTTGACGCTCAATGATTTATGAATTATACATTCAATTAGTAAATAAAAAAAAACCGAATGTATATAATAAAAAGGTACATTATATATAAAGGTACATATATATTCAACAATAAATAAATCACGAGATAAATATTGATAAATTGCTAGTTTTATTTAAAGGAAATTCGCAGTGTTTATGTATGAATTGATTAAATCTTATCGGGATACAAATATAGTTAACATGGTAGATTTATGTATATGCCTTTTGATAAAATAATCCGTTTTTGTTTCAGGATATATAAATCGTTTTTGTGTATGATTTATACATTCATTTAGCAGATACAAATATTATAAGTATTAATTTTGAATAAATCATTTTTATGTATAAGTTATGCACTCAACGAGTAGATAAATTGCAATGTAAATGCCCATAAAATGGTAGATATTTTATAATGATATATTTCAATCATTATTGTACATTAATTATAAATCGGAATATAAATATAGATAAAGTGTTATTTATGAACTAAATTATGATCTATATAAATATTGATGAGTTTCTGCTAAAAGAAAGCTTCTTGTTCAAATATCAGCTTTCTTCAATTAACATACGTTCTAGTCATCAAGCAGCTATCAATCAGTCAATCAAATACCATCCACATTAATTGCAGAAATGCGTACAAATAATAAACTAATTCTCTCTCATTTTCAGTTGTAGTTGCCAATTTGAAGAGATATTTGTCAAACACTGTCCGACAACGAATTCTCAGCTGCTGAGTGATGATGGCCCCAAATCGAAAGCGTCTGCTGGGAAAGCAGTCAACAACTGCTTGGCCAATTGGCCATTTCAATCAGAGAGCTGTTTGGCTGTCTGTCTGGCTGTCCGCAACTGATGTCTTCATCTGCTAATCACTTGACTGCTCCATTTGCTAGGCAGCTGTTGACATTGTAAGTGCCGGTGCTGCAGGTGGTGGTGCAAGTGGTGCTGCCAGTGGTGCAGCACGGTCTCAAGAAATCTGTTTGATTTTGATTTATGCAACTGCAAACTTCAAACAGCAAATTGCAAACAGCAATTTGCTAACAGCAAATTGCAAGCTGCAAACAGCAAACTGCAAACTGAATACTCGATGCACCATTTCTAATAACTGGACTCGGAAGGTGCTCATAAATCAGCTGGCAGTTGTTGGTTGCATGCACTGCCTGCTGCATGTTGCAAGTTACAAGTTGCCTGTTTTCCGCCTGCCTGTCAACGTTGGCGGGCCCAAAACGCAAAATGCTAAACTCAAAACTGAAAACGTGTCTGGCATCTAATCACTGGCATCAACGGCCTCTCACAGGCGGCAACACACAGTTGCCACACATGCCAACAGCAACAGCAACAACCTTCCGCAATGTCAACTTGGCATTCAAATACCAAAATTACTCGACTTTGAAATAGATAGAAATATATCTAAAGAATTATATATTTGATATAATTTATGTAGCTAATCTATTGATTAATCAAAATGTATTGATACACTCGAAATTAATTTGGTTATTAATCAATAAAATTGTTTTTATTATTTATACTTTGCGAATCTAAAATATCTCGTTCTACAAGATGTTTTTGATATTACATTTATCCGAATATGTCAATCGATTAAATATTGTGCGATAAACTGGTATGTCTGGGGAATCAGAATAAATTCGATTTTGTTTTTTATTTCATTGAATTTGTAACTTAAATTTTATATTTTTATTTTCTTAATTACTTTTTAAGATTTTCTTTTTCAATTGGATGTCGTTTAATTTGTAACTTCAATTTCAATATAAAATTTGTATTTTTACAAAAACTCCTTTTATGTGTATAAATGTATAAAACTTTTTGGATTCACTCTATATATATATATATATATATATGTATATATATACCCCATTGTTAAGCTCATTTTTACACGGTATCCAATTAGCAACAGCATTAAACAATGCTGCTTCTTAGCCAACTTCTGTTTGATAGAGATTTAAAGTTTAAGTGAAATGGCAGCCAGGCGCACAACTCCAAAAGTGTGTGTGCTTGTGTGTGTGCATCTATGTGTGTGTGTGGGTGGGTGGTGTGTTGGGTGGGTGGGGAGCTAGTGGGTGGTCATCTACATAATGTTTGCTCTAAATGCAAACATTCGTACATAGATGAATATGTATCAGTTGCAACAGTAGCGCATTGTGGACACGTATAGGTATGACACACGGCCTTTATTCTCCACTTACCCCCTACGCAGCCCCCTCCCCCTCACTCCTCACACCCCTCGATCCATCAAATTGCACTCAGGAAAAAATAAAGTTTGCAAAAATAATTTTAATGATATAAGCAAAAAAGTATCTAAAACTCATGGGAGTTTTTTTTGAGTGTTGCAATGCCACAAAGTCTTCCCTCTACACCTAACTGTGAATACACCTACCCTACCATTCCCCCTCACTCGTCCCACCCCTCGATCCATCAAACAGAACTCAGATCAAAAATAAAGTTTTTCTTGTTTGCAGAAATCATTTTTAGATATAAGCCAAAAAGTAAGCCAATTTCTAAAATTCGTGGAGGTTTTTTTGAGTGTAGCTATGGCGCACCTACCACTGACTACCCCTGCCCCACTATGCTCACTCCGCACACCCCTCGATGGCCCGCAAACCAAGCGCCGCGATTCGCATGCAAATTTCATGCAAAAATATGTGCAATTTTCGATTCTAGACGATGCCACTGCTGCTGCTGCTGCCGCCTCTGCCTCTGCCTCGGCTGCTACTGTGGCAGTTGTTGTTGCCACGTTTTGGAGCACAGCTGATGCCTCTGTTGCCGTTGCTGCTTCGGTTGCTGCAACTCGTAGAAATTTATGGCGCTTGCATGTCTGAATTTATTTGCTTGTTTCACATGCAAATGCAACGCAGTCCCAACTTCTTAATGTTGATAAAAATGAAAACAACATCGTCACGAGAGAGAGAGAGAGGAGTGCGAGAGAGAGAGAGAGAGAGAGAGAGAGAGAGGGGGAGTGAGAGAGAGAGAGAGAGAGAAAGAGAGATGCAACCACATAGAACATGGGCAGCAATGTCGCAGGAGCCATTCGAAAAGACCTTTAACTGATTTTTGGTGTTTTGGCCACGTTTAAACGCAACCATGTCAGACCATGACCAACAACAACAAGAACAAACTACAACAATGTTAGCAACAGCAGCAGGTAGCAGGCATAGCTTACAGTGGTAACAATATGCTAAATGTGGCTTAAAATTAAAAATTGTAAATTAAACTTTGGATATTTAAAGACAAGAATGGATAATAATATATTGAATCAGTGGATCGCTTGAAAGAGAAAGAGAGAGAGGGAGAGAGAGAAAGAGAGAGAGAGAGGCAGAGAGATGAAGGTAAAGAGATAGAAAGAGATATATACTGATATAACTGAGATATAACTGATAGAGAGAGTGAGATATTTAGACAGATTCAGAGAGAGAGAAAGATAAATATAAATAATGATAATATAATTAATAAATATATATAACAAAATATAATACTCGTTAAACAAAGAAAGAGTGACAGAAGGTCATTAAGATATATATATATATATATATAGGCAAATAGAAAAAGAAAATAAAATAAAGAAAATATTTTTTTCTTTTGAAGCGCTTGGCAAATCATTTCCGTAAATTTCTATAAATAATTAAAGAACATAAATTAAACTTTATTTTTTTTGATATTCCACTGAATGGATCCAAGGCTAAAACAGTTTCCACATATTTTTCCAACTATTCTTCGATCTTTGCTTAATTTCTTTTGTTTGCCAATCCAATTGTTGAGCATGCATATTTTTTGTTAATGGCTGCTTTTCAATATTTGATGCCCATTGTCGCATTGTGGTCGGTGGGTCTCTGCTGGCACATTGCTCTTTCATCATACGTGTTCATTCATAAAAATTGTATATTTATTTGCATGCACACACACACACACACACACATACACGCACACACACACAAATATATACACACAACAACTCAGGCAGACAAACAGTTCAGATATAAATGAAGAGTTGCTTTGGGATTCCAATTTTGAATTCCGATTCGCTTCTGCCAGAACAGTTCACTTTGTTGAGTGAATGTGTGTGTGTGTGTGTGTGTGTGGGTGGGTGTGTTATTTTCTGACCTTGAGCTACGTGAGAGAGCCCATTCAGCAGTGGCTGTCCAGGTGGGGCGCAGGGGCTTAGTTTTGTGCGACTGTTTTAATATTCCTTCAAAAGCATAACGCACTCTGCTCTGCATGCACTCAGAAAAAAATCGCACTGAATTTCAAAAATTCGCCTATATTTATAAAATCGTTTTTATCTTTCCTTAATATCAAGGTGGATTTTTCTAAAATTTCTAATTCTAAAGACAAGAAAAAAACTTTCTAATTTTTAAAACGATTTCTAAATTTTCCGAGCGAATGTTTTTCTAAGTGTGAGTATTGTTGTTGCCTGTGGTAGCAATTTTTTCATCTGTCCCGGTCTGCGTTCGTGCCCCTTGCCCCGCTTCTCCTATGCCTTTTATGTGCCCCTGTTTCCTTAAGAGTTTGGCTGCCTTTGCGTTTTATTGCTGGCAGTTATTTGCTGCCACCTACGTGACTGCCAATCGCTGACTGCTGACTGCTGGCTGGATTGCTGCCACAGACTTTGATGTGGACTCTGCGGCATTGCTACAAAGTGTGGCTGCGCCACGCCTCGCTTAGCTGCAGCAGTTGCCTTGGCATTCACTTTTAAGGCCACACATTTTGAGTTTACAAGTTTTAGGCTTAATACCATCAAAATTGACAAAGGCAAAACTAAACTTTAGACTCACTGACTGACTGACTGACTGACTGACTCGCTGGCAACCCGTGGGCGGATTCTTAGGATTTGTTGTCCCTTCTGGGCCAACTTTCTAAATGTCCGTGTTGACTTTTAATAGTCAAACGTGTTTCACTGTGCACTGAGCAGATCACAGCCCATGTCAAAATCATTTTACCCAATTTCAAATTGTAAGTCGCTTACTTTAAGGCACAACTTGACAGCATCTAAGAAGTTGCCTTTTGGGTTTACTTAGCTTGAAGTTTGTGGAGGAAACACTTCATTAACGAGCAGGCACAGCTTTGATGAAATGTTCTTATCAATTTGTATGTAGTCAACTATATAATTAAATTTAAATTTCAATAAACCAACTCAATTTTGATAAGCTCTACAACTCATGTGAGATACAAAATACTTTTGGGTTTCCTTAAGTTGAAGTCTGTGAAGGAAATATTTAATCAGGGAGCAGACACAGCTTTGATGAGTTGCTGCTTCGTTTGCAGATTTGTTTATATCAATTTGTATGTTGTCAACTTTATAATTAAATATACATATATATTTACATCAATTCTTAAAAGAATTTTGCTATTTCAGTTATACTAAAATACATAACAGATCATATCAATAAAATACTATTTAATATTGTTATAAAGATTTTTGTAGTTTGTAGTCTTTAATCTTGACTCTTTCTGCTTCGTAGTACCAAAGAAAACGGTTCCTTCTGGCTTTTTCTTAAAATTAAATCTAGTAACTAGGAACTTCTTAGCAGCAAGAGTTATCCAACTTAATTAATTTCGTTATTATTTAAAGTGGATTATTATGTTTTTCCAACTCTGAGATTAAATAACTTGAATCTTATAACTTGCCAATACTTAGCAGCCGAAGTTCTCCAGCTTTTAACTTTATTTTATATTTAGTTTACTTAACTAAGTGAAATTGATCTCTTTGTTCGCAAACTAATTTACTGTTAGTCTTTAATGTAGACTATTTCTTCTTTGAACCGTTTGGCTAAGTAGGCAAATTGAATTTTAGTTTGGACTCAAGTCAAGTGAATGCACTTGCGAACACTTTGGCCAAAAACTTTCCCATGACTTTGGAGTAGGTGTGTGCATGAGTGTGTCTGAGTGTGTGTATATACGTGTGTGTGTGAGTGTAACAAGTTGAGTGTTGGCCCCTAAACTCTGCACAGTTGCAACCTGTCTGCCAGTTTGGCCCAACACGCCCAGCACTTCCGTCTTGAGGCATTTGCATGAATGGGTCGCATTGTCGATATATAGTGTATGGTGCTGTTGCTGTTTGCCACATGAGGCAAACAGGGAGCTGTTAAAATGCATCTTCAAAAAAGCATTATAGTCGACACAAAGCGATGCGTTCTTTACTACTACGAGCCAGACAGAGCGAACAAAAATACAACAAAAAAAACAACACAAAACACAAAAACATAAAACACAACTAGCAGTTGGGGCAAGGACTGAGGCAAGACATGCGAAGAAACGCGTTAAACTTTAGTGTCCCAGGGGAGCCGCATGAGGAGTAGATGGGCGGGTCGGGGTGGTAAGCATTGCTGTTAACAAGGCAAAGGCAACGGCAAAGGCAGCAAGGATGGCTCCTAAACAAGGAAATTGTAACCCGACAGATAGCGAGACGCGTATAATGGAAGCACAGACATATTTTTCAGATTTTAACGAGGCTGTGTGGCAAAGGACTACCACTACTACTACTACTGCGACCAAGGATAGCCATCTATGTAACACACTAAGAGAAATAAGGTAGACCATAGATAAAAATTCGCCAAGCGTAACTCAACTTTTTAATCCGAAATTATACTCCTAAAAATCAAATTAATTAATAAATTTCATTATTTCTTTTTGAATTTTTGAAAATATTTATTCTAAATATCATGAGTTGTATTTAATAAAAGAAAAACTTGCAACATTTTTTAAGGCGATTTTCTAAAATTCATAGTTAATTTTTTTAAAAGTGTATGAGATATTTGGGTTGGGGGTAGTAGAGACAAGCAAGAAGCATTTTTCTCTGGCCAGTCCTTTGGCATTGTTAGATTGTTGGTGGCTTCAGCTGCTTCTACGCCAGAGTTGGTCAGAATTGAGGGCGTGTCAGTGGCACAGAGTGTGGCAACATTGTGCAGCAACATTGCTGTATGATGTTAACTGTCGCTCCTATTTGTCATAAAAGTGGCTACAAAGTGTGCCAGGTAAAAAAAAAAAAAAACCCAAATAAAAAGGAAAATAGAAAGAAATAAATTTTGCAGACTTCCCAAGCGCATGTTGGTTGTCTGTGAAGAACAACAGCTTTGAGTTTCTGTGCTCACATTTAATGTCATTCTGAAAAGATGCTGCCACTACTTTAAATAGGCTAAAAGTCACACAGCTTGTGCCTGATATATAAATATTTTGCATTATTTATCAGAAATAGGTTTTTTTCATATATGAATTGATTTATTCAAGGATTGCAGCCAATTTGGCTTTTTGTGCTTCTTACTCAGGCTTATCGTTGTATAGCTATTGATAAACAATGGAAAAGGGAAATCGTAGCAAAGCTAAAGTGAAACCATGAAAAATCGATCAATAATGGTATCCATCAACTCTGACCTATCTTAACTTGTTTACCGCTCTTGACTTTTTGGCAACGCCTTCTCATTGTTTTCAGTTGAAGTTTGTTGTGGGTTGCCAGCCAATTTGCTTTGATTGATTCGTATCTGTGGGCAAAGTTTTGCACAGTCAATTAAAAATGCTAATTAATGTCTGCTTTTTGGGCAATATCTGTCCGTTTGTCCAACTGTCTGTCTGTTTGGCAGACTCGACTTTGCCATGTGTCTAATTAACCTCTAAGCTTACAAGAAATAATGAATATTTCATTTCGTTGAGATTCAAAATCAGATGTATGCATTTCAAATGCACTGCAATTACCAAACTCTAAAATTATTCACTGCAAGACATACAAGTAAGTATTATAATTGGGGCGGGGCATAAGACCGATTCGTATTTCGATTGTGTTTCAGAGTTTTAATCGCTTAATTTCAGTTATATTTTATAAAGCTAGATAAATATTAATATTAAATATTTATTGTTCTGCAATGAAAATGAAAAACTCCTAATTAACTCGTTCAGCTTCAAATATTTCGAAGAAATAGCCAAAATAAACAAAAACTGAAGAAAAACGAAAGGAATAATAAAAAAAGGAGAGTGTGGAGATTATATGGAAGAGTAAAATGGTCAAAGGAATCAAAGGGATTATAAAAGGAGCTATGAAAATACATTTTGTATTTTGACAGCAACTGAATAATTTATATGTAATATATCATATATCATATATCATATATCATATATCATATATCATATATCATATATCATATCTGCTCTTCAATTCTTCTAAATATTAATATTTTTTCATAGGGCATTTGGCAGTCGATCATGCATTTATTAATTAATTTTTGTTTTTTATACATTTTGTTTTTCGTTTGCAAATTGCTGTGTGTTAAATGCCAGCTCAAATATTTAATTACCTAGCTGCTGATATTTCAGTCAACTCATTAAAGCAATTAAAAAATGCTGCTATTTGTTCGCTGTGTCTGTGTATGTGTGTGTGTGGGGGTGTGTGCGTGTGTATGTGTGTGTGGGCATGTATTTTTTTTTTGGTAGAGGGCTTGTACTGAAATGGGTTTTTGGAACTTTTTGCATAGTTTAAAGAACATGAAAAAGTTGCTGAAAAGTTTCGTTTCCTTTTTATTACATGGCGCTCCCTCTCTCTCTCAAGCTCACTCTCTCTCTCTCTCTCTCTCGCTCTCCCTCTATGACTGTCTCAGCATCTGCCTGCAAGAGTTGCCGCCTAGTTGCAAAGTCAGCTTTGCAGCTTGTTTGAGAAGTTTGGTCAACTTAATTAGCACGTTGATTATTTTTAACGCCCAATCGAGCACTGGAAATGATTTCATTACATGGATGCCTGTCGAGGGGTGGGAGTGGGAGTGGGAGTGGCTACCCTCCACTCCCCAACACCCCACTTCAGAATTTTGCCACATTGCTGATGGGATTTTTGGTTTGTCAAGTGCAGCATAAATTGCGCTATGATTATTTAATTGCCGCAAAGTCTTTCCACAAGTTGCTTGACGAGACGCAGACATCGGGTGGGGGGAGGGGATTTTTGCGGCTTGCCAAGTGCAATATTTGGCCGAGAGTCGTTGGAGTGCTTGTAAACGTTGCAAATTAGTTGGCCCGCATATATATCTATATGTAAATTTATATATATATATATATATATATGTAAAGTGGCTGCCGTTTTGACCCATTTGAATTCTTGATGACACTTTGCAACTGTTAATTTGCATTTTCTATCCACAAATTGTGGGGCAGAACACGAGAAAATGCTGAAAATGAGGTCAATGCACCGAGGCATATTGACAAATTCAGTTTTGGTTCACCAAAGTGCATAATTAAATTTGTGGTTTTAATTTTAATTATGGCTTAAAAGTAGCCTTAAAGATTTCATTAAAAACATATATAAAAGTTGACAGCTTAAAAAATAGTTTACAGTTATATTCTTTACTTAAATTTGAACAGCAGTTCATATAAATGAAAAAGTTGAATTTTTATAATACCTGTTTTAATTGCAATACTGAGAATTATTTAATTGAGTATCCATTAATATAATTGGCAAGTTATGGAAACTTAATCTAAGACAACTACCCAGACAAATTCCATTAATGTAATGCCTGTTCTCAGTGCGATGTTGAGAACTAATTATTTTGTTTACTTATTAAAATAAAAAATAAAAAATAGATATTAAAGAGCTTCGACCTAAAAAAGACTAGAATTATATTCTATTATTTAAATGCCTAATTTAATTGAGTCGCACATAGGGCAGCCAGATGTAAACACGTTTCATTCTAACTATAAGGGACCATATTTCATTTCATATTTACCACAGCCTGTGTCGCATTGTGTCGTCTTCCATTTGGTTTCATTTGTTGTCTCATTTAAGTCATGCAGCGTCTCAAATTAAGCGTTAAATTTAACACATAATACACGTTTTATGGCCCAAGCGCATAGCTTTATAGCTTGTTCTACACACACACAACACACACACCGCACACACACTCAGCTACCCCCATTCCCTCATTTTTAGCTGCTATCTGCGAGACTCACTTTTAAATGTAACTTGTTTGCCTTTGAGCTTACAACTGGCAAACAGCGTTCAACAAACATGCGAAGGGGAAAACTACAGAGCCAAAGAACCGAAGAACAAAGGTTGCAGCATTAAGAAATATACATACACTCAGACAAAAAAAGGAACCTTGAGATTTTAGAAATTCGTCATACCAAGGCTAAGTCAGCTTATTGTTCAGAAAGTATATTTCTAAAACCAAGGCATTTCTTTCTTAATTTCGGGGTACAAAATCTAAAATTTAGAAAATATGTATGTCCAATTTTTTACGGTGTTTATTCATATGTATAAGCCAACAAGCAACTCCAATAATAGCTTTTGTTGTTGCTTACATTATTGATAAACATTAGTGTTTAAAGATTTCACACACACAAACATTTTAGATAGTTTATAAATTCATATAATTGAATTTGAAAAATCTTTCGTCGGCTAAACTGTTATATAATTTGAATATCTTAATAATAGAAAATAGTTCCTAAAATGAGCAAATATCAAATTTTGCGGAATGTCGATTTAGGGTCAGCTTTCCTAATATTTAAATATGTTGTTTTCCTAAATTTGGAAGTTATTTCTATGAAAAAAAAGAATATAATTTCTACAATTCAGTTAGCTTTTTGCTGAGTGTATGTATAAAGGAATGTACATTTGCTATGAGGATATCCATAGCCCACATCATGTCTCATTATAATATCTACTCAGGCGAGATTAGTAAGAAAAATTTGATCGCCTGACAAATCCTATTTGCACGCTTCGCAAGAAAATCAATTTTCTTCGCATTGTTTCCTCTTCTTCTTCAACGTCTTGTTGCGTCATAAAATCTTTTTTAGAACTTCATTCGACTGCCTTGGTTTGGTTTTTTTTTTATCATTATTATGCTAGCTGCTGTGTTCTAACAACCCTTTTATCATTGATCATGCTTACTTACTGCTAAACTGCTTGGGTTCGTTTCTTTTTTTATGGACTTGCTAAGATGCGTGCAGCGCTTCCTGTGAGGCATGCCCCATCCCTGTCCCTTGCCCCTCTATAAAAAAAAATACTCTGACTCATTGCGGCAGCAGCCACCGCTTAATGGCAATTAGTTGGAAAATGTTGTTGAGCTGGTCGCTTGATCTAGGCGAAACTATATAGTATATATATATAAATATATATATATATATATATTTACTCTCAAGTTATTTCCACTGAAATCACACCCCGAAAAAAAAATCAGAAACAGAAAAGAAATAGAATCATTTATTGTCTGTGGTTAGTTCTTGTTCTTGGGTTCTTGAGTTGAGCGCAACTGCCACAATTTGATTATGTAATTTTAGTTGCTGCCCACATCCGCGGTGGCAACATCATCAAGTGGTGGCAGGCACATTTAAAAGATACACTCAGAAAAATAATATAATAAATGATTGAATAAAATTGGAAAAATCCACAATGAAATTTAAAAATGCAAACACTGGCCTTAAACAAGTAACAACTAGAAATTTACTTTTACTTTCTGAATAATTGGTTGACTAAAAACATTGGCGATTTTCTGAAATTGATATCGATATTTTGCTCAGTGTACAAACTCATTGACAGGCCATTGGAAAAGGAAGCGTTGTTTTTGTTGCTGTTGATTTTGAGCTGTTTTTTTTGTTGTTGTTGTCGTTGACGTTTGTTGAAGATTCTGTTGCTGTTGTTGCTTAACACGTGGGCGCTAGAGAAGTTGCAGACGTGCTAGCAACATTAATCACACACACACACACACATACACACAAACACCTTCGAACAAGAAAAAAGTGCGATGCAGCTGACGAAAAGCCGGCTATGTTTGTGCCTTTGCAACATGTTCGCTGGCCAACATGTTCGCTCCTTGTAACTGCTGGCAATACAACAAATGTTGCTGCGTCGCTCTCTTCCGCTCGCGCTCTCTCTCGCGCAGCATGTTGCCTAGACATGTGGCGCTCTCATGTTGCAATGCAGCAAATAAACTAGTTAAAAATAGAACAACAAATTACCTATTTAAATGTAATACTTAAGTTAATTAGTTAGCCAAACTTGACTTGTCTTTGTTGTTAGTGCACTCAGGTTGCATTTCTGTAGCACTAGTTCAGCCCCATTTGATTCGCTCAGTGTAATCGTGCTTGTGCTCTCAACATTGCGGCGCATCAGTTTCAGATTCATTTGCTGGCCGTCAGATTCAGTTGTTATCTGTAAGTCGCCCCGTGTCGTCATATGTACGGATAATGCAGCAGTTTTCCAATTTTCCACAAAGTGTGTTGTTCAATTTTTTAAAAACATCAAACAAAAAGTCGTGAAATAAATCCATACAAAATATTTACAGCACTAAAAATAAAAAGTGTGGCTGAAATAAGTCTGTCAACCAAAGCGACAAATTGTCATTAAAATTGATTTTTTTTGGCAACCAAATTTGTCTGAAAAATTAACGCGCCAAAAAGTCGCGCGCAGCTTGTCATAAATATCCAACAACAATTTTTCTTGTGCTGTTGAAGTGAAGAAAAACAACAATAAAATAAAAATTCATTAACAAAATATTTAAGCAAAATTGTGAAATTGTAAAAGTGTTGAATGAGTGCCAAAAATTTTGACAAAAAGAAAAAACGCATTTAAAGCAAATAAAATTTCCAAGCTGCTGAAACGCAATTGAGGCGATTTCAGTGTGATTTATGGTCACAAATAAAAGTGCATGCAACAAAAGGCAAATGCCATTAATGAGTAGCAGGCTATAGAACGTGCAACAACAAAGAAACAAGAAATAAAAAATAGGTGCAGCAACAATGAAAATAAGTAATTAAAATAGATGCAACCAGAGCAATAATTACACACAATAAAAAAGTAAATAAATAATACTAATAAAATAATAATAATAATAATAAAATAATAAATTTCGAGCAAGAATTGCAGTCACTTAGAGAAAACGATTATAATAAATATATCATAATAAAAAAGAAGAACACTGCAAAAACTGAAGATAAACAGATATCGAGTCACAGATACATTTCAGGTTTCATAGAGTTGCAGATACTTCGAGAGATACATAGTAATAAAAAGTAACAAATAAATAAATAAATAATAACTAAAAAAAGAACAAAGCAAAAAGTGGAAAGATACAAGTACACACAAATACATTTCGGGTCAGAGTTGCAGATACTTGCAGAGATGGCTGCCTTCCGGCAGAGCAGCTGCAGCTGCAGCCGCAGCAAGGGCATCTTTCCGCTGATGTTGCTGCTGCTGCTCCTCCTCGCCGATCTGAGTTTCTCGGCCGAGGAGCATCCACATCGTCACTCGCACAATGCAACAACAATGAGTCCGACTCCGACTCCGACTCCGATTCGGAGCAACCGGCATAATCAGCAGCAACGTTTGCAGCAATTGGATGGTTTGGGCTTCGAGTTGGAGCAACACCAGCTTCATCATCATCAACATCATCAGCATCATTTGAGGCACGAGCAGCATTTGCGCGAGGAGCTCAGCAACAGGCAGCCACCGGTGGCAACTCTCAAACAACAGCCAGCTCCATTCCAAATGGAATTGGAGCAGTTGCAACTACTGAGCACTGGGCCGGGCCAGCAACATCATTTGCGGCATCACAATCGGCATCACGTTGCCTGGGAGCAGCGCGTATTTCCCGGTCAGACAACAACTGCTACTCCACTGATCACCACAGATGCACCCAATCTGCTCACCAACAATAATAATAATGATATTAATAATAAAAGTCCCAATATTTCCACACGTTATTTTGATCGCGATGGCATTTATCCGGCAGCTTGGATGCAACCACAACATGCCACACGAGCACCCAACTGGCAACAGCAGCTGATCGATAGCGATGAGGATCAGGATGATATTGATGAGGACGATGATGAGGATGAGGACGAGGAGGATGAGGATGGTGAGGAGGCCTATGATGATGCCGCTGAGAATGAGGAAAGCTTGCGCGCCGCCGCCGAGTTGGCCAAACAGATGCCACGCTATTCGTTCTTCAGCCAAAAGTTGCCACAGATCAGTTCCACTGAAGAGGATTACGATGACTCAGATGTGGAGCAGGTGGGCAGCCACAAGAGGGTAACCAATCGGCATCCCAGCATCTCGGCGGGACACACTAAAGCCGCCGCCAAGCGAAACATTTTCGATTGGCTCTTCAAGGGCAACAAGGAGAAGGTGAAGCAAACCACGACGGAGAGACCCAAAATGCAGGAGGGGCAGGAGCAGAAGGATCCGCTGGATGCTTCGTCCAACAATGGCTACTCTAATGAGCAGTGGAATAAAATTGAGCACGAGCATCATTTGATGAAGCAGCAGCACCAGAAGGAGTTGCAAGCGTTGCGAGACAGCAGCCGGAATCGAAATGTGCCACTGATAAGAAATGTGGCATTGCCACGCGGCAACATTGATAATGAGGTAAGTGTTTCTCTGTTTGGCATTGCGCCCATTAGCAACAGCTGTAGCTATGGTGATAATGATAATGATGTTGTTGTTGATGATGATGATGATGTCATTGGTTATTGTTGGAAATATACGCACAGCTGATTAAAGTTGAGCATTTGCATTCACAATCGAAACTCAAACTCAAACGCAAACTGGAACTGAAACTAAAACTGAAACTGAAACAGAAAATGTGTGCCATAAAATAGGCCACAAATTGGATGGGTTTATGGCTGACTGGTCAAGCATTTAGATTGATACGCAAACAGATAAACAAACTAACCCACAGATAGGCAAACAGACAGGCAGACAAACAGACATTAAATATTCACACTGTGCGAAAGCGAAAGTATCATGCCAGTCTTCAAGAAAATAAAAAAATAAATAAATAAAAAATATTTAAAAATAATATAAATATAAATATAGAAATAATATGAATAGATTATGAAATAATTAACATAAATTATAAATACAGTAAATAAATTTTAAAAAATAATAATGAAAACATTAATAGAATAAATCAAATAAATAAAATAAATGTAAATAAATTAATTTCCATTTTCATAAGTTTTATTTTGTTCAATCTATTTTTGTCTCTTTCATTGTCTTCTTATGTATTAATTTAAGATGAGCAAAAAATGTCTCAAGTTTCTTGAAATTAAATTTATTAAATGAAAAATTTTGAATTGAAGTGGTTTTCGTGAAATCTGAGCCCAAAGAAAAAGGAAATAATAAATAAACGAAGTAATATATGCCAATTAAATAAAATAAATAAAGTAAATAAATGAGTTCATAAAAATTGATTAATGTGATTGCTTAATCAGAAATATTCATAGTTTTATGAGTGAATTAATTGGTATGCAACAAAAGTCTTTATGAATGGCCAACATTGTAAAACGTGCTTTTTTTTAAATAACAAATATTATGAGTTCAGATTTTTCAATAACTGCACAGTTTTGAAATCAAGTATTGGTCTTGGGCTTAAATCAAATTTGTATTGTATTGCAGATTTATGTATAACGAGCAGAAAATGTTTCAAAAATCTATTAAAAATTGAAAAAAGAAATAATAAAATATTTTCATAGTATTTTACTGGCAGAAGAAAGCATCTCCGACCCATAGATTGTATTCTTGATCAGCATAAAGCGCAGAGTCGATTTAGCCACTTGGCCAATTCAGAAAACAAGTTCTCATCCTAACTTGGTTTATTTAAATTCCAGAAAATTTTACGAAATTTGTTTTTATTGGATTTTGATGTTCTATTTAACAACAAGCAAGAAATGCATAATTTTTCTTGAATATTTAAATTTAAAAATGGGTTTTTCAGAAATATGAAATTGTGCAATACTTCGAAAGCCATATTTTTATTAGTGAGCGGTCTACTTAGAGTCCTAGGCAAGAAAAGGAAAGAAAAGAAATTCAAATTCGAATTATTTAAATTTGAAATATTTATTTATTCTTCGCGTTTTTACACTGTCCCCCTGTGCGATTATGTGCCTAAATTTCTGGATGGGTTTGGCTCAAACACAGTTGTGCATATTAAATATGTGAAAAGCACAAAGATTTCTTTGGAATTCCAAACACAAACTTCTTAGATCTAAGATGAATAATATTTTATTGAGAGTTGTGAGAGACCTAAAAACACCTTCAAGCAATAATTTAAATGCTTTAAATAACAGCATTTCGTAACATTTGCAAAGATAGCTTACTCATTCCAAACAATAACTGTTTAGATAAGAAATGACTGGACTGGACCGTAAAGCATTCATTTAATGATAATAATATTTGAATCATAGTAAACATTTGCAAAGATTGTTGAATCATTCCAATCTAAAAATGCTTAGATAAAAGATGAGTAAAATCACCTTATGTGAATATTTGCTAAAGTTTAAGTCTCTTATTTAAAAGTTTGGTTAATTTCTCGCAGTGCACACTGCTGATTAGTTACAGATGCATAATATATACTAACTGGTATACAGCACACGCACTGACCAGGGCTAATTTCGTTTGCATTTTGGCTGTCAGCAGCAGCAACAGCAACAGCAACGGCAACAGCCACAGCAACAACAACAACAACAACTTGCCTCGTGTTTTCTTCAGTGTGTTGTTGGATTGTTAAATATTTGACAGACATTTCGCTAAAGAGGCAAACGCTGATTTTGTGAACAGCAGCTGCTGTCAAATTGTTTGGCAACTGGCAGTTGTTCAGTTATTTGGTTGTTGCTTTTTTTGCTGTTGTTGCCCCTTTGCGGTTGGCTAATTGAAGCCAACAGCAGCAACCAGATGCAGCCGCGAACTTGCAACAATTTGTTGCATTTAATTTACGCTTTTTGCAAAGCTGTACGTTGTTGTCAGCTTTTAATTGCATTTCGTTCAAATTTTATTTTCTGTGTTTCGTTTTCCATTTTCCATTTGATGCGTTTTACTTTTCCGTTTTTCTCGAGTTGCTTTGCTCACCCACACACACACACACACACACACCCACACCCATACCTTCGCCTAATTGAAAAGGACAAATTTAATTAGCCCAAATGCAAACAATTGCTTTGCCAGCAAGGGGGCGTTTGGGTAGGGGGCGTGGCGGACTACCCGCATCAAGTAGCAAAGTGGAACAAACCCGGAAAAACTGGATAAATGGCTGACAAACCAAAGAAAGAAAGAAATTTTCTTTGCCTTTTTTTATCAACTCGCCATTTTTACGACTTGAGCAATTTTGTAGTTCTTTGAGCAATTAAAATGGTTCAAGTGTTAAAAAAGAGATTCGCAAGGCGAATAAACAAACTTGATTAAAGATTTAAGGACTCACATTAAAAGATTTAAAATGGATTCACACAAGGAGAACAAGTTTATTACACACTTGAGTTTAGTTGAAACTTGAGTCTTGAAACAAGTCACTTATCTTATAAGCATTTTATCGTTTCAAAAGAGCAACTCAAAAACTGAAGTTAAATTTTGTTTTGTTAAAAGATTTCAACTTTTGTATTTGCGAAACTTTTCAAAATGCAGTTTGCTGTAAAGTTTTAACATTTTTTTGTGATTGAGTTTGTCGAAATATGCTTTTTAATAAAATCGGAGTTTTATGCCAATTTACACAATATTTTCATTAACCAAATGTCTGCTGTTTGCCTAAAAAGTTATTAATAGCTTGTAAAGTTTGATTTGAACATGAAAAGAAAATCATTTCTCAAATATTGTTGGCACAGTTCGACTTTTTCTGCTTCTTGGCTAGGCAAATGGCTTCCCCCTTCGCTGCCAATTGCCACTTGCCATATGCCACTTGCCACGTACATACATATTTAATTGGTAAGAACAATTGGCTTCATAATTATCGCATAATTATTATTGCATTTTTGCCGAGTGCCGCAACTAAAATAAAAATAACAAACAGAAAAAACTGAAGCGTGCCATAAAAATCAACTTAAATGAAATCAACGGGCAGAAAGATAAAAAAGACAAAAAATATCGCTCGAAAATATTGTAAATATCAAAATAAACAGACGCGAGAGAAAATAACAACAAAAACAAGAAAAACAGCAGCTGCTGGAATGAAGACAAACAGCTGCAACAATAACAACAACAATGGGGAGGCATTCGGGTTGGGGCTTAGGTTGGGGTTGGGGGTTGTTGTATGGGGCAACAAATACGAACAAAAAAATGAATGCGACAGGTGAAATTGGCGTACTGCCATTGAGATGACAGATGAGGCGCCTCTGATCCACAACCCTGCCCCTCTGCTGCCCATCAAACTAATATACATATTTACAGTTGTCTGCGGATGACGCCGTGGCGCTTTTGTTTCCTTCCTTTTTGCCCCAACTCCTCATGTCACATCCCCCCGCATCCTCTTTGTGCTCAGTCACTCGCAAAATGTATCTCAATGTTTGCGTAATGCATTATTTGCATGTTGCACTCATTGCTGTTGATGTTGTTGTGGTTGCTGTTTGCTTGTTGCTGTTGCACTTAATTGCAATGTTGGTTAAACATTTTTTTCAACATTTATTAATACCCTTGAAATGCTTAATAAGGGGTATGTGTGGAATGCAATTATGATTGAGATTGGGAAGCTTAGTTTGGGTTTCAAAATTTATAACTCAAGATTGTCAACATTGACTTCAAAATGTATAGTTTTGGAATTATTTTTAATGCACACAGAAAAAAAACGCTTTAAAATTTGTGTGTTGAGATTCTTGATTTTTGAAATGCATTTTATTTATTTATTTACAATAATATTAATAATTGTTTTCTATATATCTGGACAAGTTTATAAATTGGTTTCAATTATAAAAAATCAATTATTAAAATTATTGAATTGCATTTCTGTATTTTGAGTCGGCTTCAAATTTCAATTGGTAAATTGCAGTTCCGATTTGAATACCCTTAACTAATCTAAAACATCTAATCAAATTTGATTTCCTAATTTAGGCTACGTTTCTATAAATTCACTGATTAAGATACAATTCTATAATCATGTTTATCTGATTTTACTGATTTATTGTGGATTTACTTACATATGGCAATTCGAATGTTAAATTAATTTACAGGAAATTCGTAAGTCATCTCTCTATCTCTATCTCTATCTCTATCTCCATCTCTATCTCTATCTCTATTTCTCTCCTTCTCTACCTCCCTCCTTCTTACACTGTCTCACTCAAGAACATTGCTAGCTGCTGGCTGCTAGCTGCATTTGTAGCAATCTCTGTTGTGCTGTTAATTAACGCTTCGAGTGTGGTTAACCGGGGCGTATGCGCAACATGCGGCAGTCATTTAAAATAGGGTGTTAATCAGGCTAAAATGTGCATTAAATTAAAATTGTATCTTTTAATTACAATTGCAAGGGAAATTAAATTTGTTTGGCAATTAAATGTCCCAATGGAAATTTAATATTTTCACATAACCATGTGTTTATTTTGGTTATGGAAATTGTGCTGATTGCCATAAACAATCAACACTGTATTGTTAACACTTAAACGTAAAATACATTTTTATTCTTTAAAACTTAAGTCTGGATTTTTGAATATTTTTTGAGGGCAATAATTTTAAATTCTTTGTAAATACATAAGTAAATGAGCAGCAAAGTAAATTACACCTTTTAGTCAGTATTGTGCAACAGATATAAAAGAATAACATGATTCGGATGACGAAGATTTAATTATTATTTGAAATATTTAAGAACGGTATTCGAAAGAGTAAGGAAATATTAAAAGTGTAAATTTATGAGCAAATATAAAGCAGAGACGGTTTTTTTAAAAGCCAGAATATTCAACTAACAAGTTTTAAGATTATATCTAATAAGAATGTCAATCATCCCTTATACATATTTGAATTAATTTCACATGTTTTAGTATTGTTGTAATACATTTTTGAATTTGGCAAACGAACTTGTTTAAAATGTTTAATTGCAATCCAAATTGTGCTTGAACCAAAAGCTTTGCTTTGGAAGTAGCGCAAAACTGACTTTATTGCTGAGAGTCGCATTAAATAGTTCTGCTCAGGCAGAAAGTGTATCGATTCACTTTAAGCTAATTTTTCAATAAGCTGCACATTTTGCATGGCCAATTTATGATCACATGCCTCTTATTTAAGGGTCATGAATACGAGCAACTTAAGCTGCATTTGCTGCATGATGCGTGCTGCATTTAAATCGCTTGCCTAATCCCTTAAACAGCTTTTGGAGCAAAGATCTGCATTTCAACTAGCAGCAGCAAAAATAAATGGCAAATAAATCGACGGCAATATTTGACCAAAAATAATATGTTTGCATTCGAATGGATATTTTTGCGCTTTACCTTGTTTTGCTGGGCTTTTGCGTTTAGACCAAAATGGGTGTTGCACAAAAATCGCACGCCATCGAAAATATTTGCCAACATTTTTTTGTTATTTTGTGCAATTTGCAACGCTTTCAATTGCTGTTCAAATGTTGTTGTTTGCTGTAAGTTGTTGGTTTTTAGTTGTTAGCTGCTGTTGCTGCTGCTGCTACTGCTGCTGTTGCTGTTGCTGCTTGTTGTCTTGTTGTCTTGTAAGCTGCACTCATAAAAGAAAGCTCCATGTGCAACTCACCATATTATTTATAAAGTGTGTTTTTAAGATCCAGCTTATTTTTTTCTCAATTTTCCAAAACCTTTTTCTTACTCTTATTATTAATAAATATTTGTATTTTAAGATTTCACTTTAGTTTATAAATTCATTGAAATTAATTTGATAATAATTTAATTTTAATAATTTGAATAAAAAGTGATGACAGTAAATTTCATTACTTCTTTCTGCATTTTAGATAGGTTTTTCTTTTTAGAAATGCTTTTTTAATAATAAAAAATATTTCTGAAAACAATATTTTTGGGATTATTGATTTAGGGCAAGTCTTTCCATTATAAATTTTTTTAACATATTCCTAAAAACAAGAAAAAATGTCTAGTTTTCTGGGAGAGCTTTCTAGCTTTCAATGTGATTTTTTCTCAGTGTATGCTGTTGTTGCTGCTGCTGCGGCTGCTAGTTTTTTCCTGCTGTTGCTACTGTTGCTCTTCATTGACCTTTCTGAGCTGTTTCAACGAAGCTCTTCATTTGCAAACACACACACAAACACTAACACACTCGCACACCCCACAAATACTTTCATACAGCAGCAGCAAGCTGACACGCCCCCTTCGCCCACAGCTAGCATGTGGCACGCCCACGTTGTGCTGTCAGTTAGCTACAGATTTGATTGCTGCTGCTGTTGTTGCTGTTGCTGCTGCTGCTGCTGTCGCTTTATCGTCTCTGGCATTTGTAGTTGCAACTCGTATCTTGCTGTGTTCATAAGCTTTTAACAGCCTTTGTGTGCGATCTTCCCCCTCTTCCCCTCTCTCTTGTCACTCTCAATTGTTATGGCAACTTCCCTGCTGAGCTGCTTCCCTTCGCATCCCAATTCTCCCCTCTTTATCTCCAATGTTATTTCCCTTTCTGGTATTCTGTTTGCCTTTTAGCAAATGTGTGTTTGCAACAGAATCAACAGCAACAGCAGCAACAGCAGCAAAAGCTGGTGGCCAAATTGCGCTTAGTCCGCACTTCAATTGGCAAAAGCGGCTCACAGTGAAATGAAAACTAACCACAAAAGTGGCAAACAAAGCCGCTAAGCAACACCAGCAGCAGCAACAACAACAATTGCTTTGACCTTGACATTGAGCTGTGTTGCATAGCAGCAGGCCACACTGACAACAACACGACTTCAACAGCTTTATGCAACACACATTGTTATCAATCATCAAGTTGTGTAAATCTCTGTAGAAAATTCTCGAGGATGGCTAAAAATGTTTGATTGCCTCAATTCCGTCAAAACTTTACCGATTTGGATAATGGTTTTTCTTCTAGAATAATAATACATTTGAAATTGAAATGATTTCATTCCAAAATTAAAGTGCCAGAACAGCATAAAAAAGTCAAGTAACAGCTTGACAAGTTAAGACTGAACCGATTTAAAAAAACAGCGTTTTTTTTGGTAACGGTTTCATCTTTTCTTTAATTCAATAATTTTGTCAAAACTAGTTAAAATTTAACTTTAAAAACAAGTAGTAATTTTCTCATTTATTTATTTTTATTTGAAATTTTAAGGTCTGTGGCACTCTAATTTGATTCTTGCAGTCAGCTGTTGTTGCTGCTGCTGTTGGTGTTGCGTGTTGCATGTTGCTGCTCCTGCTGCTGCTGTTGCTGCTGTTTTTAACTGCTTCATTGCAGTTGCGCTCTTGCGGCTATTGATTTTTCTTGCTTGCTGTTGCATGTGGCATGTTGCTGCTGTTGTCGCTTTGCGTGTTGCTGCAAGGCTACCATGTTGCTTGGCAGTTGCTGATGCTGCTGTTGCTCATGTTGACATTCACCCGCACATCATGCTGCAAAGTATTTTCATTGCTTTTATTAAACATTCCATTTACTTGTTTGCTATTTGGCATGCTTTCCATTTGCCACTGGCATTCATTAGCAACAGTTGCAGCTGTAACAACGCCAACAACAGCAGCAGCAACAGCCATGCTACTCTTTTGTGGCTAAAGTCGAGGATAAATTTCAGCACTTTCAATTGCACAACTTTTGCTTATTGTCGCTTTGAAATTGTTTTTCATCTTCCTTTGCCAAGTTTAGCCATTTCTAATTTTCGTTGGCTGCAAAAGTGGCCAGAATTTATTGCTGCTTTTAATATAAATTTTCACAAATTCTTTTCCAACAAAAAGGCAACATAAATCCACACAGCCAATTGGCAAAGAGCTCGCTTCCATTTGAAGTCAACGCGATGACTTTATTAGCAAAACTATTCTCTGAGAAGAGGTAGTTATATATATATATATATATATACATATATTTATATTTATAGCTGTGGTCATTTTATAAGATTTATTTCAGCTATTTACGTAATCAGAATTACGTAATAACGAAATTGATATTTCTTATAAACGAATTTCATCAGCTTTTCAGAATGAAAGTGATCAAATAGAACCGTAGAACGCCAACTTGTTGACTCATTTTATTTATACATTGATTTTTATTTTTTTATGATCAGCTGTTATTTAGAAGCCGTCTTTTTACCTAGATTCCTCCACAAAGGAAATTGTAAAACCAATTTCGTTCTGCTTTTCTTTTTTTAACAGTCAACTAAATTTCCAATTTGAAATTCACAAAAATCATTTCTTTATATCTCAATTTTTCATGACCATAGCTAACTTATCTTTTCTGTCTAAGAATTAATGACAACAAGTGTACTTTTTACGGGTTGTCTACAACCGTAAATGCATAAAATATATATATGTATGTACATCTCTGATAAAGAAGCCCACTCCAGTTCCCATTGTGCCACACATGTTGCAAAGCATTCTTGGAATGCCGCTAAATCTCTTGCGGCTGCAGCGGTTTCATCACTTTATAAATCATCATGCAGACATATATAAACATATATACATGTATAAGAGCAGAAGGCAGACACACACTGAGAGAAAACGACGACAGTTTGCGAGCTAATCTGACAGCAAAACTGTTTGTCAGACAACAACAAGAAATTGATATGTATCTTTTTGCTGTATTCGCATTGCCTTGAAATCATTTACAGCATTTGCGTCAGCTTGCATACATACATATATATATACATATATATATATATATAGATATGGTTTATAGTATAATCTTGACGTTTGTCCAAAAACTAAAACAGATGTCAGCGGGAGATGTTTTGTCTTTCTCAGTTGATGCCGACTTTGTATTCTTCAAGTTGATGATGATGATTTTGATGAGTTTCATTGGAATGCATTTTAGGGTTGTCTGTCTGTCTGCCTGTCTGTCTGCACTCGAATTGAGGTCAAGGTGTATGATGCATTGCCCACTAATTAAATACCTTTCCACTTGACTACAGTTAGAACTGCCTGTGTGTGGCGATCTCTGCTCAGCGATCACGTGGCAATGACATAAGAAACAACCAACAATCAAGTCACATAAATAAAACTATTACGTGACTGGCAAGTTGAGCCTGTGAATTTATATAGAAAATGCGTGAAATTTGCCGCCACTTTTAGCTGCGACAACATTAACGCCTTTCCGTGCCACCTTACTGAGCTAAGGTGCTTACTAATTTGTGTATAATGCTTATTTATTGCCCAACTTTTTAAAGAGCCACACTCTTATTTTTCTAACAGTCCATATTTGCAGTTCCTTATTGCCAGTATTTTTCTTGGATTTTTGTCTTAACTTTAAAAGGCATTTTCTTATTTATTTCTCTTGACTTTCATTTTGCAAGTAATTCAATATTTATTTGTCTAGCTGGTTTGATTGTGTTTTCTGTAGCATTTTCTATGTTTATCATTTTAAATTTGAGTCTTTTTAATTTGAATTTACCATTTAATTTACCAAATTTTGTATGCAAATTTGAATCTTTTAAGCTGCGTTTAGTCTACACTAAACAAATAAAATGAGCTACGTTTTACTCAAAGCCTGTTTGCAGTTGTTTAAAAGTAATTTTGTTTGATTCGTATCTAAATTTTGTATTTTTATATCCCAATCTCCAACGAAAAGTTCATCATGAAAATAAAATTTGGTTTTAGCGTGAGTTATTTTCACTAGTGGCTCAAGGGCATTCCAGTATAACTAATCAACTCGCAAACACACTCGCACATACATACACACACACACTCACCTCAAAGTCACCAAATATGTGGTCCCCTCCCCCTCGTCGTTAAAATTTTGGTTATTTCGTACGCAACGCTTTCAAGTGACAAACAGCAATAAGAACAACAAAAGCGACAAACGACAAGCGACAAGCGACAAGAGACAAGCGACTGGAAATAATATGCCTGTCAAAAGCGCAAAAAACAATAAATCATGACAGCAAACGCAATTTGTGTGTGTGTGCGTGTGTGTGTGTGTGCGTGTGTGTTTGGTGTTGTCCATTTGGCAATCGCCAAACATGCCCATGCCCAAAAACCTATTCACATTTCCGAAAGCGCCAAATAGTCACATATGCCTCAGAGGGTGCAGCTGAAAACTGAAGCAACAACCACAACAACAACAACATAAATTATTGTCTGTTGTTGGTTGTTGGGTGGTTGGGGTTCACAGTTCAAATATTCCAGCAATGTAATGAAGCCCAAATAGAAAATGAGAGCAGTGAAAAAGTTCAACTCTAAATTGTTGAATGCTTATTGTCGATTGTTGATTGTTGATTGTTGCTCAGGTGAGCTGTAAGTAAATGTGATGCGACTCCTGTTGTTGTTGTTGCATTCTAATTCATCAAGCGTTGCACATAAATCAAACCAAAACGTCAGTTGGCCCCTTTTGTTTAGGGAAATCAATCAAATCAAATCAAATCGAGTCAAACCCAAAACCAAAAACCTAAAACCAAAACTCCAAACTTCAATTGCTAATGTCACCTGCTGTTTTTGAAAATAGTTACCTGTATTTAATGCCAACTTTATTATTCACCTCTGCATTGCACCTGTTTGTTTGTTGTTTGGTTTGATATTGCTTGTGATATTATCTCCAGCATAAAAAGGACAAAGGCTGAACTGCAAATGATATTATTGATGGCAGCAAAAGGTTCGCTTCATTAAAAAATAAACATAAATCTTGACATACACATGATCGCCTGTGTGTGTGTGTGTGTGTGGGTGGATGTTGGTATGTGTGTCAAAGAGACGTCACAACTCAAATTGCGGTGCTATTAAAACAAAGTAAAAGCCACGTTTAAAAGCTGACAAAATGATACGACACGCTAAAAGGGGCAAAAATACGAGAACCCAAAAAACACACCCAACTGTCAAACGACTGTGTGTGTGTGTGTGTGTGAGAGTGTGAGTGTGTGTGTCACTGCGCGCTGTATAACAAGTGTCACCTAGTTAAACAGCACAGTGGCTACGATTCTCAGTTAGAACTGTGAAAAGTTACTTGCAAACAACTTCTAAGATACAAAAGTATCTTTTGTTTCATTAGCTTTGAAATGTGTAGGTTAATTGAGATTTAGGTGAAAGATATTGTATCCATGTGTGTGAGAAGGAATTCTTCTAAGATATCAATCAAAGTCTGAGGAGCTAGAATATGAACCAGAGTTAAAACATAAAAGACTTCGAATTGAAAATGAAATGGAGGCAAATAGTTGGTTCGAGAATTTTTTAATCAAAGTCTTGAGAGTTAAAATATAAAAAAGAGTTCAAATATAAAAGCAAAGGTGACTTAAGAGTAATAGTTTGTGTCGATATGTACGAGAAGGTTTTTGTTAAACAAAATTCAATCAATGTCTTAAGAGTGAAAATAAAAAGAGTTAAAATATAAAAGTCAGAAACACTTGTGCCAACAAATTTATGTGCAATATCAATCAAAGTCTGAAGTTTTTAAGAAATTCGAAATCAATTTTGCCCAATTTTCTGTCAAATCAATCTAAAGTTAATATATTTTTGAAATAATAATTAAGCATGCACATAAACTTGTATTGAGGTTGTGCAATAGTAGAGGCATTATGAAAAAATTTAATTGAAATTGAATCAAAAACAGATTTGATTAACAAAACAAATTGTTAATTTGAGCCAACTAATGTCATAAATAAGCAGTTCTCATTTGCATGCAAATAGCTGTCAATTTGCACTCATTCAAATCGAATTTACCAAGTGGACTGTAAATTTGCTGATTATCCATTTGACTTTTGCCATGTTCAATTTCAGATTGCGTCCACGGTGCACACAATTATTTCGCATGCAGAGTTTCTGTTGCACTCAGTTCGCTCACTTTGACAACAAAAATAAAAATAAAAAAAGAGGCAGACTGAGTGTGTGGCAGCAGTGCATTTGGCAGGTAAAAAAAGAAGAATGAAACAAAAATCAATAAGCATAACTCTTGCCACTGACAAGATCAACATTGCACTTAGCCGAAATGTTTGTGCGATTTTCTGCCTCTGAGTGCAATTTGCAGTCGAATGAGTTTTTCAATTTGTTGATGACTCAATTTCCTGTATCCCAAATGTCAAAGTTTGTTTGGCGATTAAAACACGCTTTGGGTTCAATTTAATTTAAGTTTTTGTCTCATGACCAGTCAAAGGCAAAACTGACAGCAATTCGAATGCCAATGCCAGCGAACCATCAATAAAATCATAAAAGAGCAGAAAGAGATAAAGACCAGTAGCAAAAGTTTATCTGGCATATCGGCGCTGGTCTTTTTGTCTATATAGTCGTTGCGTTTGCGCATTTCTCAAATGTGTCAGCGAAGACAATCACGAAATTGAATTAGAAACTTTCAACGTCTCAAGTTGCAAGGCGCTGTTGCATTATGCATGAGGAGTCGTCATCGTCATCGTTGTCGTTGTCGTCGTCGGTTCGTTTGACTTGCGCACAATGCATCAATAAATTTCATCAATATTTCACTTTTTTTTGGACATTTTGATGGCTGCTTGCAGCACGTCGTAAACATTTCTTACACAACTCAATAACAATTTTATTGATTGAAACAAAACACTTTGACACTGAGCCACCGAAAGAGGTGTTTTATTATTGGTATTTACCCCACACTCCACCACCTTTTCTTCTTCTTTCATTTAACGGTGCTTTCTAGGGTGTGGCACTGGAAATACTAGACAATACTTTATTTTACAGTTGAAGACTTTCGCTTTTCGTACAGCAAATTTCGTAATTTTCAGATGAAGAACTTATTTTTCCCTCACGAAATTTCCCGCGACCGGAACTGTGTGCAGACTAATTTATGTGTGTGCTGTGTGTGTATGTTGTGTGTGTGTCTTCAGTGTTGCACAGAAAACGGAGCCAAGGCCAGGTCTATAATTATAAATACCCCCTCAACAAAAGATACACTGCGGACCACTCAGATAAGCTGTTTCACTCGATGATTCATAATTGGTAATTGCGTGCGTTTTGCAGCCAAGGCTAAATCTGACACATAAAAATAGATTTGAACTCACTTTGCATAACTACGAGCAGGGCAGCGTCTGATAAAGAATTAAATATAAAAAACTTCGTTTTTTTATGTTTTAAATGGTTTGCAGCACTTTGCGCTAATTGCAAATATTCAGTTTCATTCCTGAAATGTGAGAAGCCAAGTCGAGTTTGCTATAATTATAAATATTAAAAGTGTCTAAATTGGTTAACATATTTGTGCAGCTATTCAGAATTGAATCATTTGGATTTAATTAAATTAAATCGAGTAAGAGATATTGTGCATCCAGCTAGTAAATAAAGAGTTAAGTAAAAAGTGCTAAAGAAAATCTGCGTTCAGATTAGATCAGAAGTCAAATTAATCGGCTTATATTATATGAAAACTAAATTTGAAGTCTTCAGCACTTATAATTCCTGAAATCGGCCTTTTTCATATAAGAGGACAGACGGGCAGTACTAAATTAATTCGTCAGCTGATGCTGATCATTAATGTCCGTTAAATACTTTCTCCAAAGTTTATTATACCATTTTTGCCATCCTTATCAGTTTCGGCATTTCGATAATAGCCCAATCCAGCTGAAACAGTTAGACAGTTATTTAACTAGCAGCTATAAAAGCTATATTTAGTAATCGATATATAAAAATCAGTAGTAAAAAAAATACATATTAATTTAGTAGTTGTTTTCTGCTCATTTTCTGTGTAAACATTGTGTTAATTATATGCCAACAAATCGCTTGATGCTAATTAAGCAAATTAGCTACTTAATTGCTCATTGTACAAAACGAAAACATATATATTTATCTATATATATGTATATATATATATAAATCTGTATCTTTATGCATATATTAATGTTTACAATAGCAGATTGCTGTTGAGATAGATCAGTGATTAACGCTAATAAACAGAGAGCTTTCGAGCAGCTTCAAGGTTTGGTTCATTAAGAGCATTGCCCTTCGCTGGATGAAACTCAATTCCAATACGCAATCGGTATTCAATTGTGGCATGCACCTGCTGTGCTGTGGCGAGGGGGAGGCAACAGCATTTGACCCCTGGGCAACCTCATCAACTAAACGATATCAAGCGAGGCAGAGGGGGCAAACTATTGTTAATCACTTCATCAACTTCAGATTCGCCAAATACAAAATGCAAAACGCTAAAATTCTAGCAAATCTAGCAAAAAGGCAACAAATCAGAGTCAGACTCAGAGTCAGAGTCGGAGTCAGAGTTGGAGTCGCCACAGCCGGCGGCGAAGCTAAACTTGTTGTTCTGTATCCATGTATGTATCTGTGGCAGCTATATACATATATCTACACGAAACCCAGACCCAGACAAAAAACTCAACGTCATCGAAATTGTTTGCGGCCTTCGTGTGCGCCCCGCTTTGTTGCAAGCAGCAGCCACTGCTTGTCTGGCTTTTGGTTCGGGGCAAGACTCTTGGAATTATGATGTGCTCGTGCCTGGTGAACTGCGATGACTGCCGACTAATAATTGCCAACTGCAGGCGACACACGTTGTGGGGGGCATGCCAAGAGGGGGCGGGGTGGGGTTGGAAAATAAATTTGCATAGAGTTGCAAATCATTTGGTTGCCAGCGACTACCAACTGACAACTTCGGTCTTTGCCGTTTTGATACACTTGCCACGACGGCACCTTAATTTGGTCACGAAATGTGCAACGAAGTTGGAAAAAACGAGAAAAGAACTTTGCGAAACTATAAATCAAATCTTGGCATGAATTATTAGCTGTGCCCTTTCTTACAGTTAAAAAAATTATATTTCGATTAATAGAAATTAATTTAGTATTTTTGAACACTTAACAAATGCGCTTTCCTTAATTTATTAAGTATTAATTATTATCAGATTTGATAGATTGCATTCGTGAAAATCATAGGTCAAATGATTGACTGCTCTAAATTGTTAGCCTAAAAACAGCTAAAACCGTTAGTTAGCCGTAAGTTAGAGTATTCGATTTTCGACTTGTGTAGAGTTCGGCTTTTCTTTCATGTTTCATTTTACAACTGTTGGTTTTTACTAGTTGTTGGTTTTGTGTTGACTTGTTATTTGTTGCTATTTGCATTCCAAAGATTTGTTTATTTTGCGCACAGGTTTGGTTTTTGTGTTTTGCGATGATGTCATATGCAGATGCAAATACTAAATGAATGGATGAGACGAATGATTCAAAACAGCCAAATATCTTATCCGGTTGCTAATCTGTGCATTGCCCCGACCCCAAATCACAAAGGTGATGCCAATTTGCTGCGCTTGGCTCGAAGAACTTAAATTGAATGCCGAGTGCAGGAATTCTACAAGTATTTAACAATTGTCTAACAGTTGTCAGATTTGCCCAAATGTTTTTCCTACCAAATTGTAATTTGTTATTTGCATTCTTTTCGTTGCAGGTGAGTCTTTTAACGACATTTCCCAAATGCCAGTTGACATTTCATGCAAGGCACACTTTGACCAAAAATGCGGCTCTAACTTAAGAGAGATTGAGGTAAAAATGCTTAACAAAATCAAAGCGAGGCAAGTACACTTTGAGAAAAATACTTCAATAAATTAAATAACAGTGAGGTAAAGCTTGAAAAAAGAAAATCTTAAGAAATGTTTTGCCATATTTTGTTTATTTATTGATTTATTTATATAACAAGAACAATTAGGAATATTAATAATATTGGTACTTTAATGCCAATTGGTTCAAATGGTTATTGCATGAATTGAGGAAAATTCTAATACGGAATCTACAAATATGTAACTAACTGTGGCTCAAATTGCACTTACTGCTTTGGCTTTTGTGTTGTACAATTTGGTGCCTTAATTAGGCAATGTCTTCATTTATTCCCCACGCAATTTGTCACTCAGCTCAGCTCAGCTCATCTCGAGCAACATTTCCCCAAAGTCGCTGCATGAACTGAAACCCACAAAGCCAACTCGCTGTTAACGTCTTTTGCTTTTGCTGGCAGCACCCGGCTGACGGCCCATTAGTCACGTCAAATCAACACACACACGCACACAAACACACACACACCCGGAGAGACACTGAAAACAATAAAGTCAAAGTGATCGTGTCCAAATGTTGCTATTTCTGTTACAATTGCTGTTGTTGCCCGGCAACCAAAGCCAAACCAGCAACAATAACATGGCTTGCAAATATTTGCCCAATGTTGACAAGCTTGTGGGCCACTCTCCACCCCCTCGACTCCCCTCTCCCATACACTCTAGTCTATTACATTTTGTCCTGCGTTTGCCCAGTTAATCCCAGTTGACCTCCTCCCCCACAAGTTGGCCTGACTTTTTTCTGTGTGTGCTCTCGGGATTTGTGGGTCTGGGCGTGCAAAATGCGCAGACTGTCCATCAACTGACCGCAAAATGTCACTCAACTGACGCCTCGTTGAAATGGCAGAAAATTTGTATATTTTGTTAACTTTTGCGGTGAAAAATAATATTTATGGAGCGAATATAACAGTCAGGATAAGCCAATTTTGTGTGAGCAAAGTCTTTGGCTCTCAAAGGTATTAGTTTGTCATCAATTGCAAATAGTTTACATGAAAATCGATCAGATTTATTACAAGAATGATAGTTGGTCTATAGATATTAGCCAGATATTAGTTTACATAATGATAAATAGGGTTGGTTACAGTATCTCCAGAAAGTTAATTAGGTTATAGTTATAAGGGGTCACATATGATAATAAGTTGAGACTTAGATCAAAAGTGATGCTTAGAAGAGAGAGCAATATTTACACTTATCTAAAGAGAGAGAGAGAAGAATATTATGAAATATGTATATAAGCATAGAGATAAGAGTATTATACATACATATATCTATCCATTTTATCTTCTCTGTTATTAAATGCATATTTTTTATGTACATATAAAAGCAAAATATTTATGATTATATTTTTCACTATCTATAATATATATATATCAAAAAAACGTTTTTCTGCCTGCTTGTCATATTTTATTTATTTCTTATATTGTTATTTGTTTATTTCGATTGACAATAGATAAAAAGTATTTTGTAGTCAAGTTTGTGATTTTTTTCTTCTTCCATCTGTAAATATTGTAATAAGAGTTGACTTTGCCTGCTCTCAATAGTTCAGAACGAGTATCATCAACATTCACATTCGACAACCTATTCAAAAAAGGCTGAACATAAAATTAGATTCCATTTTGTGTGTGTGTGTGTGTGTGTGTGTGTGTGTGTGAGTGTGTGTGAGTGGGTGTGTTTTTGTTGCTGTTGATTTGCGAATTGAATTTGCATATTAACATGCTGACTGGCATGCAAAAATATTTGTCCCATAACACACATTTGTATGTATATGTACATATATATGTATGTATATACCTGTATGTCCGCATACGTGAGTAAACACACACACACACACACGCACACACACCACCACACACTTTTGCAGCAAACCAAATCTGTTTAAGGCAAACGCCGCTTCCTGTGGACCTCTTCTTCACCTCGTACTTAGCTGCCCGCTTCGGGAATGTGTGCAGCATGCCGCAAAATGAATTTGCGAGCAGATATGCCACAAACAACAACAACAAAAAAGAGTAGCTATACCCAGAAAAAAACGCACTAAAATTTAGTGAATCGCCTCAAAAACTAGAAACTTTTTCTTGTTTAAATAATTTCTAAATATATGAGAAAAAAGGTTCTAATAATTAGAAAATCTTTCCTCAAATCGACAATCCCAAAAAATGTTTGCATGTATAGGCAACAAAAAGCGAATTTTAAATATAGTTCCTGGTTCTGAGAAATATTCTTTCTGAATAATAAGGTGAATTACTTCTAGCGTCAAAAGTATGGCGAATTTATAAAATTCAGGGCAATATTTTTTCTGAGTGTAGCTGAGCCTGTCTCAGTTTCTAAAAAAACATCCGCCAAAAAAATCTGTGGCGCGCAGTTTTTGCCTGCCTTATACTCTACTAGCTGGGTACCTATGGCATTTTAAGTGGATTTGTGAATGTCAATTTAAGGCATATTTAGAAGCATTATTAATAGCGAGAAAATGCTAAAAAAAAATAATATTAATAGTCGTAAATTATGAAAAACTAGCAGCCAAAATGTTAGTTTTTGTTTCAGAGCATTTTGCGGCGGGTTTTTCGGGCGAATACTGGTTTGATTTTTATTTTGTGTGCAGCAGTGAAATGGGTCTAGTGCATTTTTTTTCTGCTTCTTCTGACTGCCTGACTGGCAGAGTCCTTCGTCCTTCGTCCTGCGTCGCTGGTGGCCTTCACTTGCGCTGAGCTTCGCTCACAAGGCAAACAGACACAAAACTGCGGCAAGCAATTTCGGAGGGGGAGGCGTTGGTGTGGGGAGGGGGGGGTTAAGTTTACTGCGTGGACTGCCAACGTACTTGCCACATGTTAGACATTCTCGATGCCACACGGTGGACAGGGACATGGACAGGCAGCAAGCAGCAGCTGCTCCCGACTGGCCCACAAAATCGAGTTTTGGCCCACGACTTGGATTTATTTGCATAGCTGTGAATTTAAAGCGTTGCCAGGCACTTAAAGATGTTGTGTGTGCCGCACACACACGCAAGCCAAGTGTGTATCAGTAGTAAAGTAGTCAGTGGTCAGGCAGTAAAAAAAATACACACACAACTTTAAATTGAAAAATCAGAATTGCCATAAAAGAAATGAAGTGAAAAAGTTTTTTGATTTTGTGAACATTCTGTGAGATTTTATTAATTCGTTATTAAATATTTCAAAAACATTTTATGGCTATTAAAATTTTAATATTTCTTTTAGAATGGCTGTTGAATGAAATGGGGGCATCAAGTTCAGGTTCAGCCAAAAAAACTTTAAACAACTTTCGATATTTATTGATGTAGCTTTTGAAAGAGGGCCAAAAACAATTTAAATTCAGAGTGAGAAGGAGAGACAGAAATGGAGAGAGATTCAGAGAGAGATGTGTAACTTTAAGGCTTTGCTTATATATCTGATATTCTTAGAATGTTTATTGAATGCATTTTGTTCATGTTCAACTAAATAAAGTACACCCGAGAGTTTCACCATGTGTTAACCATTTTTAGCTAATTCTGAAAGATAGAGAAAACAATTAAATTTCGTAGCATTTTATAGCTTCAAACAATTTTTATTTATATTATAGAAAGAGATATAGAGAAACGGTTTTCAAGTCCATTTATATATTTATTAAAAAAAGAGAGAGAGAGAGAGAACGACGATTTTCATTCCCATTTAAATATTAGTTTTAAGAGAAGACATTAAAGTAAAAAAACATTTTTCTTTTGCTTGCAAGCGAATTTCATTCCCATTTAATTATTACGAGTACAAAATATCTGTACTAAATTAAATCGAAGTTTTAGCTTCTGCAATTTAATTTGCAAAATGTGAGTCAAGTACAACAAGGCATATTGAGTACATATAACATGAATGTGGCAGCATTTGTTGCACTGTGCAGCCTGCTCAGCTCCAGCTGGAGAGTTGTGCACTTAAGGCGAAGTCGTGCTCGTAAGCCTTTTGCGGGCAGGGCACCTCGTGAGCTGCAAAGTCCTGGGAATACCTCAACTAATTCTCGTGCTGCAAACAAACCCCACTGAACTGAACGTCGAAGCTGTAGTCGAGGCTGGAGTCGAAGCTGCAGCTGAAGTGTAAATGCCGTCATAATGCGTGTACCGACATCAGGTTCTGCCTCAGCTCCAACTCGAGCCAAGGCTCGTGACAGGCCCAGAGAGCTCGAGTCATCGTCATCGTCATGGCCAATGTCCATTTCCCCCGAGAATCCAGTGGCACGTGCCTGCTCGTGAGGGGTGTCGAGGGGGGCACGTACACTCACAAAAATAAATGCACTTGAATTTAAGAAGTTCGCCAAACTTTCGGAAAGTATAAGTCTGAAAAACAGTGATTTTCCCATCTTAATTTACTTTTACTCTTAAATTTTAGAAATGATGATTTCTACTTTTAGAAATGTCTTCCTTAATGATATAAAATATTTTTAAAAGAAACTGCATATTTGTCGATTCAGGACAACCATTTCAACTTTTTTTTTTTTTAGTTAGAAATGATTCAATAAAGCAAAAACAACTTTCACTTTTTATTTCGAGTCTTGTAAAATCAGTGTGATTTTTTTCTGAGTGTAGGAGTACGAGGCTGTTAGCAGGGCGGCAAGTTCGCCTGCTTATTAGCCATGCAGTTGAGTGCGTGTCATGTTTCAGTTTGCCTTAATTAATTTCAGTCAGCTAAGTAATCTGAGAATTCAAACAAAAAACAGTAAATAAAATAAAAAAATGAAAATGAAAATGAAAATGGAAAGAGAGCCAGCAACAAAAAACACAGCATACTTTTTCCAGCACAATTTGCCAGATGGGTAAGCGAAAATGATTTGTGTAAGGATGACATAAGATAACTTAAGGCCATTCTGCATTTGATCAAGTGGAACCATTAGAGTCTTAATAATGAACCCAACACTTATCATGTGCGTGCTGAGAGCCCATTAAGTGCAAATTTGAATGAATACAATCGAATACAATTTGAAAGGCATTCTTAAATCAATTTCGAAACTAGGCAAATATTTGTAGTTACAAATCGTTTGTCAAATATTTGCAATTGCGCTTTTTGTGCCATTTGTCACGCTGTCAAGTTCTCAAACTCAATTGAGAGATTGATCACCCCAGCAAATTTTCGCGCTAATTCGTTGCGAAATTGTACTCCAAATTGGAATTGCAACTCTGAAAAGCAAAGCAATTTAACCACTACAAAAACACACACATATATATATATGTATCTAGATGTAGATATTGATTTAGAATGAGTGTTTTATCGCTGGATTCCGGCACAAAATCCAATTGCTTTAAAGCACTTGGCAAAGCACATCGAACTTTTGAAAACGCGTTAGCTGCATTTGCAGTGCAATTTTTGATTACATTTCAATCGCCAAGACTTCATTTCGTTTGATAAAAATAAACAATTTCGAATGCGATTGTTGAGAGAGCTCGACGAGCAGATACCCTATAAATAAACTGTTAGAATATGAGATATGAAAGTACCTTTGGAGTTAACAAAAGGTGTGCTTTATTTGCAGTTGTCAGTGTATATAATTGATCCATTGTAAGGCCAAACTTTAGAATTGTGTCTCTTATTACTATCGATTTTTATCGATATTCGCAAAGTGGGGGGATCAATAAAATAATGTGAATTTTATCTGTTGTTTTTTACGATAACTTGAATATAAATTTCCGTGGTTGTATTCATATAATCAATAAATTATATACCTTCTGATCAACTCCGAGATTTCTTCCGTCTGTCACATATTTTTCCATCATCAGACCCTTCTTTCCTATTTTCAATGGGTCTGGGGTATACAACGATAAAGTCGACTAGCTGGCAAAAAATGGGTCACGTGCCGAGTGGAGAGCGTTTGAAAAATGCCAACGCAAACACTTGCAACAAAAATGGTTCACAGCCAGCACTTCTGTCTGTAGGCGTGGCACGATTCGCAAAAACAGAAAAAGAAATAATTGAAAGGGGAGTGGAAAAATCACATAAAATGATAAAGTGCAGCTAGAAAAATATTGAGAAAAATCTATCAAAATTATATTTCAATTGCATCAAAACTGAATAGCTATTTTCTATTCCAATGCGAACCAGAGATGGAAAAAAAAGCGAATAGTCCTCGACGAATGGAGGAGTTTTTCCGAAATCGAATACAAAAGCTTTTTCCGGTCGGAAAAATGATTTAATTGACCATGGTGGAAAATATTTTCGTTTCGCCAAAAGCGGCAAAATTATTTTTAAAATACTCAAATAACAAACCAAATTTGGATGAATGCTTAAAATGTCAAAAGTTCACAAACACAGATAAAAATAATAAATGTGAAAAAATCAATTTGTGACAATAGTTTCAGGCATTTTTCAAAAGTTTTTGTTAAATCTGGCATAAATTTTTATAGAGGCTGTAAATTTGCTAATTGAAAAGAAAACTACAAAATGTTTCTTAAATAAGCAAAGTTTTAATACTTAATATTAATTTAATATTATGATGTTTGTTTTAATGTTTGAAACACCGATTTTTTCACTGATTTGCATAAATTTTGGGGGTCAGAAATAAAACTTGAGATGAAGTCACAATCCAGAAAATATTGTCCAGAAGTTCTCTCTGACATTAAAGTATAATCAAATATTATCTCAAGTTTGGTTAAAATGTTCTAATTTTGACTTTCAGTTCTAATTCTAATCGAATCTCTTATTTAAACACGGAAACATCGTCCTGCCTCACTGTCATTTCTATGGGTAACTGTGACTGCAACTGCCAAAAATATGCTGCAAAGTTGCAAATGATTTGATTTGCAGCACTGATTTGGCGACATTGTTGTTATTGTCGTTGTCATAGAAAATTCTCGCTGCGTTTCCGTGCTTCATATCAATGTGCAACAAAGGCAGCAACGAAATCAGCTTTGTTTCAGCTTAACCAGCGAAGCCAAACTCTAGCATCTGTTAAACAAAATGCGCATACGCCGTGTTGTACGTGCAACGATATCAAATGAAAAGCGTGGCTAAAATGGAACAGTGGCTCTGCAGAGGAATGGAGGCGTGGAATGTTATCTGATGTGATGAGTGGATTAGATTGCCATTGATATCCTCTACGTGATTGATGTCTGCCACGCCCGCAATGCTATTTTTGGAGGGCTTCCCTTTTAATAAACGAATTGGGCTTACTTGCAACAGGAAAGCCATCAATTCATTTCAAAATTTCAAAAAGTGGACCAAGTTGACGACGCGACTCAACTGAAGTTGGGTTTCAATTTAATCTTAATATTATCAATAAAATACTTTATTTATCAAACAGTTCATTAGCAGACTTGGCGGACTTATACGATTTTGTAGCCACATGAAAAAAAATTGTTGGCTAACTCAATTATGCCGCTTGATTATGGCACAAATTTGTTGGCTTTGTTGAAAGCTAAATAAAATTCTTAAATGTTTGATATCTTTGACTATAAAAAATATAAAAAATTAAAAATATTTGCTACTTAAATATATTAATTTGTATGCTTCTAAATGAATGCAAATACTCAACAAGCTCAAGGCCTCAGCTTTGCTCAAAGCTAAATACAATTTTGATGAGCATTTCATTTTTGACTACTAGTTACTTGATGATTTATCCGCCAGCCATAACTATAATTTAGCACAATTTAATTTCAAATTCTAAATTGCACATTTAATATAAAGTTAGCTTCAAGTTTTAGCTGGTCTCATATAAACTAAATATGTGAACTATTTCTGTCCTTTGGCTTCAGGCTATATCAAATGCTCGTCAGCTGGATATCTTTGAGTCTCAATAATTTCAATATCCACCTGGATGGCCTCAGTCGCAGTGCTTTACTCGATTTTCATTTAATAATAGCTCGCTGGCATGCCTTAAACCCATCCCCGATTCGACTGTAATATTAAACTTGGTTTTACTTCCATTTCTGTTTTGGCTTTGATCTGACGGATAATCCGCCAAACACTCTCAGCTCCACTGCTGCATCCCTGTGCTCATCAGCCGAGTTGCCTCTAATGCTGTTTGGACAATCCTTCGAGTCGCAGTCACACCTAATGCTCCACCTCCCTCCCTTCCCCTGCCACCTTCCCCTCTTTTACAGTTTCTGTGCTTATCTCTTCAAGCTTTGGTCACGTAACAAGCAGCTCATTTCCCCAGCTACCGTTGGGACAGCATCAGCAGCAGCAGCAGCAGTTGCACATAGATAGCTGTGCACTCAGAAAAAAACACACTGAATTTTAGAAAATAGCCGTGTAAACTAGAAAGTTCATCTGGTTTTTAGAAAGAATTTCTAAACAGAGGAACAAATACTTAAAAATTTGAAGTGCTTATACACATAGAAAAAAACACCCCAAAAATTAAATTTTTTTTTTCTAAATTTTAGATATTTTAAATTTCTTAAGTTCAGTTCGATTTATTTTTGGCTGAGTGTAGCTGCAACTCCTGCTGACTGATTTTTATTTTAACCGGTTGAGTTGTCTCCTTGCCACGCTCCCCGCCTTTTGCCACAGTCTAAGCATCGCAGCTCATTAATCAACTGGCGCTTCACACGATGCGACTTCTTCGTCTTTGTGTTTTGCTTTGTTTTTGTCTTTGTTTTGGTCTTTATCGTGTTGACGTTTCGCCTTCAAACTGTCGCTTCCTGGGCGTGACACTCGACACTCGACACACACACACACACACACTCCCATCTTTTGTTTTAGCTTGATTAATTATTTAGTCAGTGATAAGGAGTTCTGCCTCCGGCGACTACTCCGCCTTAGTCGTCCAATTAAAATGTGTTCAGTTGAGCGATAAGTCACACGCGAATATTGAATATCGAAAAAAGTGGGTGCCATATTTTGTGTGCCACATGCCCCAAATATCGGCATCAATTGGCTGCCTTTAATGCATGCAATTTTGACAGTTGAGTGGTATCAGGGCGACAGTTGGGGTTGGGTAACTGAACAGTTTGTGTTTCAATATAACCCGTCAACACTCGTTATTGCCACTCCAGTGATGAGTTCTTTCACAGGCCAAAAGAGACAGAGACAGAGGCAGAGTGAGAGAGAGAGAGAGAGAGAGAAAGGGAAAGAAGGCAGCCAGCCAGGCACTTGAGGCGCACACCAAAAAACACGCAAAGCACACACACACGCTCTGCACACACACTCCGCACACACACCCACAGCACACACACCCACAATAAACACCCGATTGCACTTGTCTGAAATGCAGCTCACAATTTTTGCTGACTTCTGTGCACACTTGCAGCTACCCTGCAATTGCTGCAGCAGCTGGCATATGCGATTTGGCATAACTAAAACTGGGCTCTTTCAAAAAATTATTATTATTATTAATTTTTGAGATATTATTTTACCTTTAACTTATTATCAAAATATATGAATATTTCCATTTTTATTAGAATCAATCAATACAAAAATATTCTAGTTTTACTAGTTTTAAAGTTAATCTATTCTCTTTAATACCATTTTATTTGTCTGCACATTTCACAGCTTAGCTGACTTCATTATTATTCATGTTCGGTTAGTTTTGATGGCGCAATATATTTAATGGGCTTATAATAACCATAATAACAATTTAATTTCAATTGATTTTCAAGACATGTTTTTTAATCAGAATTGATTATTCACACCTTAAGTTTACTTTGTTGATTTTTAACTTCTGACATTCAATATTCACACCATCATTTTTCCAGAAGTTGCATTTTATCGAACTTTGTAAAGTTATGTGTTTCCAATACTTTACTTGTGCTGGCATATCCACAAGCCAGAGAACAAATCAGTAAATCCTCTCAAAGATTCCCAAATAGAATCCCCAACAATAAAAACTTAATAGATTCGATAACTTAATCAATTTGTTGGATAATTTTTTTTTTTAGATTTGTGGACTGCCTGGAGTTAAGTCAATCATATTATGTTTATTCAACAATATATATTGATACATTACATAATTGTCCCCCTGGAAATAGATTTTAAATGAAGAGAATAAAAAGAGAGATTAATCTATTTATAAACTTTGCGATTGTAAAAAATAAATTATGATTATAAACTTTACTGAGTGTGCTTCAACAAATTGTAAATAAAAATGACAAAAAAAAGTCAATGTATTATTAAAGTTATATTTAGCATTTGCAGACTAGATTCTACAGTTCTTAGGGTATTTCAGGGTGCACCCACTCTCCCTCTCCATTACTCCTACACTCTTTTGAGCTGTTGTTCGTGGCTTGCATCATTGAGTTTTGTTCAAGAACAATTCTTTTACATGGACACAAAGACTGTGTGTGTGTGCGAGTGTGTGTGCGAGTAGGTGTGCTGGTGTGTGTTTGACATTGTTTGAGTGAGTTTTGGTTTGCTGAGTTGAGTGCTAGTATCTGTATGTGACTGCAATGCAATGCAGGTTTTCCCACTCCATCATCATCATCATCATCATCATCATCATCATCCTCGCGACATTTATATCGCTGCTTTTTCAGTTTTTTGGGCAAGATGAGAATTTTCACTGGAAAATATTTCATGTAATTTTGCCTTGATTTGATTTGCTTTTGGCTTATTTTCTTTGCATTTTCCAACATATTCTGCATTTTTCTTAGTACATGTGAAACTTGTGTCCTTGTTCTCAACTTTTTTACACACACTTTCAAAGAGCCGCATTTTATTTTACTATTTGTGGTTAGCAAATATTTGCAAACTTATAGTTGAAGAACGTGTTTAACTTTCAGATATTTTTTCCTCATCTATTTTCCGCTGCTTTGCCTGCTTTTTACTTCGTAAAACGTATTTTCTAATTTTCGCTGGCTGCTTCTAACGGCCTGTCAAATAATTTCAACACTTTGCGGCATTTTTCTAGCCTTAAAAAACTTTTTCGCACAATTAAGTCGCTACCATCGGGGGGGAGCAGGGGCAGGGGCAGGCGCTGGGGAGGGGCACTGCCATTAAATTGTGGCCTTAGCAATCTTCTTCTTCTTCAGGACATTGCTGTCGTTTTGACTGCTGCGGCGACGTCGGCTGTTGACGGCTTCTGTTAGCCGCCAACTTTGTTGAGCAATGCCGCAAAAATCACAACACCAAAAAAAAACTCAGAAATTTAATATCTTTGCAAATATTTTTACATCCACTTTTATTTAATTTTTGAAGTCAAAGTTGAGCACAGTTGAATCTCAGCTGGCGCCGCAATGGTTTCTATAAGATTTTTGCGTGACAATATAATCAAGAATAATTTAAATAGAGATGAGAGAGACAGGCAGAATGAGAGACAGAGAGAGAGAGAGAGACGAGTTTTATTAGAAGTGGTGCAGTTGACTTTAAGAAAACTTTTCTAGGTAAAAACTATTCACTCTTAAAAGCTAGCTGCTCTCTTTCTGATTTCATACTGCATTATTCAATATTTATTCAATATTCATTCAGTTTTCATTCAACACTCATCAAATATTTTATTCAATATTGATTTCTTAGACTTTAAACTCACACAAGCAAAATTAAAATACAAATCCCAACAATTTGAATGCCTTTTTTGATAGATATTTGTATTTATTTTTCTCTAATTTTATAACAAAAGCCAAATGCAAATGAAGAAAACGGGTATATTAAAGTATTGCAAAGTGATGTGGAATATCGATAAAATTCAATTATCTATAGCATTAAAAGTGACACATTTAAAAATATGGGCCTCCAATTGATATGCAACATAGCCAGATATATAATTAAGCAACTGTAAACATTTTATTAAGATCGTGTATTTAAAATAGAAAATTTTTTGGGTTTCGAAAACACACACAACACACACTCTCTAAAAATTCATATATAATATATATAAAACAACATCCACCCAGATTACCAATTAAGCTGAAAGCCTTAACTAAGTTTTATTGCTTAGTATTAGAAAGACAAGCAATAAAAATGAATTATAAATTTAAATTAAATATATTTGAAATTAATTGATGATTTCAGGGTATCTGCTAGTCGAGCCGCCTCGACTACTGCACTCCAATTTGTTTGTATTTGCTTGACGTCTTGCTACGTCTGGGTTGTTTTATTCTCGAATCGATTTGTAAGCAAAGTAATTTTCATTTAATTTCACTTAAAATGCACTCAAATTGTTTCGTTTTGTTATCGCCAAAGAAATCGACGAGTGTAATAAAACCAAAGACCAAAACTAAAATGAAAATCGAAATCGAAATGGAAATGGAAATGGAAAGGTGCAACAAATGGAATGACTTGCTTGAATTGTTGTCAGTATTGTTGCTGCTGTTGTTGTTGTTGTTGCTGTTGTTGTTGCTGTTGTGGGCTGCTTGTTTACATTGATTGCTGGGCAGATAGAAGAAAACAACAGCAACAACAACAACGGAGAAAACACACAAAGAGCTGCTGAGTTGAACAAGAATATCCTGTTTATTTTTACAACTAAAATGAACAGTCAGCAAAAATGCGTTCGCCTACCTGAGCAGACAGACAGACAGACAGCCAGACAGACAGACAGACAGACAGACAGGCAGAGGGACAGACAGAAAGCGGGCTCAAACTGAGCCTGGTCAGGGATTTTTTGTTTCGGTTAAGCATCAAACTAATCCAATTAGTTAAACAATGCTTGGCCAGTTGCATTTATATATCTGTCTGCATATATATGTATGTGTACTTTTGTGTGTGCCACGCCTCTAACGAGCTGAGTGCGTTGTTGCCTCGTGCTTCAAATCGCATCAAAGCGGATCGCATCGGATCAGTCTGTTTCTTTATTTTGAGTTTTGTTGGCCTTCTCATGTGGCTCATTGTGTGGCTATTGTTTGGCAGCCGTTTGCGTTTTGGCAGACCCTCTTCTGAAAGACCCTCCATTGTCTGCCATTTACTACACTCAATTAGAGAGCACGTAGCAATCCTCAGCTGGGCCATCATCCATCAGGGCATCCAGTGCATTTGGCGGTGTTTGCGGCACCAGCAATAAAGCCATTTCAATTTGGCCCACAAGCCACGCACGTCTCAGCTCATAATTATGGCTTCTATCTATGCATAAATATATACACGCAGAAAAATTGTAGAATAAACGCACTGTCGCTAAACATACACTCAGAAGAAAAAATCATCATAAATTGTCCTAAAAATACGAAAACTTTTCTTGTGTTTAGAAATCATTTTTAAATATAAGAAGAATTTTTTCTTAAATAAGCCTTTAAATCAACAATAACAAAATTAAGATTTTTTTTATTAGAAATATTTTCTATTATTAAGAAATGCATTTGGAGAAATGCAAGTACTCATTTTTAGAAAAAGCCAATTATAAAAATCCGAAAACAAATAATTCAATTTACTGGCTCGGCTTTTATTTATATTTAGTTTAGCTGTCGAAAGATTTTACAAATTAAATTGTTATCGATTTATAAACTATCCAAAACATTTGTGCATATATCGAATATCTTCTGAGGAATATATTTATATATTTAGCTGAGTGTATGCAAGTATTACCTGGGCTTTAACTAACTCGCATTTTGTGGCCCGACTTGGCAGCTACTTTTCATGGCATCGGTTATGGTTATTGTTCTGCGTTCTACGTGGCTGTTAGCTGAAATTGGCCAAATTGTTTATGCGGCTTAGAACGTGGCCAACGCATGCAGACGATAGCAGCAATAGAACATTATTTGGCTTACAGTTGTCTGGCCAAAGGGTTGAGGGGCAGACGTTATGTCTTTATGTTTTTGGCCATGCTGTGGCCAAATTGAGTCATTTGGCTGGGCCAATAACGGGTTATGTTGAATACATTAGACGCTCTGGCCATCATTTTAAATAACGCCAAATGACGTTGTTAAGGCTTATGGCCAACATAATCCAATATTCGGATAATTGAAAAACACAAGCCAAGATAATTGAAAAACTAAACAGCGTTTCCTGTCTGACAATTTACATTACTATCCTAAAAATATTCACTAACTGAACATTTTTACTACCAACTAAATGCAATTTATGCAATTTATATGTGAGATTGTAATTGGTAATAGTTAGCATACAGTTAATTATTTAAACGATTGATTAAATTGTTATGAATCTTACCTTTTGTTATCTACGCAAAGTTTAAGTTTCTCACATATGCAAAATATATTGTTAAATGTTTATTTTCTGCCTACTCTTTAACAATTTTCAATTGTTGCTGTATAAATAAATACTGCAACATTTAAATGATTGCTTCAAATTTGAAGCTGTTTCTTATCTAATCTTATTTCTGAAATTGAATATTCTTCATGAGTGCAACATTTATTGTTAAACGTTTATTTATTGCTTACTCTTTTACAAGTTTGAGTTGTTTATGGATAGTAAATACTTCAGCATTTCATTGATTGTTTGCAATTTTAAGCTGTCTCTTATCTAATCTTATCTCTCAAATTTCAATTGGAATTTGGTGTTTTCCGCATATACAAAATATAATTTAACGCATTCCAAATCAAGTTTCAACTGCTTTGCAAACACCTTCGAATATTTTCCCATAAAAATAACATGGTTAATTTTCATAGCCTGAAGTATTTTCTTCCATTTTTTATTATTGAATGTGGCGAGTGCCGTTAAAAAATGTGCCCCTTCTAAATTTCTCACAAAAAGCATTTCCATTTTAATCGGCACACACAAGTAACACCTCAGACCCCGCAGACTTTGACTAATTGCTTTTCAACACTGGCGAATGTGGTTTTTATAGGCTCCTTCAATTAGCCTGCAGGTGTGGCACAGACTTCAACTCCCAACTTGCCACCAACTGTTGCAGTTGCAGTTGCAGTTGACGTCTGTTATTGTTGTGTTATTGTTGCAGTCGCAAACTGTGTCATTGGGTTGTGGATTCTGGGTATCCGAGTGGCATCATCTGCCCAACTTGCCACCCGTCTCGCGTCGTCTATTAGCCGCATCAGCGGCATCAGCCTGCAAAGGCTGCATCACTTTTTACTGCGCGTCTATTTACATATTTTAGCTGAAAATGCAGTCGAACTGCTTTGCGCCTGCTTCTGCTTCTGCTTCTGCTTCTCTGAAATGCATCGTAAAAAACTGAAATGTTTCCCCGGCTCCTCCTCCTCCGTGGCTCCTCCCTCTCCTCCTCGTCTTCCAGTCACTGGCAACTGATTTCTGTTTTTTGTGTCTGAGTTTCTTTTCCACTTAATTATGTGTAGTTACAAAATTTAATTTTTATACGAAATATAGTCATTTAATTACCAACAATTAACTACGGGTAATTGAAGTAATTAAACAGATAATAAAGTTGAAATAGTAATTCTTAAAATGTAAAACACCATTTCAGAATTTGTTAATTTTGTAAATATAAGTTCAGATAACTGTCCTGTGGCATTTAGACAAGTAAAATATGTTTATAATTTTCATATGTAATTCTTTTCATTTTACTCTGTGTAGTAATATTGTTCATTACTTGTTAGCAGAAATAGAATTCATAGTCATTTAATTATGCACAATTAAGTATTTGTAATTCTAGTAATTAAATCAAACTTAGTTAAATAATAAACTAAATCTAAATATGTACAAGTCATTCATTTTATGAACACACATTTCAAGTTCACATTTCATGCAGTCTACATTGCTATATATCATTTTCATTTGTTATAATAGATAAACACACACACACACACACACACACAACCACACACACAAAGAAGTGCTTTAATCTGATCTTCATCTGATGCTTGATTTGCATATCATAAATGCCCTCGTTTATTTGGCTGACCTTTGACTGCTTTCCGCTTGCCCTTTCAATGTCAGCTTTTCTCATGAAGACGACCAAACAAACAACTGGCTAACATTTGACTCCCCCTTTGGCCACTCATCCCACACACGCACACATAGCACACACACACACACACACACACACAGACAATACACACACGCATACCCAAGCCGGAAATTGCGTTGTTCACCCTTTTTTCCGTTGGCCTTGGGCCACATTATTTGAGTTAAGCCAAAGCTAGTCAAAGAGTCAAAGAGTCAGTCAGACAAACAGTCGAACAGTTGAACAGTCTGTCAGCTCTTCTTCTTCATCTTCTTCACTAACTTTATCTTAAGTCAATTTGTTGCCCCTCATCAGCATCTTGAAGGGAAGATCATCATCGTCATCATTATTATTATTTTATCACTAACTTCATCTGCTACTTTGTTTTTGAGTAACCAAATCTTAAACGGTTTTAATACACTGTTTGCATGGTAAAAAGCTGAGTATATAGGGTATGTATAATATACTATATATATTTCAGATTTTAGCTTGCTTGTAAAGATAAACAGATATCGCTAAGTCGCGCACATTCTTGAAGCTGCTCAAGAATATTTATACTCACTTCCGTCTGTATGTCACATACTTTTCCACAACTTCGTCATACCCCTTTTTACATTTTAATATTTTTACAGGGTATATAATACAAAGTAGTCACAGATCAAGGGATCTGCCTCTATCTCCCTCTCTTTCTCTGTGAAATCAGCGTTGACATATTTATGGCCAAGTTGGCCCGCTGTTAAATGCGAGTCCCTTAAACAATTAGCGGGGCAACCTTTGACAGCGGAAATGGCTGCTCAGAGCTAGGGTTGCTCTGCAGTTATAGATACATATACATATATAGGGGTGTTCAGATACTTAGGGGTTGCTGTCATTATCTGTGCTCCTCTCCTCTGCTCGGCTGTGATTTCATTAGGCTCTTGCTTAATTTGGTTTTCCTCTTTGCCGCTTATTGTTTTCATTCACTGCACCTTTTCCTAGGCATTGACTTTGGTTTCCATTTCAATTCTGATATGTCAATTATTTAGCAGGATATTCCAGTTTCCCCCACCCCGCCACACCCCCTTCTATCCCCTGGGAGACGCTTTCAATTTGATTTTTATGATTTTTATTCCTTTTTGCGGCTCATTTTTTGTTCTGCTTCATTTGCATTTTGTATTGAATTCGTATTTCGTATTCGTATTCGTATTACGTTCTGTAATTCACGTATATATATATATATATACTATATATATATATATATATATATATATATGTATTTGCATTTGTCTGCGGTTTGTCTTTGTGGTCTTTGTGGCAGCTGCTGCTGTGGTTGCTTCCTACAGCTGCCCCCTCTTGAGACAGTATCTTTTTCTGTGGCATTGCAAATGGCAACTTAGGCAAATTGAAAGCGTAGCAAATGCGAGAACAATGCCAACAAAGCACGGTTAATGGGCAAAAACACTGGGGAGCAGCAACTGGGGAAACAGCACCAACAACAACAGCAGCAACAACAACAGCAGCAGCAGTTGATGATGATACAACTCCAGAGCCAATACAATCTTTCATCAGCATCAGCAGCAGCGGCAGCAAATTTGATTTCCATTTCAATTTTCAATTGCGAAAAACTTCCTCAACTGTTTCACCGGTCTAATTGAGGCCTGAGTCTGCTGCTGACCTTGTGCACATATTTCTACATAAATTTTCCTGGCCTGCACAAGTTGCACAAGGTAGAAAAACAACATTAGGAAATTCATTTTAATTAGCGGTGAAAAATGCGGCAGAGCTGAAAACCGGCAACATCGCAAAAATATTTCCATTCCGCTCCAAACTAGCAGCGCTGTCAAAGGTCTCAGGCGTAAAAAAAAATCAACCAGCTTCTATATCTTTTACTGGTCACCAGCAGACAGTGCTGCGAAACACTATCCACAAAAAAGCTAAATCTATTAACTTAAAATTGAATTCTTAAATTATTTGTTTACCCATTTTAGTCATTTATTAAATATATATATGACAATCGAAATGGTTACAATTTTTTGGTTAGTAATGCATTGTAAATGGAATCTCAAATATTTTATTTCGCTTTTTTCAAAAACACTTTATTTATGTGAAATAATTTCTCTTACATATTTGCAAAAAACATTTATGAAATTAAATAAATTTCACATGTTTCACTTTGTCATTATTGCGGGTCAATCGGTTCAATAAAATTATTTATAAGATATAAATTCCAATCATTTTGAAGCTATAATTCATAATCATAAAAACATAAGTGCTATACAGCTACTTGACACTTACTTTCATCATTATTATTTTATTATTCAATAAAAATATGTAAAAATTATTATTATTATCATTTTTGAATCGGATTTCCTTTAGCTTATTCGGACATTAAAAATAGCCATTTTTTAACGGGAAAAAGCGCACATCTCAGCAAAAAACACTCCGATATAATGGCTCTGTCTGCCACAGATTGCCCCTCAGCACACAGCCACCTTGCCACACTGCATTCGCTGCCACAATCGGCGCCTGGGTGGCCAGCTGCTTTTGCTGCTCTCCGCTGCTGCTCCTGCTGTATGTGCAACATAATAATTTGTAAACATTTATCAATTATGCAGCAACAGCGGGAGCAACAACACAGCAACAACAACAATGCTGTCTACTTGCAACGCCCCAAAGATGCCCCAAGCGAGTCGAGCTCAAGAGTCAACCGAGCTGGCAAACTGGCAACGTCCAAAACTGGCCACATATATTTTCCACATAGGCCACGCGGCAGGGCGTCGCCACCTCCCCCACCCCTCTTCCTCTTAGACTTTGGCGGTTGGGTTTTGGGGCAGTGATTTGCCTTGCCCCAAACACACAATTAACTGCAAGTGGGCAACACCTCATAATCATCAGCAGCAGCAGCAGCAACGGGGGGCAAAGTTGGAACAGGTGCCACCTGAAGATGACGACTCTCACACCATGTTGCACTTGCACGCTGCACGCTGCACGGTGCACGTCGATCTGCGGTCAGTCAGCCAATCGATCAATCATAAAAACTGCTGCGTGACTTGTTGACAACCGCAGCGAGCAACAATAACAACTTAATCCAATTCCACACAGCAACATGTTGCTGAGCAAAAGTTGCCAACGAGTTTAAATGAAGCGAGACTAATTTTAATTAAAGCGGATATAAAGAACTTTACTTCTAGGTAAGATAAGAGCTGGAGAAATTTATTCGTGGAGAAAGTCAGATAGTTTTATTGATGAAAATTATTTAGAAATATATTTTTAGATAAGGAAAGCTAGTTTTATTAATGACTGATTATAAGAAATATATATCTAAAAATTTAAAGGAGTAAAATTATGGAAAACTTAGAGCGGCTTTTATTTTCTGAACTTTAAATACATTTTTCTATTTTTTTTATTGGACGTACTAGAACTAAGTAAACTATGAGATATTAGTAAGTGTGTAATGATAATCTTGGTTTGAATTTATATCTTGTTGATAATATAGTGGTAAAGGTGATAGTGAATGTTTACATTCAATTTGTTAAATATTGACAACTAAACTATAAAATCACAGCAAAGAACTGATCTTAGCAACATGTTGCCCAGACAGCTACACGCACGCAACATGCTGTGCAACAGCCAGTACGCACTTAGTGTCTAGCAACATTTGTGCTAGCTGCTCTCACGCACTCCCCTCCCCTTCCACACACACGACTTCACTACCTCTCTCATTTGCTCTATCTCTCTCTTTTGGGCTCGCTCACAGTCACTGTTTAAGTTCGCTGCGAAATCAGCTGTTTTGTATTTTGTCCAGTTTTTGGTTCGATGCAACCATGCAATTGAGTCGACTGCCAACTTTCGCCGTATGTTCGCCCAGCGGGCGAATAAGCGCTTCAAACGTCAGTCGAAAGCGAACGCGTGCACATCTCGCCTGCTTCTGCTTATACACATGTGTGTTGGTGTTAGTGTCGGTGTCTGTGTATTAGGTGCGTGTATCTCAGCTAATGTTGCTATTTGGTTTAGCTGCATTGTGCAATAATCGACAAAACATTTCTGCAACTTGTATACAAAGTGGAAGTTTGCTTCACGAAGAAGACAAAGTGGAAGTTGCGCTGAGAGAGAAAGAGAGAGGGATACTTAGACATTTAGCAACAGTTTTTCCATTTAAATTTCTCAATTTTTCCCAAATCGAAAATTCGTCCATTTAAAATACATTTACAAGTGCATCTGGCATTCAAAAAATACGTGAATAAATGTTGGCTGGTTAATAATGAATAATGCGATGCATGCTTCAAATATTTCAAGGGAGCTATATAATTGTATATACATATGTGTATACATTTTTTTTTGAAATAGTTGGCAATAGTTTTTCCACGCTTTTTTGTCGATTTTACCAAAGCAAACATGTTTAATAATTAATTCATTTGCCACTCATTAATCAAAACAAAGCTGCATAAATTTGAACTCAATGAATAATGCGATGCGTGTTGAAAATATTTTAATTTCGAAATAAAAATATATATATTATTTTTTCAAATGTTTTCTTAGTTTTACCTTATCATTTATTCACAATTGATTCATTTAAGATTAAAAAAAAGTGAATAAATTTTGACTGATGAATAATCCAACTCATGTTAAAAATATTCAATACAGAGCGAAATCAACATTGTAATATTTGTCAATAGTTTTTCCGATTGTTTTGTCAAAGCAAACAGGCTTAAAATTCATGCATTCAAAATTCATTCAATTGCCATTCGCTAATAAAAAAATCGCATATATTTGGACTTAATTAGGAATGCGACGCGTGTGCAAAAAATTTCAAGAATTGGCCAATTAAAAAAAAGAAAAACCAAAAACCGCATAAAATTATTTTAGTGTCGGCAACGCAGTAATTGAAAAACCAGCAATTAATTAAGGAAAAAAACTGAAACAAGCAAATTGCCAGCATTTAATTAGAAAGTCAAAAAAATAGAGAAAAAAAAGAGGAAATGCAGCCAGGAGAAAAGTTGTTGCTGACTCGAAGCTGGAGCCTGATTCTGACTCTGAGTTTGACTTTGACTTTGAGTCTTTGTCCGCTGGCCAACGCTAATGACCCAGAAGACAACCTACCCATGGAGGAGGTGTTGCCCCAACAACAACAACAACAACAACATGATGAAGATAAAAGCTACGATGTGGAGTTAAGAATGCTGCAGGCAGTGCCCAGCGAGAGGCATCAACATCATCATCGTCAGCATCATCATCAGCATCAGCATTATTTGCGGCATTTGGACAAATATCAGCTGGCGTGGGAGCCACAAAAACAGTTGCTGCAACAGCGCAACAAGAATCATCATCAGCATAAATCGCATTTGCCACAAACAGAACGGCAAAGCTCAACAGGCACAAACAATAAAATGGGGCAACAGGAGAAGGAGGCGGAGATGGAGACGGAGACGGAGCCGTCGCAGGCATCGCAGAGGCTGCAGCATGAGAAAATCATCAAGTGGCTGTGGCCAAGGAACTCAAGATTGAATGGCAGCGTCGCATTCGGGATTAACGATGTGAGTAACTCAACAACAGCGTGGCAAGCGTTTGATTTGCCACCGACTGTTGCATAATATTCATGCTGCATTTTATATGCCAATTTTATGTTGCACGCAAGTTCCCCTGTTACTCTTGCACAACTGCAATTTCGAATGGGTTTCGCCTATAAATATGCATTTTATAAATATAATTTTTTAATTTTGTATTCAATTTTGATTTCATTTTTTTTACTTGCAACAAAAAAAATCATAAGCAAAGCATTTGTCAGCTTTAGCCAAGCAAAAAGTATCTTTTATTTAGAAATGCAATAATTGTTTCGATTGTGATTCTGCGAGCAAAGTGTGAAAATTGAAATATTGCAATTATAAAGCACAAAAGACAAATGGACTTTTAATTGGTAAAAGCGCCACATAAATTTCAATTGAATCTGAACAATTTTGCCGGGCAGCAGCTTATAACAAAAGCGTGCCACAAGCCGAGCAATCAACATGCAACATTCAACATTCAACGGTCGACTAATCTATGGCTAAAGATCTCCACGAAATTGAATGGAACGTGCACTGCAATCCCAATAGTAAAACTCTGAATAAACTTTGAATAATCAATTTGTATGCCAAGTGGCAGACTCAAAACTGAAACTGAAACTGAAACTGAGACTGAAACTGAGACTATGAAAACTCTCGAGCATCGACGAAGGCGAAACAATTTGCTTATCAATTGTTTTGTTCCATATACAATCAAATTAAATCCAGATAAATCTGTAAAGAAAAACTTAAAAGTAAATTCACTTGCAATAATTATTAATCAGAGCCTCAATCACAGCACCTGCAACGACGTCATTCATTGTGACATAAATACTAACTTGATAGTTGAGCTTAAGGTCAATGAACTGCCAATGGAGCAATTACTATTTGTGTGTAATATTTAGTGGGAAATCAAATAGATGGAATAAATAATCGATTCTCATAACTGAGATTTAATTTATTCATAATTAAACTGCAGGAAAACAGCAAACTATGTATAAAATACTATTTATTTCTGCGGACATATTATATTCTTAAGATTAAACAATACAAATAGTATAGTATAGAAAAGTACAATAAATGAATATACAATGCAAGCAAATTTCTGTCAGCTTACATGAATTTATGTTAATATCACTCTTTGAGCCTTACTTACCAAGTTAATAACAAGTTCAATTGCCAAATACAACAATAATATGTCAGTCTTGTCAAAATTCCTAGTTCCTAAAATAATATCAGTCGTTGTCCGATCATTTAGCAATATAATTACTTTAAATATTTCATGCTTAATTGCATTTGGAAGTATAATTCCCAATTAAGATTTAGCTATCTCAAGTTTTGTTTATTTACTTTTTTTGCATATGAAGTCATTAAGGAACCACTTGAAAATTGTGTGGAAACATCTGCTTATATATATTTTTATGTATATTCTTTCACTTTCATCTGGCTAAATCGTTTGCATTATTAACACAACATTTGTATTTAGTGCCTTATGGATTATTTTCCTATCACTTTTCACACTCGATTCCCGAATCGACACTCAACTTTATTTGCTGCTTTAATCGAAGCCGACACAATTGCACCCCTGCCCCTGCCCCTGCCCCTGCCACACTTTCTTGATAGTTTGTTGCAACTTTTGGATTCAGTCTATTGCCTCGCTTCTGCTTCGGTGGCGACTCCCCATCCACTTCAAACATTTTGGCGCAAGTAAACAACGCACAAAATCAGCAGCTGCATTTTCTGTTTCAGGGGGGATTGGGGGACTGGCATCGAGGGGGGCCTTTGCCGCTGTTCAATTAATTCAAGACATTAAAACAATTAAGCGGCTTCGTGGCTTTATTGACTTGGCACACTCCACACCCCACTCCTACTCCTGCCCCACCCCTAAGTATTTTTCTTGTGACCCCATTTTCACACAAATTAGTGCAGCTAATTTTTAATGATGATTTTTTGTAGTTATTTATTTTTATTTTATTTTTTTTTTTTGAGTACCGCCTTTGGGGCTGAAAACTACTTCACTTGGCATTTTTTCATAATTTCCATTTTTCTTCATTTCTCCGGCTTTTTTTACGCAATTTATGAGAATTCTCCACCCACTACCCACTACCAATTCTCTACCCCCAACCCCTTCTCCCCCCTTATCCATCTGCCTTATTGCTCAAAGGCGTCGTTGCGCCGACAAATGCAATTGAAATAAACATGGAAAAAGAATGTTGTTTGGTCTGCTATATTTAGGGGGGCTCTCAGAAGGGGAGGGGAGGAGGTGGTGTGTGCAGCAGGCCCAGAGGCAAATGACGCCTTCTCCATATTTTTTCAAGGGTGTTATGGCCCAGCCCAAGAAGGAGGCGGAGCAGTTGAAGCTAGAACCATGGCCAACATTCAGCGTCGCCTGCATGCGTTTCAACTCATTTGCACCTAATTGTCATGCTGTGAGGCAGGGGAGAGTAGTAGGGGGTGGGGTAAGAATATACAGCATTATGCACAGATATATAGACATATGTACAAGTAGCTGCATCTGCTATCTTCATATATATCTCGCTATCTACATCATCTCTGCATCTTTTCTGCTGCACTGCACAACATTTTTGGGTGCTAAGTGGCGAAAGTAACAAAAAGGAACAACGGACAGATAGGCAGAAAAATGGGTGGACAGAAGGACAGAAAAATGTGGCTTTTCTATATAAAAGTCAGCTCTCAAAAACTTTTAGAAACCAGACACTTTCAATTTGGAATAAAAGTGCTCATCTACAAAACGCAGTTCGTTTCGATATAAATCGATTTTCGATTGCGATAAAAAACACAATTATCAAAGATATAGATTTCCAGTTGATATATAATCTGGCCTTCCCATGGATAAAAATTGCATCAAGATCGCATAAGAAACACAAATTTTTTTCGATTAACAAACTGCTATCAGCAAGCCAAGCATTTATTTAACAGAGTATCAGCAAGTCGAGCACTCCCTACTGTAGCATGCTAACTTGTTTACTATACAATATATATATCTGTATACATATGTATATATATATATGTGCTGTTATGGCTATATCTAGAGGTTGTTTCCGTCACCAGCTGGCTGCCACATTTTTTATCATTTGTTCCACATCTACTGCTCTATCTCTCTCACTCTCTGCTCCTATCTGTCTCTCTCTCTCTCTCTCTCTTGTGGGTGTTGTGCATGTTGTTGACTTAATCTGCATTTTTTTAGCCTCTTTTTGCTATCTGCTATCTGCTATTTGCTATTTGCTGGCGAATGTGTTCGCATTTTTGTCGCTGCTTTCCTGGTCACCAAGAATGAAATTTGCATAGTTTCCGGCTGCAGCACTTAAATTTTATTTTAAGCCAAAAGTAAAATACGAAAAAAGTAAAACAAGAAAAAGTTAAGTTAAAACAGCAAACTTATTAAAAAATTGTGAAAACTTGCAAACAATTATTCAAATATGTGCCATAATCTTTACATATATACAAGCGGAAATAACACTGGCCTATTAAACACAGAACCACATTAGAACTCTCATCTTAACTTGTACTTGTTGAAACTCTGATTCTTCTCATATGCACACAGATGAACAGATAAAAGTTGAACCGAACTGTTACTGATTCTCCTCATTTGCATATAAAGCATTGTTTTGATGGGAATATCTGCACAAACTGACTGCCGAATCAGACTTCTGATAGAAATAACAAATAGAGATTAGATCAATAATTAGTTCAATCTCAAGAAAACAACTTGATTTACCTCAAAGCACTTCAAATTAATTCTTGCAAAAATTTCACAACAAAATTTACTTGCTAGAAGAACACTTCAACTCAGTTCCTTCATTATCCCTCTTATTCTAAAGTTCTCTACCTACCCTCTGCAATTTATTGGTATCAGTTTATTTATCCAATAAATTATAATATAACTATATACAATTGCTAATTCGGAGCATATAATAAGCCACATAAATCTAACAAATCGAATACTAACCAATCAGTTTCCTTAATGCAGCAGTGATTTAATTATAATTATAAAATTTCCATAAATTTTAATCAAAATCACTGTGGTTCTATATAAAGTGGAATCTTTGGGGTGGGGGCAGCTGCCACCTGCACCTAAAAAGCACGCCGCACACAGGCGATTTATGTTTACACTCTAAATGAATGCTAATAAATTATAATGTCATCCTAACATAGAATTTATATAAATATATAATGATTTATATATATTTAGACAGGCTTTGTGCAACAATTAAGTGCATAAGATAAATAAGGAGAACAATTATTTAGCCATCTAACAATTTTTTTAAATTCCTGATGAACGTGTTCTAATTTCTTGGTAAGTCGAGAAAAACTCTCCACACCCGTAATTCCTGATCAGCATAAAGAACTGAGTCTAAATAGCCACATCCGTGGCAGTCTCTTTGTTTCTGCATGCTCTACACAAGTTTATCAGATGATAAATCAAATTATTATCATTTTTTTAGACTGCCAAGAAAGCGTTTTGAGATTATGGAATTCCCTTGTATAAATAAGTGACGCTATTGTGCTTCCTCTTTTATCTCATCTGGGTTTTGTGCAGTCAGCATGCAGAGTATGCCCAGGACTCCAAGTCTTGTCCAGTTTTGTTCAGACTTGTCCAGCTTTGTGCAGATTCGTGGCATTTCAAGCGCTGCTAATTCTTTGTCACCCTAAATGCGATAAAGTTCTCTAACCCAGCAGCAGCAGCAGCAGCACTTTTTTAGCCAAGAGCTCTTTATTTATATATGTATGTCTAAATGTTAGTTTTTGCTTTGTCCACTCAACTGGGTCTAAGCAAAAAGCTGCTTTGACACGCCCCTAACCTCCACTTTCTGTGCCGCCCATTTTTGCAGCCAACAAACGACGATTTTCCATTTTTCTCTTTATGGTTTTTCATTCATGCAACCACTTTTTGCATTCGCATTTATATTTCGACAATGCTCGCAAATGTTATTTTTATTTATTTTTATTTATTTTTGTTCATTTTTTTTTAAATATTAAATTGCTTTCTACTTCTTCCATATTTGCGTATTTATTCCATTAGATTTAGTCGTGTCGAATTTCAATTTCTGCTCTTTTCCTCGAGCATTTTTCACTCAGGCTTCTTTTTCTGAATTCCGTTTGTGTTTTCGTCGTTTATCGCCACTTTGGGGCCTTGGGGGGCCTTTGAGCCCAAAGCTCTTTTTCCTAACCGCAATTTGCGCATTTTCACTTTTAGTTTTAATTAACTAAAAATTTGGTGAATAGGCGACAAACACGTTGCTGCCCCGCTGCCCCTTGTCCGTCCCCTTCCCAGGGGGTCACTTTTCTTTGCCTTTTTCTTTACGAAATTTTACCCTTTTTGAGTGAGTGTTTTTCTAATTTTGTCCAAAAATGTGCTAAGGAACTTTTGTAATTATTTCCACAAAAAGGTTCTATTACGCAGAGTTATATCAAAAACATATCGTATGAGCCGTAACCCGATTGATTTTCAGAACAGGCACGGGAACGGGAAGCGAGATATGATTCACTTTAACCATCCAGGAAATTGAAAAGAATTTCTTTAATCTTGATGCAATTATTATAAGTTCTTTAACAGATAATCTTTTTATTAGAAATTATGCTTTTAAATTGAAAAGGCTTAGTTTAAGCTGCTTTATTCCAGAATGAATATTAAAACAACTGTGTTTCAATATTTTATATATATTAAATATTCTTACTTCTAGTTTGTACTCAAACTTTTTCATTTCAAAGCTTTCCCTTGCTTACTTTTGCCTCTAACTATCTATCAAATCTGTTCAGGTTTAATTCACTATATCGTATATAGAACCAACTCTTAAATGCACTTTAAGTTCTCTCTGATCTACAGAATTGCATTTGGTTAAGTGTAATTTAGTCTGGTTTTTCCAACTGGTTTTTCCCTCTGGCACACATTTTATATTATTTATGCATTTTATTTGCATTAACAGCAATTTCTACTATTTTTTTTCTCTTTTTTTGTGAGTTTAATTTTGTTTTATTTCTGTTTGCCCATTTTTGTTTTGCCCACAATTTTCCGGCACATTTTCACAGCAGTTTTCTTCTGGCTGCTGACTGCTGCTGGCTGCTGGCCGCACATTTTTAATTATTTGCAAATGGAAGGCTTTCGGGGCGGTCTTTCGGGGCGGTCTTTCGGGCTACTCATTGGTAATGGGCCTGAGGTCCTTTGACAAAAGGATCTGCTGCCTGGGGCTGCACTCCTGGCAGTCTCTCCCCATCTCCCTCTCTGAGACTCTCTGAGTTTAACCCGCTGAAGGCCAAATTGTATTTTTGGGCAGCGCACAAAGTGCAAGTTTCGTTTTTGATTCAGTTTTATTTTTGTTTTTTGGTTGCCTGCTCAGCTTGCGGCTTTAATTGTAGTCGATGGCAGACACTCTTTCAATGCGCCCGCGGTTGCCACAACAACAACAACAACAGCAACAACTAAAACAACAACAATGAGAACATTTCTTTTGTTATGCAAACTAATTAAACATTGAATGAGGAAACCCAATTCATCCTCTTTCTACTCTTTGCCCAGGTGCCCAATTGTTGTTCGTACTTTTGTTGTTGATACCACACTATTAATTTGTTTTTAAATTGTTTCTTCTGCGTCTTCTTCCACTTCGTCTTCTTCGTGTTTTTCTTAACGGATTGAATCCATGGCCAAAACTTGATTAATGGCCAAGTGGACGTAACTTCATTTTGATTGCAGCCTGTCCAATTGGCCGGCACATCATTTGTTCTTACCAAAAAAAAACAAAACACACACAAATACAAACAGCTCGGCCAATATCAATAGAAAACAACAAGAAAAACAATCGAAATGCGTTTGGCTTTTCAATTTTCCGCCGCAAACGGCTTTTCCTGCTCATTAATCAGTTTCCAATTTTTTGTTCACTTTTTTTTTCTTATTTGTCCGATTTTAGTTTGTGTGGTCTCTTGGCCAAAACAAATTAGCTGGGCCGTCGATTTCAATTGGCTCGTGAGTATTTTTTATTTGTAATTACTTCAAATCCGATTTTGGGCAAACAAGAAAAAAAATGCATGCGTTAAAGTCACGCTCGAAACATGGCCCAGATGCGAAGTGGACATGTTTGAGTTGTCTTACTTTCGAGCGTTGAGCAATTGTTGTAAGTGTTTTTACCCCCATTCAGTTTTCATGCGTTAAAGTTGCGTACAATTTCATCATATGCAGATTAACGTTATATAATATTACTTTATTTTTGGGTAAGTGGAAATGTGTCGCAATGCGAACAAAATCAATATAAAGACAAAATTAAAATTATGCTATCAGTTACATTTAACAGCATTACTCGATGTACACTTCATTTAATGCATGTAAGCGCCATAAAAAAATGAAGCAGATAAAGGCAGAAAGACTCATTAAAAGCAATAATTCAGATTGCTTTCCATTTCATTTTCATAAAATACCCGCATTAATTATTTATACACTTTTGTCCGCAGCAACGGAAATAAAGAAAATCTTGTTATGTCCTGTATGATGGCATTTTGCAGAAGTATGCCACATGCAGCAGTAATAATCGTCATCAATAAAGTCTTACAATTGATATCAAATATAAATTGTATATATTATTATATTCTATATTCATTAAAATTGCAGAACAAAAACAGTTTTTAAGCTACTATATGAAAATCGACTAGATATTCAACAGGGTATCTCCACGTTGAGTCCCCTCGACTAGAGCAACTTACAAATTGAGTTTTGCTTGTGAATATTCTTAACGCAGTTGAGTTGTCCAACTGATTGAGTGATTAAGGCAAATCCTCGCTCAAATATTAGGCAATATTATTTGTAGGCTGCCAGTTTGTTTTAGGATATTTGGGGATCAATAATAAATATGTATTCATAATGAGCCGTGGATTAATTAGCAAATGCACAAAAGACTCTTTCGGATTCAAATCTATTTATTATTTATATTGCGCAATTATCAAAATCACAAAAGATTCGCATTTGCTTCTTTTTACTTATTTATGACAAATTTATTTCATCTGCATTGCTTTCTTAAGTCAACAATAATTTAATTATACAATAAAATAAACAAATGATGAACACAAAAGTCACACACAAAATCTGCTCTAAATCTAAAATTATTGTTTATCTGATTCGGTTTATTTTCTGGATTTTAGTATTTGAATATCCCCAGAAATCTGATAAACATTTCATATCATCTTTTTAATTAAAATTTAAATAATAAATTGCATTATTAATTTTTTGTATTTTGCTGTGTTGACATTAGATAAATAAATAAATGCCAGATAAGTTTAATACTGCGGTTTTCCAAATTTCTCTTCAAATGCATTCTGAATCCATTTATTTGCTTTCTAACTGCTGCACATGACTTGCACTTTTATGCGGTTGAATGCTTTGCTTCAATTAGCTTATAAGGCAGCCATAAATCGAATGACACCTTGAAAAGATAAGAAGTTTATTCACAGACCCAAAAACAGACAGGAAAGTTTAGCTGACTTACTTCAAAGAAGTTGTTGTTGCATATTCTGTAATCGGAAAAGTTGCATCGACAACCGAGTGAGGTTCAATGGCCGGGCCAATGCCATACTTGCCGCAGTTGCACCCCGTTCCCTTGAGGCAGCTGCAACTGCGAGTGCAAGTGGCACTTTTTACTTGCAATAAACATGTAACAATAACAACAACTGGCTACACAAAAGTATAAACAAAGCAAATTGCCGCTGGCATAAACAAAAGGCCTGCACTTGGTAATACCTGACAGAAAAAAGGGGATAGAAAGGGATAGAGAGACAGAGAGAGAGAGAGAGAGAGAAAGAGAGAGGAGCTGGTTGAGAACAGCACACAAAGTAAGTCTAAAGATTTTCACTTTACATTTGTGTTCTGCTTTTCTCGCCTGATTTGATGACACACTTTTTTTGGGTACACTCAGAAAAAATCTTCTATTGAGAAAGTATATTAAAAAAAACAGATTTTTACGTTCTTAATTTCAAGGAAGAATTTATTAAGATTCAGAAAAAAACAAGTTTAATTTACAGTGATTTTTTCATTTATATATTTTGTTATTTTATTTAAATTATTTATGTTATTTATTATAAATTATTATTCTAAAATTTCACATATACGAACAATAACTTCTTCCAAGAATCTGGATAAGCATTTCTACTTTTTAGAAATAATTTTTTTAATAATGGAAAACATTTCTACAATTTTTTGGGATTGTCGACTTGGTGCAAGCCTCTCAAATTTTTAGATTTTTTTCTTATCTTAATAAATTATTTCTAAAAACAAGAAACGCCTTCTAGTGTTGAGGGCAATTTTTCTTGAGTATGTTTCAGGGAGGAGAAGAGGAGGGGCTGCGCACTTTAGGCTAGGTCGAAACTTTTTGGCAATCCATTAAATATGCTCGCCCCGTTGGACTGCCATCTAAGCAAATGTCAAAGTGGAAATATAAAAGGAAAGAAGAAAAACACAAGAGTTAATGAAGCCCAACGCGCATGTCGAGCAGCAAATGAAGCCAATCGACGAAATTTCATGAAAATTCCATCACAGAATATTTTTCAGCAAATGCAAAAAGCGACAAATTCACAAGAGTTGACGGCCAACAAAAAAAGAAGGAGAAATATTACAAAACTAACAACGTGTGGACATCATTAAAATACAAGTGGAGTTCACCGAGGTGCTTTTAATGGTGCCAAAATAATGAGCCGTGTAAAAATGTTGCTTGTTAAAAGTTAAATACAACATAAATTCAACAATTTAATGCTGATCGTTTGGGTAGATTTATGACATATCTATTATGAATGCATTAGGAATTTTTTGCTGAACTTTCAAGACAATGTGTGTACGAGTGTGTGTGCGTGCGTGTGTGCGTGTGGGTGTGAGTATGTGAAGAGCAATACAATTACAACAAAAATTGTGTTTGCATTCATTGGTAGACATTCACCAGCCAAATAACAGCTCCATCGCTGCGTTCACCAGGCCGGAACTCTTATGGGGCACATTTTTCCAGTTGGGGGACACCCGAGTGTTGTACTGGGTATTGTTGAATGATTCCTGGGCAAGCGGACGCATCTTTGGCTTATACGCCGGTATAGTCTCGACATCCACGCCAACACCGCCATCCAGCACTTGGGCGTTCTTTTTGCCGATGAAGCTGTCGTCGGTGCAAGGGATGACGCCCACCATCATATTTTGGGCAATTACCTTTTGATTGTAGTTCAGGGCCTTGCTGCGCTCAATGCGCGTCGTAAAGCGGACGTGCATCCAGTTGCAATTCGGCGCATTCACCACATCTACGATTTTGCCGCACATCGCAAAATGATGCAGTATTGTCGACTTGGAGCCGGGCGAGAACCCAAATATGGTTACCCAAAATTCCTCCGGCGACACTCTGGCGCGAAGTGGCGTCCACGGGGCACGCATCGATGCATTCACCGCATTTGGTGGACTCGATACATACGAATCATTTAGCTGTGTCGTTGGCGGATGTCCGCTCTGTTTTAGACTGTAGTTCGAGCTGTTCAATAGCGGTGTTTGCAACATGGCCGAATGGTTGCGTTGCTGCATGTTGGGCATCTGATCGGTGTCCAGCATATCGAACAGTCCCTGCTTGGGCGGATCACGCTGGTAACTATTGTTTGTCATACCAGCACCAGCAAGAGCACCCCCATAGGAGCCGGCAAAGATCGAACGATTCGAACCGAATGGATTGAAAGCCTGCGGATTGCTGCCGGGAGATGTAGCAAAATCGGTGCTATAGCGTCCCAGTTTGGAGAGCGTGTTGTTGTGCGGCATCATTGTTTGGCCATAGCCCATGATAAATGGCGGGAAATACTGGCTTTCATTGCTGTCCGGACTGCTGACAGGACTACCTTGTTCCATCGGCTCCATTTGCTAAAAATTTAATTTAATTCAAAATAAGTAAACTAACACTGCAGCAGTTTTTAGAAATTAATGAAATTTCGAATTTCGGATATGCTTTCGTATAGACAAGTTTTGCAAGTGTAACTAGTTTGTTAATAGAATCGTATGGACGAAAGCTTGTGTGTATAAATATGTGTGTCCAAATAATTCAATAAATAAAATATAACCGGACTCGGCTAAATCGATGCTGATCTTCAATATATACTTTATTGTCTCGGAGATGCTTCCTGCTTCCTTTATTACACATTTTCAAATTGTTAAGGGTATCAGAAAATAACTTTTCTCTTGGTCATAAATTCAATTACTCCCAAAATATAGGAAAGCTGAAAAATAAATGTAAACCAAAATCTGAAAATCCCTCTCTTACAGCAAAACAACTATTCTCAAATCAATACCAAAGCCTGATTAAATCTTATTTTTATTTAGACAGCCCCTATATTAATTATATACTTGCGCCGCAATTTATTGCTAGCGTTAATTGCTTGCCACAGGGAACAAATGCAATATTTCATCATCTAGCTCAGTTATTGGACATCCTGTATATACGTATTTTATTTGCTTCCCAATTGTTGCAACCACCCACACAGCGATTGGTGTGGCTCTAAAATGCTGTGTGTTTTAATTGACAAGCAAAGAGGGCAACACTAAAACGATGAAACCCCTGTCAAAATCTAGCGATGACGTAAACGGATTGAATATGCGGGCGAACAGACCACAACTGCAACTGCAACTGCTATCTGTATCTCTGAGTATCTGTGTATCTGAGTATCTATTGGTTGCATGCCGCACACAGTAGCCGTAGCTAAAGTTGCCAAGTGCAGCACGCATTGAATCATTCAGCAAGTGTCTTTCAGTCAGTCTCTCAGCCAGTCAGTCAGTCAGTCAATTATACAATGTTGCCTGGCAACTGGCAACTGGCAACTGGCAACTGGCGACGACCATCAAGATGATATCTATTAGATACATGATTCTTTTTCTCCCTCACTGTATCTGTTTTCATTTTTTTTATGCCACGCAACTAACTGAATTTATGTCAGTTTCTATGTGAGCTTTACATGCTACTGATAACTTGCCCCATCATCATCATCATGATGTTCTTGTTGATGACTCCACTGACGTTGCATGAACATTTTTTGTTTTTTTTTTGTTTTTGCTTCTATCCCGGGGCTATACACATGTTGTGTGGCAAGTTTAGCTTCTTCTGCGTCTCCTTCTCATCTCTTCTCGTTTCTTGGTCATTCGTCAGCTGCTTTTGTTTTTCTTTTTTGCCTTGAATGCATTTGCAGTTTTGCAGTCTTGCTTCTAATTTGCAACATAATTAAATCACAGAAAGAAAAAAGAAACCTGCCCCCGCAATGCTCTGCAACATTTCTGGGTCATAATTTGGCCTGCAATTTATGGCAGCTGCTTCGATTCGAGCTAAGTAAAGTCAGCCATAAATTAGAACTCGAATCTTGCAGACAGCAAAAGTTCGAAGCCAGACCAAAAAGCCAACAATAAATAACCATATATGCAAATGGGAAACAGTGTGGCCAGACTTGCCCACTCTGACAAAAAGCAGCCGACAATTGACATGAAATAATAAACTTTGTAGTGTTTGCTTTCAGCCATAAATAGAAAGATGAAAAAAGGCAAACAAAAGAGTGAAAACTTATCGCACAATTTGCAATTGCAAAAGGAAAAGTGAAGAAAAATAAATTTTGCTTCTTGGCCTGCTTTGTTCGTTGTCAAATGGCGAATGTGACCAAAGAATGATGAAAAAGGCTCAAGAAAAATAATTGTTTGCAATTATTTTCACACGCTATGGCAGTGATTGAGTACTGGCACAAATTAGAATAAGTCTGAAATGGCAACACTTTTTCTTTACTCTTTTTAAATTAACTTGGAATAAAAGGGCACAGTTTATTAATGTGCCCAAGTTCTGGAGAAGAATACATTTTTAACCTAAGATAAAAATCTCCGCTTGGGTGTCGAGCAGTTGCCTTAAATGCATGTAGAAACTTTACAAAAATTGTAGTTTGTTTTTGATTGATTGATAGGACTAAAAGAACACATTTACAAAATGTCGGGAATTTTACAGAAGACTTCTTTCATCAATCAATATTGATATGAGGACTGTGAACTGTGATCTCTAATTAATTCGCACCCAAACACTTAAAGCAAGTTTCTTTCCATGAATAAATAAATAATCCTTCTGCCAATCTTCTGCTCATGTATTTCTTGACGATTAGAGTAAATCGATTTATTATGAACATCCTTTGAAAAATCTTAAAATCTCAAATCGTTCCATCAATACCCTAAAGTTATTGGCTTCTCGTATTTGGTCAGAGTGATTATTAACAGTGAACCGCGCCAAAACCAAGGCCAACCCGACTGCATTATCTTCCACATGCATCTGTGGATTCTTTGAATTATGTTATATTCAACAGACACGTTATTCATGACTGAGTATTAGGCCCCATTTAGATTGATCGCTCCCTACTTGCTGTCATAAAATACTTCTAGTAAAAAGTAAAGCAGGAAAGAACTTTTGTCTTTAGCCATATTACATGCCTTGTAGACTAGAGTTCATCGACTGACATCAAAATTGTAGTGTGAAATATTATATTTATTAAATAAGAAACAATTCATTTACAAAATATTATTTTTTATTATTTAGAAAAATAAGAATATTTAAAATATTTAAGAAACAAATATTTTTATAAACCAAAAAGAAATAAAGTATTATAAAAATTGTGTGTTTCACGATATATTTCAAGTATAAGTCAGATAGTCTAATTGGCAGACAGAGAGACTGAGGAACATGCCTAAATCTGATTGGCTTATGCTGATCAAGAATATATATAGCTTATGAGCTCGAATCTGTCTATTTCAATGAGTTACAAACTTCACATGAGACCCATAATACCCGCTGGCTATAAGCAATAGGCGCTTAAATGTGAAGAGCAAATACTTCGCATACACTTCGAATAGCAAAGCACACAAGCTGAAAAGCCATTTGGAATTAGACACGGCGCTTGCAACATCAACTCAGCTGACAGCTTGTGCAGCTGCCTCCGCACAATGGAGGCACAACAGAGCTGGCCACGAACTCTGACCCAAGATCAAAACGATAAAGATGAAGATCAGAAGGCCTTGGCTCGGCTGGGCACTTGTCATGGTCAGCGGTCCTAGTGGATGCCACATGCAACCAGTCATGGCATCCCAGTTTGGCAACGCCCATTCATTAAACACACGCAGCGCAGAAGAGTTTCAAATGAATTGGGTCTGAAGGAAAGAAGCCCAAATGTGACACACACTTCAAACTGTCAGCAATTTGATGTTTGTGGCACGCAACCAGTTCTTCAGGGGGAGGGGGAAGGGGGCATATGATGACTGGCCAACAAACCCAATTAAGCAATTTGATTTGTCGTTTCACTTGCCACACGCACCCAACAAAGAAGCAGCCACATAAAAGAACTCAACCTCTAATCTTGAGCCATAAAACTTGATGCAGCGCATTTCAGGCGACATTTGACACAATGAAAGCCCAAAGAGTTTTTATGTGTTTTTATATATCTAAGCGGAGAGTGGGGGGAGATTTATATATATGATTTTTACTATCGATAATAAAAAACAATTTTCACTCTTGTGACCCACAGTAGTTGACTTCTGTTTATGGTTTTACGGCCGACAAACTGTCCAAAATCCACCGACAACAAGGCGCCATTTCTCAAAATATAGTAAATTTGTCAGCTTATCATTCAGTCAGTTGTTCAGCTGGCTTCGTCAATATTTGCATACGTTACGCCCTTAAGATTTTTATGACTTTAAGTCGGCCACTCAACGCCGCCTTAACGTAAGCTCAATGTAAACACACTCGTAAATAATCCAAAAAATTCAAAACACCAATAAAAATATGTAAGTTGAAAAAGTGCTTGGAATATTAAGTAAATATTTTTATTTATTTTGAACACAAAAGCAAAAACTGAAAGTTTCACACACAATGAGGCAAAAGAAGAGGTGGGCGTGGCAGCATAATTAGTCAACTGTTGTTTGACCTTTTGTTGGAGCCGTTGAAGATTTATTGACACCTAATCGAATGCAGTTTCCACACTTAACGCATGTTAACCCATTGTTGCCCGGCCTTTTGTCATTGAATAGGCAAACATTTGTCACGCCACAAAAGAAACTTTGAACTGGACAAGCTGAAGTTATTTCAACGTCGGCAGCAGCAGTTGTTAATCGATATTTAAATTGAGTCAATTTGTGCGCAGCCCCCATGAAACCGCTCCGAATATTTGTTGTTTACAGCGCGTAAATCGTTTCCCAATTTCCCGTTTGCTGACTCAGTTTTCCATCTTCTCGCTGTGAAAATTCACTGGGCACCATCTATTTGAACTGTGTGTGTTTGTCTGAGAAAGCTTTAGCTTCAAATCATTAAGCAAATGACTCTAATTTCAAAATTGAGCCAAATAACAATTAAAACAATTAAAATAATTCGCTCAATTCAAATTAAGCTAAACAAGCCAAATCAATTCAAATCGAGGCAGACCTTGACTACCAAATACTCTGAAGCCAGCATTTAACTATATAGAAGGTTACCTGATTGTAGATTTTTCAATATAAAAATACACTTATAATTCTACACATTTTACAGCTTATATTTTATTCCGTAGATAATATATAGTATATTTAACTTATTTCAATGTTTGATGTCATTTTTGTCCCAGTTTGTGCTCTAGTTGAGTTGTGCTTCTTAGGCAGCTGCATTTGCTGTCAGAAATGATGACAACTATAATGAAATCATATATTTTTATTATTATTTACTTTTTAATTTTAAGTATACTGTACATTCATACATATATTACATATATACATACATACGCATAGTTAAAATATTGGTTTTTGTTTATTTTATATTCTGCTGAATTTATGGCAGTCCAACAACTAGACATGTCTAATTATCAGAACAGATACTTTTTGTGCTCAGTTCGATGAGCAGTCGATTATAAATATATATATATACATATATATATATACACATATGTATATATAAGATAAATATGTAGTCGTTCTGTATTTGCTTAGAGCTCAGTCATTTTGGTCTTCTGAATTTGTCGCAGTCTGACAACTAGACTGACAATTAGATATCTAAGTATTTGGTCACAAATACAGCTACAGATATGTTGAGTTAGCACTACAGATGTAGATACACTCAGAAAAAAAAGTAGAACTGAATTTCAGAAAATCGCCCTGAAAACTAGAAAATATTTCTTGTTTTCAAAATTAATTTCTAAATATAAGAAAATAAAATTTCTGAAAATTAGAAAGGATTAAGAATTAAGAAAATTAAAATATGTATTCTGAATAATGAGTTGAGTTTCCCTTGGCGCCAAAAGTTTGGCTAATTTCCAAAATCCAGTGAGATCATTTTGCTGCGTGTACACAGATAGAGATAAGCAGCTAAATAGTGGAATGAAAAACTGTCGATTGTCAATTGTGGATTGGGTAGGTGGACGCAGTGCGTAACTGAAGTTCATTACTTCGAGGAGTCTGCACTTGAAATTGCTTTTTGCTTTTTGCTGTAGTTGTTGGTGTTGCATGTGAGTTTTCGCTGTCGTGTTTCGCATGGGCAGCAGCCACAGTGCATTATCTTGTCAATTCCAGAGCATATCAAAGTTTCTTTTTATTTTTGTTTTAGCTTTTTCCGTTTTTTGTGTAGTTTCCATAGACGCTGAGCTAAGTGCTGGGCAACAGCATGTCAAATTCCCCAAAAACACAAGCCCTACACAAACAAGACTCGACTTTGGTGTCAGTTTGGACTTCAACCCAAATGCTTCGAGGGCACTTCGAGTGTAAAAAATAAGCTTAAAAGTATTTGTGAATGGAGCAGAGCAAAGCGGAAAAAATGCCAAAAACATAGCAGAAGCTCAGCAAATGGCAACTAAAAGGAAATCAGTTGCTTGATAAGTCAATATTTGTAAATGTAGCGAAATGTGAGCATAAATTTATACATACAAGTATATTTATATATGTATTTAGTTTTATTGGCTAGCGGGAGGCATTAGAATTTTTTTTACGTAGAATCCATTAAATATATATATATTCTTGATTGGCAGATAAGGTCTAAAATATCAAGTCGACGGAGAATATTTTAATATTTTTTTCTTTCAGAAAGTTTTTCTTTCGAAGAACCAATGCTTGCATTTCTAACTCTTAGAAATAATTTGCATTATAAGAAAAAAAGCCAATTTTAATATCCATTATACATTTTTTTGTTTAGATTGCTAAGTTCAGAACAAGACAAATAGCTCAGATCGAAACATATTTATTTAAAACCAACAAATATTTCATACTACGAACTTCAATTTAGTCTACAAGAGTAAATAGTATTCGGTCTGCAAAAACTAGTCGTTCTCACTTGTTATTATAATCATTAGTTTGATGGACCAGCAATTTGCTTGGCATCGAGCCAGTTGCTACCCATATGTTATTCCAAATTTATTCGAATGCTTAATCAAAAGAGCAAAATACAGAATAAATAAGCTACTAAATCCGTTCGATTTATCAAAATAAATCAAAAACTGTGTTAATCTGTAGACAAGCTCAAGTAAAAGTATTTAAAGACCATCTAATTGGATGTCTAGGTTTTGTGTGAGATATAGAAATATACTTATATGCTATGCTTCTATATATATTTATGTGGCACATTTCTTAAATTTTATCACATTTTTGTAGTAATTAATATTTTTATTAGGCGAGAGTCAAACTGTGCAACAGATACAACTACATATCTCTTTACCACAACTCATTTCCAGCATTTCTTCTAAATTGGTGTAATAATCAGAATAATAAAAATAATATGTATAATTATCAATAATCACTGAACAGCTCGCTGCTTGAATGTTGAAACTAGTCAATTGAAATTTGATGCGTTTTGCTTATCGCTTTCCATAAATTTGTCACGCTTCACACACAGAAATAAAACACACAAAAAACAGAGATCAACACCCTATAAATAAAGTCACAGAAAATACACGGAATTATGACATAAGCCAAGCGCACAAACAGAATACAAAATAAGCAACAAAAAAATAAAGAAATTTGAAATGGGAAAGACAACAACAACAACAAAAACAACAAAAAAGACATTATCAATTACGCCACTTAATTATTTTTATTGGAGCATAAAATGCTCCATTTCTCGGCAGAGCAAGGCGACAAAATTATGCGTTGCAAAGACCGCAGACCAATTTTCTCCCCACTCGAAATGTGTGTGTGTGTGAGTGTGTGTGTGTGTGAGTGTGTTGTGTGTGTGTGTGTTGCTGGGCATGTTGCACATGTGTCAATGATGTGCTAATTGTCGCGTGCCCACTTTTGACAGACTTCTCCGTCTCGATGCCTGAACTGTGTTGCATGTTTGCGCCCCTCTTGTTCTTGCCACTCCTCCATCTCTCTCCCTCTTTGACTGCCTGTCACTTTTGTGGCGTCGACGTTTTGCATATTATTTTGTGCGTTTACCGTTATCTGAATAGGAAAATCTGTTGCCAATTTTTGGGGCTTGGCCCAGACAAAAAAGCTGAATTGTCAAAAGACGAAGGCGTTTCACACTTTCCAATTCAATTTGGCCCATTTGCTGCGGTTAAAGAATTGACTTGGTAAATGGCTTAAATGGGTTATTAACTAAATCACCGAAAAGTTAACAAACAAAAAAAATTAAACACATAAATACGTACCTTAAAATTATGTGCTTTTTTCTGAGAAAAACGGAGTGGAAAATATATGTCTATTAAAACTAGCAATTATTCTGCGATATTCTGCATTAAATGTTTTTTTATTTTTATTTATTTATTTTTATTTGATTTTTAATTTCATTTTTTTTTATTTCATTTTCCCATTTAGCATCAGGCAATTTATAAAAAATGTTTCTTTTAGTAATTAAATGCACAAATGTTGAAGTTTTTATATATAATTGGATATCAAGTTTATTCCGGATCCGGAAAACACACAAAAGTAAAAAATCAGCTCCGCAATTAGCTCAATTTTCATTTTTTTTTATTTTGGTTATTTGCAATATTCAATTTTGTTGCTCTTGTTTTCGCTGCAGTTGGTGTTGTAGTGTCCGCTGTCATTGCTGTGGCAATTGAAAAAATAGCTTGTCAGCAAGAAAAAATCACAAAAAAAATATATGTATTTATGTAAACTTGCAACAGCAGGTCGAAGCACACGTGTGGCATGCAAAATTCAATAGCGCAGCTTAATTGTCTTTTTGTCTGGATGAAAATAAATTGCAATTGCCGAATTTTTATGCACTATTAATTTATAATACGCTTGCCGAAGTGGGCGTTATCACTTTGGCATGAAATGTGTGCCTTGAAATGTACGATAAGGTTAATAAATAAAAGGTATACAGATTCTTGATCAGAGTAGTGATATGTATATAATTATCAGTGTAAAGTTGAGTTCTTTTTAAGACAACTTTTTGGTTTGCCAAGTTATGCAAGCCAATCTCGTTAAATATTTATATTATTATGATTCTCACATGTGCAAATTTCAACTACTCTATTATATATTTTTCATCCATTGGTTTTTTATAGTGTATTCAATCTTCTGCGTGCTATTCTCTTTTATTTTACTTTGTCATTTATACGTTTTTTGTTGCTCAAGTAATAATTTAATTAAAGTGCCGTCAATTGACGCCCACGCGGCAAACCAGGAAAGCCAAAAAAGAAAAATAATGGAAAATCATTGCAACAAAAGATAAATATTAAAAAGTGATTTTTGTTGTTGATTTTGATGTTGTTGTTGTTTTTGTTGCTGCTCAAAATAAATGCAACAAATTGTTGGCTGTCTGCAGACTGTAAAAGTTTTGCGGCATTGTTTGCGTGAAAGTTGCCAATAAATTTTTGATAGGAACCTGGGAAGCAAAAACCAACAAACAGCAATAGACAGAGATAGAGATAGAAATATATGGAAAGAGACAGAGATAGATGATGAAGTCAGCTTGAACTTGAGTTTAATGTTATACATTACATTAAATCGCAATTAAACGTTGTAAACGTGCCAAGCATTTCACTTGCCAAACATTTGACAAGCAGCATACGCAGCTGTGCAACATGTTGCCAACAACTTGCTGCGACAACAACAACAACTACAGCAATTTGCAACAATATTGCATTTGACAACAACGCCCAAGTGCGGACAGCGAGGCATCAGTTTGGTGTCTATTGGATCCGTTTTTGCCACTTGATTGATGGCCCATTTGCCACATGAAGAAGCAGCAGCAGCAGCAGTAACAGCAACAGCCGTTGTGCATACTAAATAAATGCCGCATGACTCAACAAGTTGCAACACACACCCACACACACACACACGCATATTTTGTGTGTGCTTTTTTAAGACTTAAGCAAAAAGTTTTTTTGACAGCCAATTGCGGCAGGTAAACGATAAGTGTTGTTGCCACACATCCGTAAATACCATGCTACCAACTACTATGTGTCGATTCGTTTGGATTTGTATGCAAATCATTTGAGCTTGCGAGCTTATCTGCGAAACTATTTTATTTTAATTAGTGTTCAACTCATGTCAAGTATAATAAATTATTGCTTTCTTACTTTGCCGAATGTGAATGAGCTGAATGCGATGAATGTGATGAATGTGTTAAATGTTGTGAATGTGATTAATGATCCACATGACACCATACGCATAATATATGGAACTGTGTCAATTTAAGCAGCGCAGATACATTTGGAACTATATATGGATAGATTATATATGAATATGTTTTCTAATCTATACAACTATATATACCCATTATGTTAGAGATAGGTAAGGAATCTGGAATAGTTTCTCTCTAGCTGAACTTAAATTCACTGTCTGCCTCCGCAAATTGTGTCTATTATTTATTTACTGAGAAAATTCTGACACAGCAACAAACACAAAGCATAATGTCTTATAAACGAGTACTAAACTAGGCCTTCGGCTTTATTCTATGTATATATTCATAGTTTCATCTCAACATTCTGCACCACCCACTCTCTTTGTTAGGACTACAATTTGCCCCCTTTCATCTAGAGACACGCAATCTTAGCTGACAACCCAACTAATTGCTTATCATGCACAACAAAGCCAAGGTGTTTATTGAAACGTAATTGAATTTGCTCAAGTTGAATGTCGAGGGCGATGTATTATATTAATATATTATGCTGGTTGCAAGTGCAACAGTCGAGTAAGTGGAGCACTTGCCACATATTTATGCAGCCTGGGTGGCTCGCAGATAAAGCGCTTTACGTGGAACTTGAAATAATTGTTGGGTTTCCAGGCATAAAAAGGGAATGAAATAGACTCGTTCACCATAAGCCACGACTTCTAAATTCCAGCTAAAAAAAGATTGCAACTCCCCCCTCTCTGTCGACAGTTGCAACAAAGTTTGAACCCACAGAAAACTACAACTATAATTATTCTAATGCTTATTTTTTCAACTTACTCTGTTGCAGGTAAGTGCTGAAGACACCAACCACGATGATGGGCATGTGAGTAACAGTAAATCATGAGTGCTGCTAGAAGGCACCACCTACATGTGTGCATGCATCAGCTGCCCTTGCCCCACCCCCATGGGTGCTATCTGTGTGGTCTGCAATTGGCACAATGATGTGAGCCACTCCTGACATCTGTCGTCACTTCCGCTGAGAAAAAAAATGTAAATGGCAAATGGCAATTGTGCAAAGCATTGAACTTGCCACAACGCCCCCAACAAAACAGACTACACACACACACATACTACTAGACATGCTCTGTGTCTGTCGATCGAGAGAGGTAGTTGAACCCACAATGATCCCACTCTAAACAGCAGCAGCAGCAGCAGCAACAGCAACTGCAGCCACAACTACAATCATTAAGCAAGTTTCCAGTCACAAACAAACTCGACTTGTAGTTACCCTGTACTAAACAAAGAAATTCAAAGAATTTTTTGAAAATCGGATTATTTTAGCGGAGAATAGTTTGACCCATTCTTTCAAAGCACTTCTTCCAAGCATAATTATTTATTTATTTTGTTAGTGTAGCAGTGGGAATGTTGCTCAACCTGTTAAAAAAAAAATGATTTTAAATAACGTATACTTTTTTGACAAAGTAATGGCTGATGAAAGTTTTTACCAGGCCCTAGAAGTACTTTTTGATATTGAAAATCGAGTCATAATTGCATTTTTAATATGGAAATCGAGCCAGATTCGCCCATACAACTTTAATTGTTGTATACATCTAAATATCCAACTTTTATTTTTTAAAATCGGTTCAGTTTTAACAAACTTATGCCAGTTAAAACTTCTGACCTATCGATTCTTATCGATAAATTTGTAATCACAGATGGGATCGCTAAAATGTAAAAAAGGGTTCTGTCCATGATCAACACAAATTTGAATTTGAGGTTTCTACTCTTTCGCTCTGATAGCTTTTACTGATTTACTCTTGCCTCTACATAAGCGTGCAAACTACTCATTTGGGCAATTTGAAATACAGGGTATTTGGAGAACAACAAGGCGGCGGCGTCTGTTTAACGATCGTGACCAATTTGTTGGTCAAATCAACAGCGACATGAGCAAATATTTACATTCTACGTTCGTCTGTTTGAGTTTGGTTTGCTCTCAGTTCGTTGTTGACCCCTCCCCATCCCTCCTTACCCCTCTCCAATCCACGCCACTGCGGGCCTTTTGCGGGCTTGTCAATCAACTCGGGTGCCTCGAATACACAATTCATTTATGAATGCAATGTCTGAGTGCTTTTTTAGTACAGCTAGAAACTGCAATAAATTGTTGATTGTTTATGGGCAAATTTGATTTGCAAATGAGTTTGTCGATTGTAGTTAGCTTAATTGAATTGTTAACTGGAAATCTTGTGCGCAGATTTGACGACGGGTTATGTATATTAAAATACTAAAACAGAGAGAGGAACAGAAAGTGCTACCAAAAACTGAAACTAAAACTAAAACCCTTTTGACCCACTTACAAGGTAGCTGGCCCTTAGGGCCAATGGCTAAAAGCGTCCTTTCAAGTTTATGGCTAACAATGCTGTATGCGGACTTGCCACGAAACAATGTGGCACAATGTTTACGTTGCTCTGCGGTTGCCCTTTTGGCCAGCAACGCCAAAGCAACCGGCAACAACTGAAACCTGAATCACAATTTATTATCTGTGGCATACCAAAGTTTAGATATGTTTTTACAATGCCACTTAAATAATGTGCTCTTACCCAAATTGCTTAACAAACTCTGCAAACTATTTCGAATTTATCCCAACAGAAATGTGAAATAAAACATTTATGTTTTAGCTACTAAATTTTGCTTAAGTTAGATCTGTAAAGGAAAATACCTGAAATGAGTCTGAGTAAAATCAGAATTTGTGCCAATAATTCTTAGTCTCCCATTTGCTAAATATTTCAAGTTTCTTCTTTAGTAAAAATGTGAATTGCTAGAGGGAAAAATATGTGTCTTATCACTGTTCATTTTAAGTTTATTCATCTATTTTTCAATATGTCTTTCCAAGTCAATTGTTTTTTATATATTACGCTTCACATCCGCAACACATTTATAAATAAATAACAAATAAATATCTCGCTGTCTGGGCTAATAAGTTTTTATGATGCACAAATATTTAATCAACAAAACTGTCACAATCTCTGTGTATGAAAAATATTAAAAAAAAAACCAGCATATTACTGCATAAAGTGTCATTTTGCATTTGGCAGCGTGAATTTATTTGCCCGTAGCCAATTTGGACTACTGTCAAATGCAGTCAAATGACAGCAAACCAAATGCGATATGTCAGCGAATGCAGGGCGCACAGCAGGAGGGGGGCGTGGCCATTAAAATGACCATAAAATACACACACACACCCACACACACCCACATACGACACTCCTGAACAAAGGTCAACAAGAGTGGCAGCAGCAACAATGACAACGAGACAACGAAATTAAAACCGTTTGTAAACATGTTAAACATCAGCGAAAATATTTAAGCCAATATTTGCGAAGCATGCCAGAATACATGAAATATGCACAACTGGCGTAAGGGACTAAAGGGAAGGGGATCAACTAAACTGAAATGGGCAGATTTTCAATTTGTAGCCACGTTATTACTCCGAATTGTTTTGATTGTAAAAGGCCTTCTGCATGGATTGGCTCAGTGGCATTATCCGTTTGAATGGCCAATACTTTTTAGCCCATAGCGCGCCATAACTTGGCTGAAACCGAAACGAGGCAAATATTGATATATTAAATGAAGCTCTGCTCTGCTGAAATTTGCATATTAAATAGCACGCAAACATTTGCCGGCCAGCATAAAATATTAAATTTGGTTCGCACATATTTGTATTTAATCGCCTGCCTGAATCTCTCCTGCGAGTTTTAATTACTTTTTTTTGTTGTCGTTGCAAGCGTTGCAATTCACAAAACAATAATTTCACAGAGCATAAAAACATTAATTTACCACGACACTTTATGTATTAACCTATGGCAGTCAACTACACTGAACTGAGAACAGCAGTTCAAATGAATTTAAATTCATTTCTGAATACCCCAATCATGTTGTAAATATTAAATTTAATTATATTTGCATACAGAAAAACATTTTTGGTTAAAAATTCGTAAATAGCAAAATGCTCGACTAATGGATGACCTGAAATTAACTTTTAAATAGATAAACACTTCAAATTAGTTAATTTTAGTTTGTTCCATAATCAATCTTAATGAAATGTTTGCAGTTGATGAATAATATGTTATGCCAAATTATGTTTCAATTATAATGTCAATAATGTTATTTATTGATATCTCAGATCGATTTGTATCGATATTTGCGCAATAGTTATCGATCAAATGAAATAAACCCGATTTGTATATGGATTAAGAGAATCTATACTCTCAATCTGATATCTTTAGCAATTTTTTAACTTTATAAAAGCATACAGACATGACTAAATCGCCACGATTTTTATTGTTGATCAAAAATATATATACCTAATGAGGCTGGAGTTTCCCTCTTCCCTATTACGTTCTTTTGCATAACTTCAATATATTTTTAATCATTTTCAATGGATTTGGGGTTACTTAGGGTTACTATTGTTACTATCTCATTATTTATTTATTTCATTTTATTACTATAGCTTAAGTAGGGAGAGTTGCAATAGCTTATATAGCTCCATAGACAGTGTGTAACAGTAATTTTAAGTACATCTAGTCAAGTTCCAAGCATAACATAATATAATGTATGATTTTTGTAACAATTTCTATATTTTAAAAGCCGATCACTAGCTGTAGAAAACTGTTGCTATTCAGAGATTCCAGACAGGCAAAATAAGAATACAAAAATTAAATTTACGCATGTTGAGCATGTAATTATTATCCAACAATTGTAAACAACAACAAAATTCTGGGAATGAAATTGATCTGATAACTGATGAGCAGACAACACTTGAGCTTGTAATTGATCCACACACAGCGGATGATGAATTAACGCCACATGAAGAGTTGCGCGACTCCTTTGCCAGCCGCAAAAGGATCCCAAAGCCACAACCAAAACCGAACTCAAATCCATGAATTTAATGAGCTGAACACAGAATCTACCTGCGGAATGTTTTGGCTATCATCGAAGTCGGATTCTCGGTTTGAGTTCTCGCTTCATTAGAGTCCATTAGAGGCGGCAACAACAATGGAAATTGCTGCAGCTACAAATGGAAAAGGGAACTGCTGGGTAGGGTGGGGCAAGTTTATGGTGGGAATGGAGAGGTGGGGGGGGGGGCAGATACGGGCAATTGTTGAGTTGAGCAAACAACGAGCCAAAGGGTAGCAACTGGGAAGCCACAACGAGATACATTTTTTGGGCTACTGCAAACACAAAGTTCAAAGTGCAGTTTTCGAAAGGGGAAGGGGGGCAAAGGGAGGCAGGTCGGCTTTATTTTGTAGGTTTAATGCACGATAAGCGAAATCGAGAATTACAAAGAAGAAGCACACTTGAAATAGCAACCGATAAGACCCAAAAATATATAAAAGCAACTCAAGAAGCAGAGCTAATGAGGCGTGTGGCTTTTTCTTGTTCCTCGCCCTTGCGGCTGCCACAACAGTTCAACAGTTGACAGGGGACCACATAAGCCTCCCTTTCCCTATCCATCCCCCCATAATAGATAATAATAATTATAAGCTGAGCCCATTGGCAATGTGAAAAGGCGCATAGTGCTGCTGTGCCAATATATGTAACTGGCAGAAGGAAGCAATTTTGAACACATCAATTATAAATATTTCTGATCAGCATTAACATTAATTAACTGATCTCAGAGCTAAATACTTTAAATTTGGCATAATATTCATATATATATATATATATATACATAATATATTATACATATTGTAATTCTAATTCTAATTCTAAATTACAGCTTGAAATGAGTTTTTTCCCGTTGCACAGTTGGGAATTAAATTTGAAATATAAATTTTCGATTACCAAAGGCATTTGAAGTTTATTTCAAATCGATTTCAGATAGCAATAAAATATTCAATTGTAATTCCAATTGATATATAATATATGCTAACTTATTATTTATGAATTCTTAAAATTTCATCGAGATGAAGAATAATTGACGAATTGTGTCAACCAAAACGTATTTTCAAAATACAGTCAATGAATTAATAAATTCAACAGCTGATTTCAGGGTATCTGCCAGTCGAGATCGGTTTCGACTCTAGCATGCTGAGCAACTCAAGTCAAAAATACATGGATTTCAAAAGTTTTTTAATTAAATGGCAATCAAAGTAGCAGCCAAAAACAAGTTACAACTTTTTGGCCACGAAATGTTTCCAGAACTATGCAGACGGAAATGGAGGAAGGCAAACCGAAGCCAGATGCGCTTAATTAAGGCGAGGATATGTACTCGAGTGAAGCCAATGCACCCAGAATTGATGGCTTGTGCTCCGCTTGATGAAAGATGAGAAGTTCTTGGTAAATTCACTCAGCAACTCGAGAAATGTGCTTCTAAAGCTCATCATCATTTATTTAAGAGCATCTTTGCCGGCTGCATCGTCATGCTACACCAGATAAGCATTGATGAAAAATTAAATAAAAACTCGAAATCAATAAATTGCAAATGTCTCGAAGCAATGCGATGCGAATCGCCCACAGCCCGACTTGCTACAAGCTGTAAAGTCACAAAATATAGCATCATTAAATATGCACATCAATATGTATATATGTATTTAAGATGTACATATATGTCTGCTCGGTGTATGTGGCAGATAAGCGAGCGAACAAAATGCAACATAAGAAATAAAGCCAATGAGAAATTCGATGAAATACGACAAAAATTGCATAAATTATGCTCCACCCAAAAAATATTCTCGTGTGCTTGAAAATGTTTGCAGGCGGGCTGCTCTGACGGCGTAGCTGTTAATTATTGGGGACTTTTCGACTTAGAGATACCCTTTTTTTAAATACAATACAATTTTTAAATACGCTGAAAACGGCGAATTAAATTAAGCGTCTTCCACTGCTTAAAAAGTATTTAGAAGTTTTTGAAACTTACAAAATCCAACTTTAGTTGCGAATGTTTATATTTAAAGCTTACTTATTGTGGCAGGAACATAAATGAATATAGGGTAAGCAATTCAGATTCATGCTGAGTTTACGTGACATTTTTAAGGGATCTTGAAATGCATCTTCAAAATCAAAAGAAGTTGTTTCCATTAAGATTTCACTCGACAGTAAATCGCGTGAGGAACCCTTGTGCAATGTCAGCGGCAGCAACTTGATCTCAATGCAGCTCACACGAATTCATTTTCAATCAATGTCTGCCACGCCCCCCGCCAACCCCTTGTTGCGGTCTTGCCTTTGCCATGTGCAACAACTTTGTCGCCTCGATTTTTTCTCCCAGTTTGGCATTGGGAGCGCCACAAAGCGCGTGCCTCTGGAATATTTATGAGCTGTGTCCGTCAACGAACGACGGCGAAAATCAACGTTGACCCACTTGGCAAGTGACAAGTGGCAAGTGGCAAGTAGCAGGAGGTAAGCAGGCGGCAGCGACAGCTCCCACCACTACGGCCTCCAACTTCGAGGGAGAGCAAGTGAAAGTCAAGAAATTAATTTCGCAGCAACTCATTAATATTAAGTACACAAAAAAGAAAACCCCAAAAAAGGACATCAGACTCAGACTTGCACATAATGATGAGTCGTGGCAAGTCGCCTTTTTTACTCGCTGTAATTGCTGCAACATTCATAGCATACATAAAAAAAAAATAAAATGTAAACCTGAAACTGAATCTCAGCTCTGACATTGAATGTTAAATTGAAAACAACTCGATTCCTGCTCCAATGGCATTTTGATTTCCGTTTCCGCTGCGTTTCCATTTGCGCTCAATTGTTGCAATGTTTTCTCATTTTTCCACATTTATTTTCGCCTTTTTGGCAACCCAACTCTTTGACCTCTCTGCTCTGCCGTACCATGCAAGTTGTGATTTATTATATGAAATTACAGCGGCTGACGGCTAGCAAAAAATACAAAATATAAAATTCTATTTGGCAAGTAACGATTTAGTTATGCTCTTTTATGATCCAATATGAAATTGGAATGAAAAAATATTATTTTACATTGAAATACAAATATTATTCATATTTTCGGCATGTAAATATTTTTGTACTTATTTTCAAATTGAGTTAAATTAATTTTATTCCATTTCAACAATATTTTTGGCATTTTTTAAATGTCTGAAAAAACGAATTCTTTGAAATTGATATGAGAATATTTTTGTATTTAAAGAAGCTTTTTATAAATATTTTTTCCGTATTTTTGCAATATTTTTTCACTTTTTCTACATTCTACATTTTGAAACTGCATAATAATTAATTTTTTATATTGATATTTACATTATATTAGCATGTTTGCCCAATCAGTACCTTTGTATATCTTTTTTTATATCTAAAAAAAATGTGTATCAGCTTTATTCTTTTCATTTTCATAATTATATTTGACATTTTTATCAAAATAAACCTTTTATGTAAAGAATACATGAAACTGAAATGAGTAAAAATGATTCATTCAAGCCCCAATCAATTACTTAATTATTCATATTCGAGTTTAGCTTAAGGCATGGCATGTTTTTGTATGTTGTTATCGAAGAATTTAATAAATCCCCAAAGTTTTTACATATCCCATTTTCGTCTGGGAATATTTTCTGGATAACTACCTGAAATTCTTGCTTCAAGATAAAGTTGAAAGCCTCCTTTTTACATTTCTCCCATTCTCTAGCTCTCTATCTCTATCTGCTAGAGTATCGCAGAGGAACAACTATTTATCGCCGTTGGCTTTTAGCTTGGAATTTTTCGATTCTTTCTTTCTTTTCGGATGTTTTTCTTTTTGTGTTTTGTCGGATTTCCGGTCAAATCGATATTAGCAAATTTATGAGCAGCGTTGCCATACTAAATGAATTTATGGCAATCGCTTAGCGCTGGCAAAAGAGTTGTGGGTGGCACAGGCTGTGGGGGGGCGTGGCTGTAAGTCCTGTACTATAAAATATGCGTAACTTTTGGCCGCACTCTCTATGTGTGTGTGTATGTGTGTGTGTTTGGGTTGTGCCCGCAGCAACAAGCCCGCAAAAAGTTGGCAACACTGAAAATTCATTTCGGGTTTTTGGGCTTGGTTTCGTTTTGTTTTTATTGTGTATGTTTTCATTTTATTTTTTTTGGTTCTCTGCAGAGCGAAAAGTTTTTGGGGTTTGTGTTTTCGCCTGAAAGCAGACTTTCAACTTTGCATAACCTGCAGAACGCAGCAAGCAGCAAACAGAATGGCGAATCAAGCTCTGTCTGCGGGTCTGTGCCACAATCCTTGCTTGCCCCTTGGCCGTCATTATGGCAAGTTGCAATTTTAAATTTGAGGCGTTCATAAATTTGACACTTTTTGGCTTCATGGCCAGTTGGCTGCCAGCTGCTGCACTGTTGCACCACATGCCGCTGCCACATGCCACATGCCACACGCTACACACACAGACAGACAGACAGGCAGCACAAGTTGCCAAGTATTTCTGCGGTTTTATCTATGCAAAACAAACTTTTGCAGGCCAGTTGAGCGAACTATGGCTGGTCATACAAACCCAAGACCCAAGGCAAAGACTGAGTCTGACACTGAGACTGAGAGGAAGACTTCTTGAGGAACTCCTTGTTGCAGCAGAGTATTAATTGCGACGAGCTTATAAATTAGTCTTAGTCTCAGTTAAGAGCGGCTTTCTTTTTGCACTTGAAATGTTGCTCACTTCGCTTCTGGCAAGTTTCCTAATTAATTTGCAGACTGTCAGCCAGCTTTGAATCATGATTTATTTTGCTCTGAAAGTGTTGAAAACCTCAATAAATCATTGCTTCCGCAGACTATTATAATATGACTGAAATATGCTCAGAACAACTAAAGTCCCTTTGCAAGCCAGAACTCTGCATAAAATAAAATGTTAAAGAAAAAAAATACTTTTTTTAAACACTTGCAACACAGCTGGCTAAGTACACATTTAAATTATACAAATATAAAATTGTTTTGTGTTTGGAGAATCAAATTAAAAAAACGCTTTTGTTGCATTCATTTTTTGGCATTGATAAATTAAACACGTAATAAACAATAAACAAACTAAATAAGAATATAAAACATCCACGTCCATTAAATGCCACCACCCAGTTAAAATGTGAGAGATGTGAAATATCGAACCAAGTAGGCACTGCCCAACAATTCTCTGATTCAATTCGTAAATGTTATTATAACTTTATTTAAGTTTGTATACTCATAGCTATCATCTAATTGTATAAAATATCAAAAATATCAACCGTCAAGCAAAGGCACAAGTCTCTAAAAAAAAAAAAAAATATATGTGGAAGACTGCAACTCAGGCAGAGGTCGGAGGTTGGAGTCGAAACAACTTCTGCAATAGCTGCACTCGCAAGTCACCAAATCCTCATATCCAGGACTAAAGACCATACTCAGCAAACGCCCCAAACGCCCCAAACGCCCATTCGCCATTCAAACAAACATAGCAATGTCCCACTTAACGGAAAAGAGGATTGCAGAAATCTCTCCAAAATTTTAAAGGATGTGATCGTCTACGTTGAGGCGCGCGCTGCGAATCTTAATTGCTCCAAAGGCGTGAAGCAGGTCGTTGCCAGACACGGCGTGAAGGTGAGCGATAGTCTGACACCAGAGACTACACATGTTGTATTTACGAACGGGCTCCTATATACCTACGAGCGCGCTAAAATGTGGAATATACCAATTGAGAGGCTCCAGTGGTTTATAGCCTGCAAGGAACAAGGACGGCTCTGTGACGCCAGCGAGTATACCATCAGCGATATCGATATCAATATGTATGAAAAAGGTAGACAGCCGACGGGTGTTTACCTTGTTTGTGACTAGGCAGCCACGTAAGCGCCATATATAAGGATAAGGACACTCTGGATACTCTGAACACTCCCACGCCCTCAAGAACGCCAAAGGACGTGTCACTAAAGATGAGCACCCCCAACAGGTTGAGCAACATCGACAGAACCAACTACGTGCGGCAATCAATGGAAATTAGCATCTCTAATAAAAATACATTTAATTTTATTGATGGTTGACTTTGTTTTAGTCTTGAATTTGGCTTCCTTTTTTATACTTTCATTCTGAAGGTATCATGGTATATTGGTTGGTGTCTGTCCGTCTTTCCGTCTGTATGAACGCAAGCGTTATCGAGACCCTTGGAGATAGGGACTTGAAACTTGGAACATATACTAGTGTGTGTCAAAGTGTATAAAGCTAGAGTCACAAATTTGGTATGTTGCTAGTAACACTTTTCAAAAATCATGACAAATATTGGACCATGCCCACTCCCGCCCTTAAAGACGACTGAAGGCTATATCGCTCACAATGTGAATGAGTTCATAGTTCTTCCCCAAGTTCTCCAATTCTTGCTCGAATTCAAGAATCTTTTTCAAATTGAGAGTTGCTATGTGGATTTGATAAAATATAAATTTCTTTGTGGCTAAGCGTCAAGAGTACATACTGAATTAAATATGAATTTAAAGTCTTTATTTAAATCACACATGAGCCAGACTAAGAGCAAACAATAATTTATTTATTTTCTTGTTTCATCTTTCTAGTCGTTTATTTTATCAAGCAATATGAAACTATGACAACAATTATTTTGAGCTCATTTCTTATCCGATTATGCAAATATCAATGAGAGAAGCTGAAATCCCAATTGGAAAAATCCACCTACCCCAATCAGGTTTTATTTTACTATCTAATCCTGCGACAGACAAATATTAAAACCTGAGTGGATTGCAGTGCAACAATTGATGGCTTTCTGCTTTCAGTTTCCCATTTGCAGCTTTAATCAAATCAGAAATTGCAAACTGATGCTGAACATCATCAGCAGTAGCAGAAGCAGCAGCAGCAGCTGAGGAATGCCTTAAATCTAATTAATGTCTGCACAACTGTTGATGACACTTCCGTTTCCGCTTCAGCTTCCGGTCGACTGCAACGAGTGGCAAATTTATTACCTTTAGCGCTTAGCAGCACTTTCAATTGCTGCACTCAACACAAAGCACTCAAGGGGACAGAGTGGGGTGGAAAGGGGACAAGAGCTGTCTGTTTGTCTGCCTGTCTATTTGCTTCTCTGTCTGTCTGGTCTGGTCTGTCTGTCAACAAAGTTTAGCGCCAGGCGTTTGCTTATTAAAAATTCTAAGAGCTGCTTCTTTAGAGTGCTAAAATATGGCCAAAACGGAACATTCCTCCTCCAACTGCTCCTCTTTGTCCCTCTCCTCATCCTCCTCCTACAGTTCCTTCCCTGCCTGGGTGCTTGTCATATTTGCGCGGCGTCAAGTGGCAAACGGCGCTGTCAAGTTGATAGCTCAGCGTAGCAACGCGCTTTTATTTATTGGCCGAAAGCGAGTCAGTTGCAACATCAGCCACAGCAACAGCTACACAGAAATCAACGAAAAACATGGCACTTGCCATTTTAATATCCTAAACTCATTTTAAATTAATAATGTGGAAATAAATTAAATATACTTATGGAAAGGTGAAGGGAGGCATAAGCGAATCTATAAGGTGTATATATTCTGGAACTTCATCAAAGCCGTCTTTCTAGTCTTGTTAATATATATATGTATACATGTGTACATATATTAATACAATATTTATTTAATAATATTTACAACGTATTATGTATTATATATTATATATTGTACATTATGTATTATATATCATATATTATTATTTAATTTTATTTAAAACTTTTGCCTTTTTTCTAAGCTCACTTGAGAAACATTTGCTACATTTTTGGTATACAAATAGACAGATACTCCTGATTTTCATTAAGAATTGATATATTACTTATCTTAATATGATATTGGTTTCAGTATTTATGAAGTATACGACTTTAGAGCACTCTTGATTAGAACATTCCAATTTGTTCTTTCTCTATTTTGCCTCACCATAAAATATTCGCCGCAAAAAATTGAAATAGTTTCTAGTTTGTTTGCGTCTTCTTCACATTCTGCCTCTCCTTCACATTCTCCTTCGCATTCAGTTGTGGTCTGCAACACGTTTAGCAAATTATTCGCTTTTCGCCTCACGTTGCCCGCTTAGTGGCGCCTTCTGGATTTTAGTTGGTTTTTGCTTTGCCTCGCATTGCATTGAATGCAAATTGCGCATACGCCCTGCATGACAATTACATTTTCATCTTTAATATTTATTTGCATCACAGAACTTTGACATGCAGCAAAAACTACTAAAAACTTTGTGCGAGATAGTCGCAAAAGCGAATCGAAAAATATATAAAATAAACCGATGTCAAAGCTCAACTGGAACTTCATCTGAAACTGGAACTAAACTTGCTACACCTAAAAAAAGAAAGCAAAAAATATAAATGAATTGTCAAAAATGTACTTTATTTTGTGGCAACTTTTGCTGAAAAACTTTTGCACGCAAATAAATGGAAATAGAAATGTGAGGAACTAGTGTGGTATTTATAACAACGAGTCAATGCTCTAAGAGAAGTAGCAAATAGTAAAATATATATAAATAAATATAAAAACAAATAATAATTTATTAAAAACATTAAATATTTTAACATATTTTTCAGCAGCTTGTGCTTAATAGGCAAGCTGTATTAGAAAATAAAAAATAATATTTTTAGTGTGGGAATTATATATCTTAAGGTATAAATATTTTAAATCGAAATATATTGAAATGTATTTGAAGCAAGACTTCAAATCGAAACGAATATAAATTATGAATATATTCGGATTATGGTATTACATGAACTAAAATATCAATTTCTGTTAAATGTTATTGAAAAAGAAATGCTAAACATCGATTTTGTTGCTGAATTTCTAACGTTAAAGTTTCAGTTTCAATTACGGTGCCATTTCCGGGCTGACAAGCTAATTCGAAATATTAAGAAATTAAATAAGCTCAAATTGTCTGCAGTTGTCAGATATTCTCGTTGGTAGTCTCTCTCTATGTTTTGTCTGTCTTTTAATACTCGAAGTCTCTGACAACAGCAAATAGTTCCAGACCATTTACCAAAACAGTTGTCGCAATTTGTGGAAAGTGTTTTTTTTGGCCAAAACTCTTTGAAATGTGTTACGAAAATAAGCTGCTTTTGTGAAGAGTACACAGAATAGAATAGCACACAGAAATGCAAGTCAGAAATGCTTCCCTAATTGTTGTTTACACACAGACGCAAAGTGTAGAAGTAAAACACATACACACACACACACACACACACATACACACACCCAAACACCGCGCTTGAACTTTAACCCTTGTTGGCCCTGTCTGCCTGATGCGTTTTGCACTGCATATAAATTTCATTTCTTTAACTTTATAATGGCAATGAAGTTGATGTTAGCACTAAACTCTCCTTTATGTGCATATCGAGTGAGATAGAGAGAGAGACAGAGACAGTGGGGGACAGAGACAGAGAGATAGCGCCAAAGAAATACATATACAGAAAAAGTTTTGTTGTGCAAAAGTTGATTGTTCGCAGCAAAAGTTTTTCTTTTGAGGTAACGCATAAATTTGTATTATTTATTGCCGCTTGTTAGGAGGACAACGCTGCAAACCCGGCTGCAAACCAGGCAGCAGCCCACCTCTGTGGTTTCATCACGGTGGCTTAATCTATGTGGTTGCTCTGCCTTCCATGTGGGTGGTCTCGACTCCCCTTCAATTTCCCAACGGCTCAATTCCCCAATTGCACTTTAAAGCTGCCTTTGTGGCGGATTTGATTGTGTTTTTTTCCTTATCCCTCTGGCATCTATTGACAGCTGAATCTGTTCATTGAAGTTTTTATTGCTCATATCACCCTGTTTATTCATAGCAATTTTTATTGCTCATATTTTCAGCAAAGAATGCTTAAAGAAATGTATATAAAAAAGTGGGCAGATTGTAGATTTTTTTATGCAAATTGAAGTTCTTTAAAAAAATTTACGACTGCATTTATATAAGATTTTTAGCTAGGGGCAATAAAGGAAAATATTTAGAAATATTTTTTTCCTTTGGGCTTAGAGTGGTGAAATTTGGTTGTTATTATGAACTATGTAAAAAATCAGATATTTAGTTTTATACAATTATTATTTTATGCACATTTGTAAAGATAATACTTGAGAAGCTAAAAGTTTGAAAAACCTCAAAGTCAACTTATATGTAAATTTTTGAAAAACGTAAACAGCAATTTACCCCTCAAATTTATTGACTTTAGCTTTGAAGTTGTGAGATATATCAGCTTTTATCGATTTGAATTTATCGATGTTATCGATTGCCTGCCCTTGTACTATGTCTGACGCAGACAGAGATAAATATATATTTCAAGTTTTGAGTGGAGACTCAACTTAGTTCATGCAGACTAATATGTTCTGCTAGGGAGGATAGATATTAATTAATAAATAAGTCAGCATATTTCGTAGAATTTCAAACTTTATGTGCAATATTTTTTGTTTGCAGACAAAGCATTCTGTTTAAGGCTTTGCTCGACTCAAAACGCCCCCAGCTGCTTATTTAGTTGGTGTTGTATTAATGTAAGAATAATGTTGCTGTTGCCCAGTGGGAAACTTTAGCACCATCTGCAAGAAACATATCACTTTTGCCTTTTGGCATTTGAAATCTAATTATAGCGCATACGACACGTATGCCCAGGTACCTATGTCATATTTATATATATATATATATCATATACATATGTATGTATATATTTACTCACAGCAGGTAGCTGTTGCTGCTGCTGCTGTTAAAATTATTTATGAGCTTTTGCGCAAATTTCCCAAGTGCCTGATTGCCAAGACCTGAGCTCCGTTCGAGTTTAAAGAATTGCAGAACCTTTAAACTTTATGTTCGAGTACAAGCATATTTGATGAGTGTATGTGTGAGAGTACTTGTTGTCTGCGTCTTCAGCCTTCAGATATCCTGTTAGTCCTCTTTTTTGCTGCTGACGTCACACAAGGGATGCATTTACATGCGTCCGTAATTCAAATCGGGCTTAACTCGCAACGCTGATGACCAGGCCGGCAGGTCACTAACTGTAAAATTGTAATGGTGGCCCCAACACAACCCTGCCCCTGGCCCCGCCCCCTCTTAACCCTTCTCGATTGAAGCTGTGTGCAATCGCAGCTGTTGAGGCAAGACTCCTTGCCTCACTTCTTGCCTCCCTGCTTACCTCACCTGCCTGCCACTCACAAAGCTATTGTCAAACACAGCGTTGCCTGCAGTTCATTGCTAAGTTCATACACTCAACAAAAAAATTATGACATGAATTTTAGAAAATCGCTCTGAAAACTTGAAAGTTTTTCTTATTTACAGAAATATTTTCTGAATAAATGAAAGTAGAATACAAACATTGGGAAGGCAATCCCAAAAATACTTAGAAATATTCTTTTAAAATAATAAGGCGAGTCAACATATATGCAGTTTTATTTTTTCCGAGTGTACACCCAAACATTCCCCGTTGAGACCCTTGGGAGTGTATCAATCGCCTTAATTTAGCCAGGTGCACCTTCATTGTCCGCTCTTCCTTCGCCGATCCAACTAACTGCCGCTCAATTTAATCAGCTTTTGTGCAGATAGCCACAGAGGAGGAGGAGTGGGGAGGAGCAGGAGTGCTTATGTGGGGTTTACGTGGTTGCAACTCAATGCAGAGAGTACTCAAGAGTACTCGTGATAAGCATATTAGGAATATAGAGGGATCTGCTTCGAGCTGTGCAAACTATTGCCTGCAGACACTCGATATTTAAATATATACAAATGGCACCTAAATGATAATAATAATTAATTTGCAAAATGCTAAATTGAAATAGTTCAAATATAATACAAAAATTATGCACATATTATTTGAAGACAAGCTAAATTAAAAGATAAATAATTATTAACTAAGAAAATTCATTAAATTTATTACAAATGTATTTAGAATTTGGTTGCACAGCCGTCGTTTGAAGTAACCGCCAAATTGTGTCCTATTACTATGGGGCATACATATAAAACTATATATAATATAAAAGTTGTCGGAGTTGGCATTTATTATGACCAACTCGAATCACTGGCAGAAATTGTGTTGAATATTTTAATCAGATCACAGTTGATTTGGCAACTTAATTCAATTGAACTACGCTTAACATTGCATATTTTGAAATGCTTTATGATTGAATTGGGAATTTATCCAAACGGGATTATAGTTTCAATTAAATTATAATAGACATGTGCATTTAATTGAATTTAGCTGATGGGCCGGCTTATTGGCTTACATACCCATTAAAAATGGGAAGAAGAGCATAATGAAGTATATATGTTCTGGATCAGCATCGAAAGTCTGATAGAGTTGGCCATGTTCGTCTGTCTCTCTGGGAGCACAGGCTGATCTCAGAGTTTATAATAGAGAGAGATTTTAAATTTGGAATATAAATTCTTTATTTAATAATTAACAGCTGTATACAGGGTATATTCTAGTTAAGCTCTCTCGTCTATAGTTCTCTTATTCATTGTCTCAATTTTCGTCATAAATTTCTCCACACAAATATTTTAGTTAAGGAATTAATTCAAATTCGCTTTTTGTTCATATTCAACTCAACTGAATAGCTTGTAAAATATATAATATATATATGTAAATATTATATATATGTACATATACTTATTAACTCCTTCCCTCACTTTACACAGTTCTTTGCCAATTCCAAATGTTACCTTTTGTTTTTTTTATGGCCATCCGCAAATCCAAATCGATGGCCAAGAAACGATTTATGTCAGCCCAATGGCTACTGCAACATCAACTTGGCCAAGCAAGTGGGCGAGGGGGATGGGGGACGGAATGTTTTAATCAAATTGAATTGGTCTTAATGCCTGTGGCAATGGAAACATGTGGCAATGGTCAATGCGGCTGGCCATAAAGCAAAGCGTGGCACTCCAAGCCAAACAATTTCATGTATTTGCGCATTAACGCCACATTAGTGCTTCCAGAGAGCGGAAGGGAGACCGGCAGTGGGGGTATGTGGCAGGGGGCGGGGCGGGGGCACAAACAATGGACCTATTCATAAGGCGCCAAGGTTAACCGCTAAAAATCATTGAGCAACATCAAAAGAGCCATTGTTTTTTTTGGCTATAAGCCAACACACACCACAAACACAGTCACACACACAGAGACACACACACACACACACACACACACACACTGCAAGGCATGTTAAGCCAAATGAAATGAAGTAAAGTCAAATGAATGGAGTACAGCAGCAGCAACAACAACAGAAAAAGGCCAAGACGTTAAGATTTATGCCAATTGCTTTTGAGCACCTTGGCGCACCTACCCTACCTCCCCCTCCCCCAACCACTCCCCCAACCCTGCCACCACCCCTCCTGCCACAACCAAACACTTGCAACTCCTGTGTGACTAATGAACTAACGCAGTCTTAAGTCTTAGGAATTCGCCCTCAAGTACACTCAAAAAAATATAAGAACAAAACTTAAGGAATAAAAATTTAGCTAAAAAACTAGTTTTTATTTTGGATTTTTGAAAAGTCCTTAAAAATAATGCAGAATATTAATTTATTTATTGAAAATAAGTATATTTATTTTATATTAATTAATTATTTCTATACATACATTATTTTTTTAGTTATTTATATGTTTCTTACAAGCTTAACGAATAAAAAACATTAAAAAATAAATATTTATAATATTTTTTGTTATATTAATTTATATATTTCTCACAAGCTTAACACATCCAAAATTATCAATTTTGTATTACTACTATTCAAACTGATTTTTTTTTTAATTTCAAGTCTGTTTATTTAGTTGCACCTCCCACTTTCTCTCAGTGTACGCCTCCAAGTCTTTGCTGCGGTTTCTTTGCTCATTTTTGGGCATTTTGCCGCCCGTTTTCGGCTTTTATTTAGCCATATTCCCGCCCACATCGCCTATCGCCAACGCTTCTATTAAATGAACTGTTATTTTTGCTCATTTCTTTTAACGCTTACCAACACTGCTCCACTGCACTGTGGTCTGCATCTGTCTCTGTCCGTTTGTCCGTCCGTTTGTCTGCCTGTCTGCCTGCTCATTAATTTCGCTTAACTTCACAAATTGCCAATTGTGCGCATTGGTCAACATTTTTTTGTTATTCTTTTTAATGTTGCTTTTGTTTTTGTTGCTTTTGTTTTATGTTTATGTTGCTTTTGTCGTTTTGTTGGTCTACGTTCGAGTTCTGTGCAGCATTGTTCTCAACGGCTGCGTTGCTCGTATTTATTGCCAGGCCTCCCAATTTGTTTTGTATGCTGCCATTGTTATAAATAACACTGGCCCCAAAGAAAGACACATTTTCGTGTTGGCCTCATGATTTGATCATTCTTTTTGTGCCTTGACTTTTATTATATTTGGTTTTTTATACCATAAATTATTGTAATATTTTCATAAAATATTACTGTTTTTATTGTAAGAGAGAATTATCTGTAAACTCATTAAAACTTTGAAGTGAACTATATAAAATTATTTAAATTTGGAACCATAATAGTCGATATTAGTAGTCCATATAATATTGTATAGTACAGTATACTATAGAATAATAGTTATAGAATAATAATAAATGTTTCTGTTTTTATACTTTATATTAGATTTTTTTCTATATTGCTAATTTCTAATCATTAACATTTTTAGTCTGATTTGTATCTCTAATTCTTGCCATAAATGTTTGTCCTTTATAAATGTCCAAAATTAATCTTAACTTTCTTCTGTGAAATGAGTATAATGAACTAATGTTGCTTAGGAATAAGTAAAATCCCAGTTTTAAATAAAATCAGAGAAAATTTGAAGTTTCTGCTATAAAATATATTATTTTTATAATTCCTAAGTTGCCTAAGCGCAAAACCAAAATAAACAAATTCCCAATTTGAATTAGACAATATTAGACTTTCCGCCTCATTTTTGTTTTGATTCCTGAGTAGCTTAAGTAAGCAAGATCCCAGCTTTAAGAATCTTAATATTCAACTGCAAAATGAATTTTATAATTCTACTCTTAAAGATTATTTTGCTATTATTCCCAAGTGGCTTAGGCTTATAACATAATAATTAAAAACTCAGTTTAAAAATTGCTCAATTCTGTCAATTATATAACAGACAAATTTAAATACCAGTTAAAAACAACGCCTCAATTCTCTCAATTATATAAAGAATAAGTAAAAAACCAGTTTAAACATTCTCTCAATTAAATAATAGAACAAGTAAACTACCACCACAAAAAAACCGCAATACTCTCAATTATATTACAAGTTCTTCAGGCATAGATAGTGCATGGCAAATTCGTTGTTGAACCCAAGCTTTTGCCAACTGCCGGCGATTGTTGTTCCAATTGTTGTGCCGACTGTGGACACACATGAATTCTTAGTTTATAAAGTTCTGCAGCAATTGACCAGCTACCCATTTTGCTGAATGTGCCAGTCTCCCCTCAGTCAACCCATCCAGCTGTGAGGCAGACAGACAGACAGACAGAGTTGATGTTGTTTGTCTGGCAAACGTTACCTGAACCTGGGCATTTAAGTGCTGCCTTCGATTGTCTGGCCTGGTCTGTGCTGGTCGGTGCTGGCCTGGTCTTGTCTGGTCTGTTAGCTGCAATAAATATTGTGACAAATTGCCATCACAAGGCGAGGCAAATGGGTCTTTTATTTAGTGATGACTTTTATGTGTTGCACATGGCGTATGCGTAATATGTGAATAATATGTGCCTTTAAGCTATGCCCAAGTTGGCCATGCAGCTTCACAACTTTACCTCACTTTAATTAAAATTCTCTTTTGTTTTTGGTTTGGTTCACACAGGAAATTGATAACAATAATTATGCAAGGAATAATCACATTGCTGGCACGTTGACGGAACGCAAGGAGAAACTGTTGGGCAGACCGGAGGCAGTGATCGATGCACGTCGCCAGCTCGAGAAGGACAGGGGTATGGCATACACTCAGCGAAAATTGTGCGACCTTTACTTAATCTCTTCCCCTTGCAGCGCTGGCCAACAAACATATGGAGGAAATCAGTTGCGATAAATCATGCCTCATGCCACAGAAACGTTATGTGTCCGTTGCAAGCGATCCCTCCAAGATTTACACGCCCCACTGCACCAGTGTTTACCGTTGCGCCGAGGACTCCGGCTGCTGCCCCAGACGCACGGAGATCTGTGCCCCAAAACGAACCAACAAATTCGAGAGACGCGTTCATGTGAGTAAACATGTTTCATATGCTTTAAAGTGGATAGAGTCGAGAGAGCTCGACAAGGAGTTATCCTACACCACAGAAGTCGCATTGAAATTAGAAATATGTCCTGAATAGGAATAAGAAAATATCAAAAATAAGCAAGGCTTGCCCCAAATCGATAAACTAAAAAATGAGGTGATTTTTCTATTTTTTTAATATTTGCTATTATTAAGAAAAGCTATGCCCAAAAGTAGAAAAAATTCAGCACACAGCTGTTAAATATTGAGTAGAATTGCTGACATAACTTTGTTCAATGTGCAAAGAACTGTAGATATATATATATATATATATATATATACATATTTACATACATATATATATATATATTCATTTTATACCCTTTTACCCATTTCAATGGGTTCACTTTGTAAATTTACACAACTTCCATATGCAATGTAAAATGCATATCCGTTCATTTGTGTCACTGCCTACTCGTTAAATTTTGATAAATTGCTAATGAAAAGAAAATTGTGATCATAAGCAGAGCGAGGCATGAAAATGTTGCCGGCTACACACCTTGAAAATTATAATAGATAAATTAAACACACACAAACAATGCATAATTACATTCTCGATTTCCACATATTGAATGCTCGTTACAAAAATAATACAAGAGACAACAGAAACAACGACAACAACGACAACAAACGGGCAACAATATCATGTGGCATAAATCAGCAACAAATTGAATTATCATTGCGTCATTAAAAACTCATTTTGGGGAGCGCACAAGAGCAAAAAATAAACAGAAAAATATGTTTGTACCACAGAAAAAGGTGAAACGATATAATTATGTTGCAACATGGCGCCCTCAAGCATGACCTGTGACCCCCGCCCACACTCCAAACGACAACAATCAGAGCAATTACAGCAACAACAAAACGTGGGTGGCTGCCACAAAGAGCAGACGCGGCAAGCGTGTGGCACCGTCTCTTGACAAATCGTAACAACTTTTCAAGTGCTCCAAGCATGCATGCCTATAAATAAATATACATGTTTGAGCAAATGGAGGAGTTGCTCGATTTTGTTGCTGTTGTTGGCCGAGCGCAACGATAGGAAATTAAAAATCAAATAATGGTGAAAAGGGCAACGTGTGTAATGGGTATTGAGTGAATAATAATAGTGGGGCTGCTATTCATTCATCTATTCACACCCACACCCACACCTCGTTACCCACATTGTCTAACTTTTCATCATTTTGGTTAGCCACAAAACTATAACTATAATTAAATGCAGTCTACTCGAAACTTTTCGCATTGGGGGATTGGAATAACATTTTGTTCCCCCGACCGATTTAAATTGAGAAATTGATTTTATGGCAATGGTTTTTGGCTTGCTATCATTTTGTTGAAAAAGAAAAGTTTTTCACTGAAAAAACTTCTAACAAGCAGGTTTGATTTAACGATTGATTGCACATTTAAATTAAGAGGTCAATTTACAATTTTGCGTTGTTGCAGATTACATTTTTCAACTTGGTCTTAACTGAACAGATTTTCACAAGGAGCATCTGCATAGCCAAGGTTGGGCCTTTAAATTAATGTAGTATTTAAATTATTCTCATAAACAATACCTAATACTTGGCTATACTATTGATTCTGTAAATTTAAATTAGGTTTTTAAATTTAATTTGACGTCTTAGTCTTTATTCCAAATGTAAGTTGAAGTTGTGCCCAAAATGTATTTCATTTAGTTGCGTTTCAATTTTTGTCTTTCATAACTTAATCTTAACCAAAAAGATGCTAATAAGGAATACAGCATCCATTTTTCACCTTTCACAACTTTGTCAAAAACTGCAAAGATTCTGTTAAGGTTGTTGTCAATGCTTGGTCTCTAAAATAATATTTCATTTAAGTTTAGAAACACAGTCCCCGGTCCAAATGCAAATTAGTCTCAAGTGAGTAAATTTCAAAATGTTTTACCTCCAAAACTAAAATGTTTTTCCATAATAGAATAACTGTTTGTTGTTAGTTTGAAGAGTCTATCACCTGAAATACTAATACAACTTTCAGCTAGTTGAGTTCACTTCCTTGGGGCATCAGTTAACACCTCATGCGAGAGATCTAGCCAAAAGTGCTTGCAACAAACTGAATAATTGAGTTGACAAAAGTTTGGACAGAAGTGCATGTAGGCCAGGTTAACCCTCAAGTGCTTCATATAACAAATGAGTCGAGCACAGGGCCAAGTTCTGTGCACTTAACTATCTCTTCAACCCCCTCTCACATATTCCTTTTCCAACCCCTCTGACAACTGTCGAATGTGCTCCAACTATGTGTTGAATAATATTTGCGAATCTGCAACTGTCGTCGCTTCTTTATTTTATTTTATGATTGTTGTTGTTGTTGTGGGCATCTGAAAGTTGGCGCTGAAAGTTTTGTGTCTGCTGCATCCGCTGCAACATTCCCATTGCTCATAACACGCAAGACAAAGCCATCAATTGGGCTTTGGGGAGCTACCCCTACTGTACGCTTTCTTGTATGCACTGAGAGAAAAATATGCTATATTCTATATGCTATATATACTCTTACTTAATTTAACACATTCGCTTTAATATTGACTATATGTGATTTTTACAAACATAAGCTAAAGAATATTGCTTAATTCCCAAAAACAATTTTATTTTATTTATTATTAAAAAGTAAAAAATTTATTAAATTAAATTAAAAAAAGATTTAGAATTAAATTCAAGTTAAGAAAAATAAGACATGTTTTGCGCTATTTCTTTGGCATTTCACTTTAATTTTGGACATTGCCTAATATTCTAGTGTTTATATTTTTCTTCGAGTGTAACTTCTTGCACTCCATTTGCTGCTACCTGTTTGCGCGCTGGCCATTTGGTATGTTCTGCTGCTTGGGAATTACTGGCGAAATTGCATTACGCAGCGGATGTGTCACGATGTGCCACAGCTGCACCCCTCACACACACACACACGAAGACACACACGAGCACGAACACACACACACAACACACACACACAACACACACACACACCCCCGCTCATTGCTTAATAAGCAATATTAATGTGAGCAAGTCGGCAAGCTGATTATGCATGACGATGCCTGTAAGCGGTGCAGTGAATCGTGCCACATTTTGTGGCAAATTAATTAAACGTTCGACGAAAAGGACAACAGTGGACAAAGGACGGACAACGGCCGAGTCTTGTGCCTGTCAGCCAACTGACTTTTACTTTGCATATTTTGTTCAGGTGGGCGAGAAACTGTCTTCCCTCTCTATCTCTCTCTCCCCCTCTCTCTCTCTTTCTGTGTCTGGACCCCAATTGAAGCTGCTTTTTTTTGTGTTGGCGTTTGGCTTTCACGTTCAGCTTTTCTAGTCGCAACTTCTTCGGGTGAAAGTAATCACAACTATATACCCCTCTCTCTCTCTCTACCTCTATCTCCTGCTCCCCCTCTCTCTCCCTGACTGTCGGTCGCTGTGTTGTGGGTGCATTGAACCCAGAACTCAGGCAAAGGCGTCATAAATCTCGCTGCGCTTATAACATGTGCTTGGGCCTCGACTTCGGCTGCAGCCTGCCAGTTTTGTGAAGTCTCCAAAGCGCCGAGGTCATTGAACTCTTTTTTGCACTGGCCAACAATGCAGAGTGCATATAACATATAACCCCTTCGCCTCCCCCTCTCCCGGTCCCCTTGCCTCGTCTTGCGCATCTACCTACGAAAAATTTGCGCAACATAAATTATGTTTTGTAAGAATGTGTTTTTTTTTTTGGTTGCTGCCGGGTTGCAACTCTGTCAGGCTCGTGTCCACTTCCCCTCTGTCCACGCCCTCTCTGACTCCTGCTTGTTCCTGGCTGTCAGGGTTCTCAAGTTCTCTGTTTGTTCTGCCACTTGACACCTCTCCCAATGACAGCCGCTGAGCTGAGCTGCGTTGTGTTGTGGCTTGTATGTTTAAACTTTGGTAGACACAACTCCCTGCCACACACCGCCCCTACCTCTCCCCCGCCTCCTTGCAACACCTGCTTCTGGCCACAGCCATTTTTTAATGCTTTATGGAGACATCCAGCAAATGGGAGTTCGTGTGTTAATCTCTTCTTCCTTTTTTTGGTTTGTTCAAGCTGTTAACAAATATTTTCACACACTAGCAATTTTTTTGAGCCCCATAGACCATTTTTGACAGCATTTTACCCTATTATTAATTTTATATTTTCTTTGCACTTTTCTAGAAGATTTTGTAATTTCTTAAAATTAAAATTGCCTCAATTTTAAACTCCCTTTTTTTAACTATTAGGAGTAACGATTAAAACTACTAAACATATCCAGTTAAAATAAAATAAAAAAGATAAAAATGAAAAAGATGGAATTTCTGATTAACCAATCCAATTAATACAAATAAAATAATAATTGTATAAGTAATAGATCAGATTAAGAAAAATCGGTATGAAAAAGGTAATCGTGAAGAATGAAGATGAATGAATGAATGAAGATGAAGAATTTAAATGAGATGCTTTCCTCTAGATTTACTTTTGACTGTCTACTTTTTGACATGTTAATTTCCCATTTCTAATCCCATTTAGAGTATATAAAATTCGACTTGGCATAACTCGAGTCTCCTTTTTTTGCTGCTTGTGTATAAAATGTTATCTGCCAAGTTGCCGCCTTAAAATTGTTAAACTATTCGCTAGACTTTCGTGGAAGCCGTCGCCCTGGCTTCATTTCTGTGGTTTTGCCTAACTTTAATTGGATAATTAAGCGCTGCTCTGCCAAGTGTGTGAGTGGGCGTTTAGTGGGCGTGGCATTTCTTGTGGTGTTATGCTTTTTTTCCTTTGCGCATCAGCAAGTCTGGTGCGAGTGTGTGGAAAACTTCATTTGCTGTCAGCAAGCGCAGCATAAATATATTAAAATTGAAAGTGCTTTCATACGTGAAGTGTCGGAAAGGGTGAAAGGGGGGAAAGAGGTGGGGGAAAGGAATTTTGCCTTGCTTATCTGTGGCTACATTAAAGTGTGGCAAGCTCTCGTAATTATAACCAACGCGAATCTCTTTGAAAATTGAATTTTGCTTGAAGGTCTTATTTTGAAGGCATATCAGTTGGAGTTTCATAAAACTGCATTTGAGTGAGAAATGAAAATGTTAAAGTTTATTTGAAATATAAAAGTTAATTTTCATTTGCAAAGCAAATACAAAGTTGATTTCAATGTGTCTAATACTTTGTTTGCTCAGATTAAAGCTCTTTATTTAAACATTCTATTCTAACTACATTTGGGAAAAGTTGGAATTTTTGCTTGCGTTTCATATTTTATATATTTATTACACTCTGAAAAAGTCTGTTAACTGACATAATTATTTTGAAAAAATCATGTATTTTATTTTCATAGATTTGCTAAAATTTAGAGAAACATAATATGTATAAATTCCGGAATGTTTTTTATATGTGTACACAGAATTTGTTCATTCGCTTTTTTAATTATATTCTTCTAAACATTTGTCTTTTAAGAAATAGTTTAATTTAATAAAAAGGTGGTAATTTTATAACTTCTTTCTGAATTTTAAAAAGAATTCTTTTTATATCCCATTTTAGATATTTTTGTGTTTTATTCAGAGAAAGTATTACTGAAAAATATTAAACAAAATGCTTTTTATGACAGTTTTTTCGTATGTTTAGCAATTATTTCTAAGCATTCGGAAAACTTGCTAGTTCTAGGACAATTTTCATTTTATGCCTATTTGCTACACATTATAGGATATTTTCTGAGTGAAGGCCCACATTCCTTTTGTTCTGCTTGCATTTTGAACAGTCTCATATTAAGTGTGAGTGATTTAGACAAACATAAGCTAAAGATTCCTGTGCAATTCCTAAAACAATTTTCTCTAATATTTTTCAGTGATTCCCTTGCAATTTTGCAGTGCTTGGCTCTCGCCTCTTGAGCACAATATCTCTATTATTTTGTAGCACAAAATCGGGCACTGTCAAGTGGTGTAAATGGCATAAATGCCCCGCTCACAATACTCCATATATATAATCGCACCACATTTAATATGCTTGGCTTGAGTCCTTGCCTTGGGTCCTTGTGTAGTCTCTTGAGTGCCACACAGCTCGTGTTCCTCTACAGAAGCAATAACTGACTAATTGCTTGAGTCCAAAGTGCACACTTCTCTCACACACACACAAGTACACACACACACCCACACACACAAGCACACGCAACACACACGCACAACAAACACACACACCACACACATTTGCATACATGCAGCAAGCTATGCTCAATTAAGGGCAGGGTCTAAAGTAACGCCATCTTGAAAAACTAAACACCACCCCTACACCACCCCTACACATCACACCCACACACACACAAACACACACACACAGCAAACTATTTATATGTATATATGGCTCGGCATATATATCATGCTCAAAACATGAGACTCGAGCATTTCACAGCAATTTTCGGTGCGGTTGCAACAACGACAACAAGAACGTTGCAACAACAAACAACTAGAAAATAACATCAACAACAACAACTAGAATGTTGAAAGTAACTGCAGCAGCACTTTGCACTTCCGTTTCCGGCAATTATTGTTGCTCAGCAAGCTCAGCAAGCATTTCGTTCCTTTTGCCATAGCACAATTTTCTTGAATTTTATTTTTTACAAAAGCACACACTCTTACACACACACACACACTTAAACACACTTTCACACACACACAAAAGTGGGCGTTAAGCGGCATTTTGAAAAATTTGCATAAACATTTCCCGTGTCAACACCCCAAGAAAAGATAATAAACCTTAATCTGAATTTTCAGTTTTCATCTTGAAAGTTTAACAATTGTTTTCATTTTCTTTTTGATCGCTTGACAGTTTTCTGCTCCTCTGCGTCCAATCCAAAGCTCAGCAGTTCAGCAGAGAACACATTTTCCCCATTTCGCTGCTTGATTTGAGACAATCTGAAAGCTACAGCTACAGCTACAGCTATTTACTTAGCTTGATTAATAGCCTCGCTTGTAATTTTAATTAAACGAATCGCGCTTAATTTATGCAATTCATACAGCATTTCATCATTTTGCACTTGTCATGCAACACAAACTCGCCGCAACTCAGACTCAGACTCAAACTCAAACTCAATTCAGACAACAACATTTCGCAATAAGCGAAACAGAAGCATTTAAAGTTGTCGCCTAATGCTTAATGCCAGTGGCTTAGTACAAACAAATTGACGAGGGGGCCAAATCTATAATTAGATTCGCGCAAGAGAACATACTACTACAAAACTTGAAAATTTCTGCGTACTATTTTGAATAAACTTATAGCAAGAAAAACTACTGAAATAATGTTATTAAAATGACAGATAGATATAACAACTGAGTTTATTTCATTATTTGCCGACATCTGTGATCAATATAGGATTTCTATTGAAACTAAGATCTTTTTCTTTTTGAATAACTATTAAGGAATACACAAACATAATGCAAGAACAACCATTAGTAATCGTTTTTTAAAATGTTCAATCTGTTGCTTTGTGATACCATATAATACCAGTAAGCAGACTATACAATATTGCAATATTATCAGCTTAGTATTAATGTTATATACTATATATAATATCGTTCCCTGTAACTGGTTCTTCAAAATTTGTTGAGTACGTTTCCGACTCTGAATTGCAATCGGTAAGTTGTGATTCACTTTCCTGTTTGTCATTCGGATTTAAGATCAATTGTCTTACTTCAAGCAAATAAACATAAAGCTGTTTTTTTCAACTAAATTTTGAAGTACATGATTCTATGTAGACTAAGCTCCAGCTAAACCAGCCCCAGTTAAAGCAGAGTCCCCCTGAAATCTGTGCTGACAACGCCTGTTTCAGTTACAAATAGCAAACTGACAGCTGACAACTCATTTAGCATTACAAGAGCTATGGCAATCAGAATAACAATGACGACAACTTTGATGAGCAGTCAGCTTAGGGAGAACTCAGCACACACTCCACACACGCTCCACACACACGCCACACACAGATAATGTTGAATTTATTGGAACTTTGGCATAACAATTTCCATATGCAAATTGCGCTGGCATAATTAACTCGGTCAGCTTGTCATCGAGACAGCATGTGCGAGTGTGTGTGTGTGTGTGTATGTGTGTGTGAGTCTGAATATCTGTGTGTCTTATGCAAAGCACTTGCATATTAAGAGCCAATTAAATGGGGAAGCTAAGCAAACACAAACCTGCCCAATCAACATCGACTTTAACACTTGACATCTCCTCTTCTTTATTTTTCCCGCTCGCCCGCAGGTGAAGGGACCCAAGGACAGACGTTCCACGGTGGAGACATTGATCTTTGTCAATCACACTGAATGCCACTGCATCGAGCGTAGCAACTATTATGCCGAGGGAGCGTTGCAATCCAATAATCCCGGCCTGTTGCAACGTGACACAATTTTGAACTGCAATTGTCCGGCGCCCTTCGAGAAGATCCTCCAGGATAATGGACAGTGTCGCTGCGACTGCTCCTCGGGCAACGATGGCTGCGAATTCCTCAAGAGCGGACGCGAACACTTCTCCATGAAAAATCGCAAGTGAGTGCAGAATTTAAGTATTGGCAATAAGTTATGATATTGTAATATTGCCTGCCAATAATCATCGTTTTTTCTTGAAGATTTTACTTTTACAATTATTTTAGATAGTAATTAGATTAGTAATTAATCGATAAACAGGTGCATAGAAACAAAATGAAGTGCATAGACGATTATATTGATTAATATAATAATAAATATAAATAATAATAATAAAAACTATTACGAAAGATAAACTCAAAATCTAATTCTTAATTATCTAATCTGTAATTTCAAATCGACAACAGGTGCATACAACATGGCCACTGCAAGCCGCCCACCTGTCAGTATGGAGAGTATATGAAGAAGCACGGACGTTGCCCAAATCAGCAGGAGCAGCTGCCCCAACACCAGCAGTTGAGCTACAATACTTTGTCGTAAATGAAGTATACGCCGGATAGAACCGAACAGGAAGCGGAACATAAGTATTAGTCTAAGAGCTGTTTAACAAAATGTGGAATCAGACATGAGAAACGATTCGAGTTCGTTTCAGCTGCCTGGCGATTGAGTAAAGAAAGAGATAGAGCGAGGGGCAGAGAGAGAGAGACAGAGAGAGAGAGGTGAATTTAGTTGCATATCCTACCCGAATACGAGAAACATATATCCGCTGATCGAAATAAGCTAATCAATTAGCTAACACACATTTTTTGCCCTTAACAGATCATCTTAAATAGCTGTAAAAAATATACAAAAATATATTAAACGACTTTTAAATTAGCATTGTTCATTGCAGTTTAAATAGGAACTTCAACTTTGGCCAGCCGAAGATGTAATACTCTTACTAAATGTATTATTCATCGAATATATAGTAGTCCGATCCAGTCGCATATTAATATATATCTATCCAAGAGAGATTGCTTAACGAACAGAAATGTTTCATAGATCAGATATATATATATATATATATATATACACATATAAACTTAATGGCATCGAATATATTTCCATCCAGGCGATACACAGTTGTAATACCCACTGTAAGGGTATCCAAACGAATGCATATTATTATAATACTAAATAAAAAAAAGCAAACAAACTCAATAAGTCTATAAAATTGTATGTAAGCAAAAATATTCCAAAATATAAATTGACTGCGTTTTAGTTTAAACTTACTAATGTTATGTTATTTAATTATAAAAACAAAACACAAAACAAAACCAACATTATATTATTAGCAATTTTAAACATACTATATACACATACAAAAACAAAAGTAAAAACTATCACTCAAAAACCCAAACTCGAAACTGCTCAGAACTCAACAAAAATGAACCATTTGGTATTAATTAAATACCAAGATGAGGAAAGCAGCAAGATATGCATTTGGTATTAATTAAATACCAAGATAAGGAAAGCAGCAATATACGCATTTGGTATTAATTAAATACTAACTCGAATACATTATTAATAAAATATTTTTAATTTCTAGTCAAAGTTTTTTGTACATGATTTGTCTCAATTCCTTCGAGTTGGCCCAGGAAAAGAAAAAACCTTTTTGGTCAGCAAAAAAGGGCATTTAAATAAATCTTTATATATATACAAATAGAAGGAACTACCATATAAACAATTAAAATACATACGTATATCGGACTGCCCTTACTGTCATTCTACACCACTCTGCAAGGAAAAGAAAACCAAAACATTAAAATATATATTACAAATTTGATATTAATTCAAAAGCCATTAAACATAACACAAATACAAACCCACCAACAACAACAACAACAGCAACAAAGACAACAAATTTGCATTCGGGTTGAAATTTATGATTTTTTTGCATTTTTATCTTATGTAGATTTTAGTTCTTAATTTTAGTTTCAGTCTTAACTACGCGTTTTTTCCGCAAATTAATTCTCGAAATTGAGTTGTGAACATTGAAACAATTGGCAATAACATGCAAGAGCAATTTATGTTTTAGATATACTTAAAATAGTGATTAAATTGTAAATGATTTCGTATATTAAGTTAAATCGCACAAAAATCCATTGCTTAAGCCAGGGAAATCAACAATCGATTCACAGTCAAAAAATCAGGCAAAGTTGAATTTCGATTCGTTAACGGATCCGGTCTAGTTCTATTTTCAGTTTCAATTCCGGTTTCATTCCCGGCCTAAAACAATTTATTCATTATTCAACCGCACACTCATTAATCCTAATGCAATCCAAAAACAGAAAAAAAAAACAAAACTAACATTAGAAATTAATTTAAAAATCCATTAAATTGACTGGCAAAACAATTAGCCATTATTTCGCACATACTCACATTTCATTTGCCATCATTTATTAGCAATTTATTTATATTTATTCAACACGCACATACACGCAAAACAACACGCACTTAAATGAGCAATTTGACACACACATAAATATTGCAAATTGTTCGTATTGTTTATAAATGTTATAATAGAAAATATATTCGATGAAGAAAGAAACAAAAACAAAAACAAAAACCAAACATTTCAAAATGATTTTATTTCTAACTTTAGCATAAATTTTAATGTATTGTATAATAAAACAAAACAAAACACTGATAAATGAATGCAAAACAAGAGCAGAAACAAAAACATTTAAGAGCATCAAGCAAACCCTACTTATAAATAATTGAACAAATTATTATTACTATGCGAAAATCCAAATAAATATGATGAAAATAAAATACAAAAAAAAAAAACAATTTTAATGATGTTTTACTTGTTTTTATTACAGCGTGAATTGAAGCTGTTAAATAATAAAGGCACCGTGCATATAGAAAATAATGGAATGGAATTAATTTTTTGTAAATTTTATTTATAACTTTGACATGAGAATCGAGTCGGAAGAAGTTCTGCTTTTTGATAATCGAATCACTCTTGACAAAGTTATAGCTGTGAAAAGTTTCCACTAGTACCTAGAAGCACTTTTTGATGCTGTAAAAAATGTTTTAGAAGCGCTGGTTTAAAATTTGTGAACCATCCATTTAAGGTTTGTAAGGAGAGGTAATAATTATGAAAATGAAAATCGAGTTAGAATCGCATTTTCAACATTGAATGAAGTCTTATCTTAGAGGTCAAACCATGACACAAAAACACGGGTTTTTGAAAATCTGATTAATAATTATTTATAATAATAAAAATAAAAATAAAAAATAATAATTACAACAATAACAGCAATAACAAAATAATGATAATTACAGTTACTGTAAAAATCATAATATTTATCGATTTTCAGCTTCAGTTGGCAAGCGCCACCTGTCGTCCACTTTGTGGAGCAAACACTATTACTTATACGATTATTATTATTTCTTTCTCTCCCTTACCCAGTCTCTCTATCTCTGTCTCTATCTCTGTCTGTATCTTGTTTGTTCCGAGCTAATGCTTATGATGATGGCTGAGCACCTGGAAGAACTTCTAATGAAAATGCATAACAAATCGCTTAGCTGTTAACCCATTTTCACACATACAGCCGCAAGGCGAAAAACAACACTCGCAGCTCACGTAGTGACCACAAGTACACACGCACACACACATACCCACACACACACACAAACGCACACACAGACAAATACAAATAAACGTTGCGGTTTGAGCATTATGATCTAAAATTTATAGAATTTATAAACAGGCGGCGTAACCCAAAAGGGTTAATGATGATGATGATGGCGCCCCCTGGTGGCCAAGAGGCCAAGGCAACCAACAAGAAAAAACCTGCAGTTAACTGTCCAATTAGAGAGAGATAGAGAGTGAAAGAGGCAGAGAGAGTTGATGAAAACAATTAAGTCGCAATGGAGAAAAGCTTGAATTCTCTGGTGAAATCCATTCGATTTTTGTAAGCGAAATCACGCGAAAATACAAACAGCAGCAAGGGGCTTTAAGTGGGCGTGCCAAAAGGATCAGTGCACAAATTAAAACCGCACACGCACACACAGAGAGAGAGGGGGAGAGAAGGAAAAGGAGAGAGATGGAGAGAGAAATGCAGGCTAAAATACTGCACAAGCAGCGGCATACAGCAAGTGGGCGTGGCATGGGCGGGGGGCAGCAGTGCTGCTTGCCCACGATATGCCTGCATAATTAATTCCCCGGCACGCCCACAAACAGGGGCACATTGGCAAAGGGGGCGCCAAGGGGCGGGGGATGTGTCAGAAATACAGGTGGCAGTTGAAATGCCGACAAACAGCAAATGCCGCAGCGCTTAAATTGAAACTCTCACACGCACACACACACACACTCACACACAGTCAGACAGAAATTTACATAGAGCAGCAGAGTTGCGCCCCTTTTCCCACAATTTCCCGCCTGTCCGCGTGGCGGGCGCTTAATTTCCCGTCGGCAACTTTTTGTATACACTTTGTGCGGCATGTTTGGTTGCATATGTTTTCTATCTTATCAGCCACAAATCTTTGCGGCACAAATTCAACAGTTTATGACTTTTATATGCACAATCGAGGCAAAAATTGCTTCACAACTTTAATTCAATTTTAATTTGAAATTTAATTTTTAATTCCTGATTTTGTTTTAGCAGAATTTAAACATGAACTTAAAGCCCAAGCCTGATTTGCAAATAAAATTTCGTTTTCAACTTAAAATGCAGTATTATTAAATGACTGTTATAAGTTTTGATAATTATTGTTTACTCAAATTTTAAGCAAATTAACAAATATTTATTAACATAAAATAAGAGTATTTGCATTTCGTTTAAGATGCTTTACTGCATATATTTTTAGTGCCATTGTTTGCCATTACAATGTTGCATTTTAAGAGTCTCCTGTGTGTGTGTGTGGGTGTGTGGGTGTGCGAGTGTGTGGGTGTGTGTGTGTGCGTGCTAATTTTTGTTTCTGCGTACATTTGGCAAAAAAAAACACAGCAAACATTTATAAAGCATTAAGCATTAACACAATTTGCGAAAACGATTTGCATTTATGGGCCGCCAGAGCGCCAATATTTAATTGCATGCCACATATCCAAATTCAAATCCAAATGGCAACAAATATGAAACCGGGAATGCAATATGCAACAGCAACCACAATAATTGCAACATTTGAATTGTCTGCTTTTATGAGACGTTTTGCAGACTGTTTTTATGTAGCACAATTAACCCGATTTAAGTTCGTGCTGATTTTATATTAAATTTTCTTGAATAAAGAGTTTTAAATTCCTTTCGTTTTTAAATTACATTTTACTGATCCCATAATAGTAACTACTTAAACTCAAACATCAACAATTTAACACTGATTTGAATAAGAATATATAACACCCATCACCCTCCACTTTACAATAAAGATAAGAAGAGTAGAAAAATATATTTAAAAATTATACTTTAACTCAAAACTTTCCCGCAAGACAGAAATAATAAATACAAATATTTAAATCAAGTGAACCAATTATTTGATGCTGGTAATGGTTCGTGTCTCAGCTATTTCTATTGTCACTGCAAAAACAAAACAAAAAATTTAAAGCAAAAAAATATATTGCATACTTTTTGAGGCATGCCCCACAATTCTTATATAATGGATTAGTTAACATCGGCGCACGTTGCATGCCACAGATAGAAAAACGCACGTTTCGTTTTTTTTTTTTACAAAAAGCACCTTTCAACCGTAGAAGAAGAAGAAGAAGCGAGCCATGTAAAAATGTTGTTTGTCCACATTTGGAGCGACCTTGACTTGTGTTGGGCGAATGTGGGAATGCTAAGTGGAAGATCGTGCCGGGTGCGACATTGACCTTTGGACCCCACGACAACCAGGCACGCACCACACATGCCCCATCTCCCCATTCCCCTCCCCCCCTTTTATTGTTGAAACATTCGCGATTATCCTCGGTCTGGGATAAAAGGAAACCCAACCCAGACACAACTGCCTGTGTTCCATTGATATACGATATGGTTATGCGGCTCCTCCAGTGCCACATCCCACCGCCAGCCCCAGACCCTGCCCCCTTCCGCATAAGGCGGCAGCTAATAAAAAATATTTACACATGCGCGCTTTTTGTGCTTGTGCAAACTTGTAGATACAAATGTATCTTGATGTGAACAGCAATGAACTCATCCTCCCTCCTCCCGTGGGAGAACTCAACGAGCTTGTTGTTGACTTGGTTAAGGTTCCGCTGGAGCTGGTTGTGGAACTTAAGGCTGCGGAAAAATTAGATTAAGCGAGAAATGTTTACAGCCTCAGAAAAATGAGCGAACTTCGTTGCGATTTTAAAGATAAAAGCCAGAAATTAATAAAGATTTCCGACTCAATTAAAAAAAGTAAACATTTTAATTGTTATAATTAATTGTTTACGTAAATCTAGTACAGGCCTTACACTCAGCGAAACCGCCTTACAAAATTCCACACTCACACAAATACTTGGTGCATATTCTTCATAAGTCACTTACTTTCAAAACTTACACGGCTAAAATTCTCAAGCGAATCAGCATTTGTTGACTTAAATTAAAACGTCTTATTAAACTCAGATCAAAATGAATACTCTCAGCCAAACTTCTACTTTTGAAATCAACGATTCTCCCATTATTTATATAACACTCATTAACAGAACTCAACCAAAGCCATAATCAGAATTATGATGGGAATCCCGTTTTATATAAATATATTAAATAAGTTCCCAGATGATCTCACAATATCCCAATCCAATATTGCCCAAAGTTACTCCAAAAATATTTAATACCAGTGAAGGATGTGTCCTTTTCTATTCGGTCCTTTTATATAAATATGCTAATGTTTTTCAATCGTCTTTTGGACATAATTTTGGAATCACATTAAAAAAAATTAAATTTGGACAAACCTCCAGTTAAACAATTTGATTCTTCCAATCAGTTTCCCATAAGCAAGTATGATTTTCACCCTTAAAAATTTTTTTGTTTAGAAAAAAAATAAAAAATAATCTCTCTACAAATGCGACTTTAAGTTTACACTGCCAAAAAACCGCTAAAAACATTTAATCACTTTCAAAAATGCTGAAAATCGTATAAATATTAATTGATGTTGATCAGGCACAGATAACACATAAAATACAATTATTATCCAATTAAAAGAGACATAGTTTTCAGCTGCTCAGCTTAATAAGAATTTCAATGATTTCCTCAGCTGAAAGTGATTAAAGTTGACCAGTTGCGATTAAGATTGGAATACGCATAAATACATTGCTTAACTGAGACCAGTTCTTTTCAGTGCAGTCGAGTTCTCATCAATTGAGTTCTGTTCAGCTGAGTTCAATTATCTTCTGAGCTGTATTTAGGCCACATTTGGGGCTAACCGTAATGTAACGTTGAAGCCATTAAAAATCCTTTTACGCACACATACGCGCGCGCGCACACCCACACACACACACACACACAATGTGTGTGATAGCCAACGTTTTAGCTATGCCTAAAAGGAACGAAGCAAGGCAAAACGGGCCAAAAACAAAACCACAAATGCAAACCAAACAGACGCCGTTCTACAGCAACAACTGAAACAACAACCAACAACAACCAGCTACAATAACAACAACCAACAACAACTGAAACAAGCAAGAACAACCAACAACAAACAACAACAAGAGTTGCTGCTGTGTGAAGCGTGTGCTAATCTTATTTTTATGGTCCCGACGGACTTGGACTTGTTTTTTTGGCGGCGCATATCATGTCAGCCAGCAAGTGCCGGGTGTGTGTGCGTGTGTGTATCTGATGTGTGTGGCTGCATTTGAGCCAAGTTAAGTTATTGGCAATGTGTTTGTTGGCGCTCGCTTGTTTGCATATTAGTCACAACGTACGCAAAAAGCCACAACAGCAACAAGGCGCGCCCTGGGAGTGATGTGGAGAGCAGTGATCGACCAGCAGCTACTCTGTAAAAGACTGAACATATACATATGTATCAATGTGCACAGAAAATAGCGATTTGAGAAGGGTTTTGACTAGGAGATAACCTGAAATCAGCTATTAAATACGTAGTAGGTTTGCTGGTCTTAGTTTTTTCAATATGAAAATACGCTTAAAAAAGTTACTTAATAAAATCGGGTTTTAAATTCTGTATTTATTATTCAATCTTAATAAAATATTTAGAGTGGATTAATAATATATCTACGTATAATATATATTTACTATAAGGTTGTCTTATGATTCTTATGTACCCTTTTATCCATTTTCAATTGGTCCCGGGTAGAATAATGGCTTACCCAAATGCCCCTTCCTTGATCAATTTTCACTTCGTATAGGGTATAACAATGACGACTCCATGTAGCAGGTCAGCAGCCGCAGAGTGTAACCCATTGAGGGAGGTGAAGCGGGAGTCAGAAGGGGGTTTTACGGAGTGTAGGATAGAACAACAGATACTAAATTGAGTATTAAACGAAAGAAATGATGTCGAGGCTGCACATCTGAGGCTATTAGAATTAATCAAAAGGATTTGTTAGCGCTTTGCGACCGCAGGCGGTTCAAGTAACAGAGAGCAGCCTCTGCTAGCAAAGTAAAGGGGAATGCGGAGAGGAGTGTGGTGCGGGGAGAGGGGAATGTAAAGGGGCATAGAGGAAGAAGTGTGGGCTGTGAGTTGGTTGCTGGCAGTTGGCAGTGCCTAGACTAAACACCAGAACAGCTGAAGATGATGATAATGGTCAATGTCGATTATGTTGTTGGTGTTGTTGCTGGTTTTCCTTGCTGGGATGTGCGCGGTTAGCTCCATTCTGCACACTGACAAAAATTAATTGATCAATCTATAATCTGGAAATTCCCTAAATTGACAGACCCAAAAATTTTGCAATTATTTATATTTCCAAGAAATATTTTTAATTATTAAGAAATAGTAGCAAAATTCGTACTAAAATTTAGAAATGTAAATTCTAGATTTAGAAATTTTCGTTACTTAATAATATTGTGCCCGATTTACTAAATTCTAGGGAGATTATTTTTCTTAGTGTAGTAGCTGCTGGCCAGAACCAGATATCGTCTGTGAGGATGCAAGTTTTCGCATTTTGCGGTTACTTTTGCTAATAAATTTGTGCTGGCTTATTGATATTTATGATTAGCCCCGGAAATTGTGCTCATGTCTGCCCCCAAACAAACATATATCGTTACAATAATGTACAATAATCGGCGAAGGAATGAATGGCACCTCTCAAAACCTCTCAAAGTCCCAAGTCTCAAGTCTGCTTCCTGCTTCTGATTCCAATTGATTGCCATTGGTCGAGGCTAAACATCGTGCTTCGACTATGTGTGGGTTAAGTGGGTCAATTCATTGACAAAGGGGTGGCAACTATAATTTAACCAACTGATTTTTATTAGTTGTGCCATAAATAAATAACAGCAGTAAGCTGTAATTTACGAGTTCTTATGCAAATTCCATAGTAGTTTAAGCCTAATTTGATTGTCGCAGTCTGCAATGAACCTTAATAGAAATTAATGGGGAATTTTGACGAGTTGAAAGTGGACCAGAATTGGTTGGTAGCAAAAGGCTTAAGCTAATAGCCATAATCTGCCACTAAATCAATCATTTTTATAGTAAAATGTGACTTTTATCTAAAATGCTCACACTTGGTATTATTATTGGAAGTGTTTCATGTAAATCAATCTATTAAAACTAATATTCTGTTAAGCCTAAGTCTTGAAGGAATCTACATATTTTTCGGGCTAAGGGGACAAATTTTACTCTGACGTGCTTTGAGGATTTCTGATCATTGTCCCAAAATCGAACATTTTCGCTTATGATTATTTTTAGCATATTCAAGCATATTCTTTCAAATGAACATTTGGCTTACTTAAGTTGTAGATAATAGTTACCCAAGAGATTTTTGGCTAATTTGAGACCTGCTGCCCATGCCTACCTTATATAACTTTATTAAAATTCATTCAAAGTACAAAAACAACGTTGCAATCGTTGTAAATTATTACAGGGATTATAATTGGGACATAAGTGCCATCCACAAAAAAAACAAGCATAATCGATGAAAATATAAAAAAGCTCTTAGATAAGCATGTTTGAGAGTAGTGCTTAAAAAACGTAATAGTTTTTTTAATGCCCTGATGGCCACAGAAATAAATGACAGCCAAAGGTCTTGACCGATGTCTGGCTTTTATACAAAAAAAATAAACCTCTTTTCAGCCTACACCATAAATTGACTGTTAAAAAATACGAATTAAAACTGCAAAAAATAAAAAAAAAAACCGAATTTCAATTTCGCATACGATTTTTCAACGTGTTTTTTGCCGGCTTTCAATTTCAAATGCGATAAGCGCCAACAACGAGCAAAACATCTGCCAGTGGCTGTCACAATAAACGCAAAAGATTGCATCGTGCCCCCAAGAGGAGGTAGAAGGAGAGAGAGAGAGATAGAGACAGAGAGGGAAAGAGATAGAGAGAGAGAGGGAGAGGAGGCGATCAGCATTCATATTCATAATCAAATTCAAGACCAAATCGAAATCGATTTCGACTTCAACGATCGACGCTTTGGCATCTTTGGCCTTTGGGCTCTTTTATGCCTGTTTTCCGATATCATCTTGTTCCTGTTGTTTATATTTTGTTGTTGTTGTTGTTGTTGTAGTGGCAATTAAATTGCGAAATAATAATTTTTATTGCTCGCTCACCAAGCCAGATGAACCCGCAAATGAAATGAAAATCAATTGCTGTGCTTTATTGTATGCGCTGGCAGAGTAAAGAACAGGGTATTCGCGATTTCTTGAACACAAAAATAGATAGAAAATAATATAATGCTCTTTTGTAACAACATTATTTTTTGTTTGTTGTCTTCTTTTTAATAATTTTAATACATATTTAGCTGCCTCCAAGTTATTCAGACGGTATTCGCCACATGAGGTTCACAAATAAAATAGTATTTTAAATGATAAGGACTTAAAGAAAATTTGATATGACTTGATCATACTTTGAAAGCTAATATTATTGATTGGGGTTTTTTTTGAGAAACTGAATAATAAATATCAATCATATCATATCCTTATACGTTGCTGATGGGTCAGTAATAAATTCTAACAATTAGTCAATCTATATTATCTTTCAAATGTCTTAGCTCTTAATTTTTGCTAAATGCATTTGCTAATAGATAATTAAATTTAGAGGGTATTTAATTATCGCTGCTCCTGTTTTAGGTGTTTCTATTGTATGTTGTTATATGTGTCTTTAGTTATATATAATATTTCTTTTTATTATAGACGACAGCTTGTTAATTTGGCGTTTATCCAACTGCGGCGTCTGCGACGTCTGGGCGTGAACAGGTCGCAATAATTGGCAACAGTCAACTGGCGATTGGCAACGTGCAACAGACAACAGGCAATTGGCAATTGGCTTTCTCATAATAACTGAGAAACTGAGTGAAATAAAAAAGAGCTTCGAGTGCACACCGAGACCTTCGAGACGTTCATTGACCCATCGAATGTAGCGCGAGTGTGTGTGTGGGTGGGTGGGTGTTGTGCTAGCATCTGCCCACCTCCCCCTAACCCTCATCCACATCCCTACGCTCTCTCTCTCTCTCTCTCTGGCTCACTCTCTGTCTTTGTCTCTTTCTATTTAAAACCCACTGACTAAGTTAAAGTGGCATGCGATTTAAGCTTGCTGTGGCAACCATATGAAAAGTAAAATGGGGCGATAGCTTGTTAAATGATTAAGAGGCGTTGCATTAGCATTTACACACCTCCCCCGCCCCCTTGCACCACGCTCCTGCTCCACTTTTGTGACGGCGCTGCATTAGAAAGTTCGTGGGAAGTCTTTTCAAACTGCAGCGTTGTAAAAGGCAGTCAAAAGTTTTTGCCATGCAAAATCCATTTTCATAAAGGAAGCGCGGCAAAAACTTGAGAGGTGGTAATGAAAAGCGCTAATATTGCCAGCCAAGACGGACGACATGTGTACACTTGGCCAAAAAACCCACTTCCAACTCCAAATAGGTTTCGCAATTATATACATTTACAGCAAGTAATAACAAATTGCAAAACCCACTTTTTAGAATCTCCTTTCAAATTAATTTATATGAATTCTGAAAAGCAGAAATGCAAGCTCTCATTTTTGGAAAGCATTTCAAATAAATGTATATACATCTATAAACTATCCTAAATGTTTTTACATTTAAAATACGAATGTTTAATTATAATATAATTAACAAACAACTAATTAAACTAACTAACTTAACTAACTAAAGAATTATTTGATGTGAAAACCACAGACTGGAAGTAAGACATATTTTTTTCTAATCTTGAAAACTTAATTCTAACGCATACCACAAACATAAATTTTAGTAATTTACTTTCTGAATGAAATGGTGATTTTTTAAAGTGTACTTATTTCAAGCTAATAATTTCATAAAGAAATAAAATATATCAAAAATGTCCTCAAACTTTTACTCTTAGCAACTTTGCTCCATGTTCTCCATACTAGATTTGACTGAGAAAGTAAATATTATTTTTTAGAGTTTACGTGACACGTGTGTGTGTGTGTGTGTGTGTGTGTGTGTGTGTGTGTGTGTGTGTGTGTGTGTGTGTGTGTGTTGCAAGTTTTATGTTAATTGAGGCAATGCGTCAATGGCATTCAGTGCTCTTGCTGCTCTTGTGCTATTCTGTCGACAGCTGCTTCAACTGCAAAATGCAACTTTGGGTTATGTCAACTGTGAAAAGCGCCTTGAAAAGGTGACAAACAGTTGACAGCGCTCAACGAGTGGAAAACTGGTCTGCCTCGACTTGATAATGATGAACTGAGATGATGCTAATGCTGATGCTGATGCTGATGCTGATGCTGATGTGTGTGTGGGCCGTCTTTATGGGCCACATGCTGTCTGCAAAAACACACAAAAACACAAAAAACCTATTCAAGTTTTCAAGTAGAAATTAAAAAAGTTTCTTCAAGCTGCGACACACAAGTGAATCAGCATAAAAGTTATGCGATTTAATTTGATATTGTTTTATTTAGAATTAATCAAGTCGAATGCAAGACACTTCATTGGTTTATGGCTTCAGCGAGTGTTGAGCGTAAAAGTTACTTTCTGTTGGTGTTTATTGTTTCTGACATTTAAACTATGCAATAGTTTATTCCTTTAATTTATTTAATTTAAGTTTAGCAAAATATTTCTGAAGTATTCGTTTTTTTTTTATTTATGACTTTATCATAGAAAACAAATAACTACAAATAAGAAATCTGTAGTAAAGTGAGCACAACTACAATATAGTCTGCAGCTCTTAAGTTCTATAATTAATAATATTAGATATATATATTTATATATCAAAATTTTGCCACTTTAAATTTAGTATCAAAATCGAGGTAACAAATCTAAAAGCATCGATAGTTTGAATGAATGCCAAATTAATACTTTACAAATTCAAAATCAAAGAAAATGTGACGCATACTGAAAAGTGATTGCATAAGAAAATGAAAGACATAATAATAAATATGTATATCAAAATATAAATATATATATACCTATATGTATATATATGTATATAAAAAGAACATTTTTATTTGGGGCTCGCCAATTCCACATCAAACATTAATCAAAATTGTGCTAATAATTTTTGTTTTTATTTCGCTTTTTTTGTTTATTTTTATTTCCATTTGGTTTTTTAGTATGCTTGGCAATTTTCGAGTGGGCGCCAGCAGTTGCCAATTTGGCGACAGACTGTGTCACGCGTGGCAGCTGCAACAAGTGCCACAGTTCTGATGATTAATGCTGCCTATTTTTGACTAGCTAAAACAGAAACTGCCAGTTGCCAAAGGAAGCCACTCAAATCTTTAGCGCCCAAGATTTGTGACTGCAAATTGGGTCAAGCTATCCCCGCTGGGATCTGAAATCTGGCTGCTGCTGCTGCTGCTTCTGTCGCCGGCAGTTCAAAGCTCTGACCCGACCCGGATATGCAGACAGAGCGGACAGACAAGCAGGGAGAGGGAAATGTCAGGCCAAAAGCAGGGCCGCAACCCAAACACAAATCCCAAACCAAACATAGTAAAACTCAAAGAGATGCCATCAAAGGCGCGCCCTTGTCCGCCTGGGCCAGACCTGATCTCGAGTAATCGGCGATGTCTTCGCTGTTGTCTCCGTCGTTGTCTGGGAGACCTCCTCGCCTGCCTTTGGCCAGCATTCAGTGATATTGGGCATGGCTGCACTCTAGAGATGAGCGCGTGAGTAAATCTTTTGACGGACATTTAACAGTAAATAAAAATATGAATTAATAAATAAATAAAAGCGAATGCTCCTTGAATTGGATTAGCTGGAGCTTTTAAGCTTTAAGTTAGCTTTAAAAAATTTAACGGATAAATATAAAGGAAAAATTATAAATTTTAAATTTGGAATACAAGTTCTTGAATACCAGCTTGATCACAGACATAATATGATACGATATTCTGGTTAGGGACAATAACATCAGTTGGGGTTTATTCCGGCTGTTGTTCCGGCTTTCTTCTCTACTTTGAGCTTTGTCCTGATTCATATTCGATATTTAATTAAAAGCCAAAGAAGCAGAAATTCTAATTCTCAACCCACTTGCCAATCTACGTGCAATACGATGCTTGATAAAGGCATAAGATATCCAAAGAGATTCAATCATTATCTTTGACTTACTTCCCAACCCCTATTTTAATAGTTTCTCAGATTCTTGCTTGAACAGCCTCCAGTTATTTCAATGGATTATTCAAACCAAATTATATTCATCAGCTATATATTACATCTATTTCAAACTGATCCCCAGCTTATGCCTGTCTGTTCTCCAACATAGTCCCTGCATTAGCCCAACTATCGCTGATCGTTTAGCAATTTCTCCCATCTCCAAATAAATCTAATCTTTCTTTTGTGCATCTCGGACTGTGGTCTGGTCTGGTCTGGCATTGTGTGCACAATGTTCAGTTGTTGTTTCTCGTCTTGTTTCTCGTCTTGTTATTGTTTGTCAAACATGCCCGATTAGAATCGACAGAGGCAGCAGCAGCAGCAGCAGCAGGAGTGTGAGGAGGGGCAGGAGGGACTGCTCTCCGACAAACGTGTAATAAGCATTTACCACAATTATCGCTTATCTGTAAAACGCCTCAGGTTATGCAGCGCTTAATATATACTTATATATATATATTTATATCTCCAATTGTTTATCGCTGCGCGCATATCTCGAACAGAGTTCAAGTTCAAATAGCAAAACATTGAAAACCCACGTTGCCACACGTTGTGGCAACCTTGTTGCGTCAAAATGGAAAAACAAGACTTTAAAGCAAAGAAAAATGTTACTTTTATTTCTCGAAAATAAACTGCTAAAAATACAATTAGTTGTTTGAAAAGTAATAATCGAAAATTCCAAAATAAATAATATTTTTCTTAACTTTTCGAAAAGATTTTTAAATTTTAGTTAAGTATATATTATTTTTTGTTGTTTCTACTTTTTATATATTATTTTATTATTTCAATATTTTTCTACTTTTGTATATTTCATATGGATATATTTTATATTCATTTGGAAAACCAGAAACTTTCAATTCGAATTTTCCACAGACGAAACAATACTTTTGTTTGTTTTTCTTCAACTTCTAGCTCATAAATTTTGGCGAGTGTATTTACTTATAATTAAATACGGCGTAATGCGAAGCACGTGAGTCAAACAATGGACCAGTAAAACTCCCGTTGAAAATTATGTCAAAGCAGACGCTTACTGTGTAAGTGAGTGTGCTTATGTGTGTGTGTATGTGCATGTGTGTGTGTATTATGTGTATGTGTGTATGTGTGTGTGCTGTTAGCTAATAAGCACGTGGCCAATTCGAAAAGGTAACTGCCTCGACTGACTCGTAACTAGAGGCAGAGTTGGCTGCAGTTGGCCACAAAAACTGACGAGACGAGGTCGCAGTTTGATTGATTGAATGCAATGCAACACACACACACACTCAAACACACACACACTCAAACACACACACACTCAGGCACAACAAAGCGCTTTTGACAGCCGATGCACTTGATGCAATAATACCCTTCCATTACCACCCAATTAGTATTGCTTGTTCATTTTTCGTTTCGGTTTTTCTTTTCTTATTTTTTTGGTAAGCCTCATCTATCACTCCTCCATTCCCCTACCCTAACTCCATCCCCTCAATCCACATCTATAAATCTTCCTTTCCGTACATGCAATTTGATTACCAAAGCGTTGCCAAATTTCTGTGTCAAAATGCCAAAAATTGTCGTGTCTGGGTTTTAATTTGGAAGATACCCTTAGAGAGGGTATTATGGGTTAATCGTTACGAAGAAGATATTGAAGAAATAAATACAACTTAAATAAAGTTCTACAAATATGACACAGCTGTTTTAAAAGGATATGAAGTCGCCTAATTGAACACTCAAAGAAAATATTCTATTTCATATTCAACTCTTAAGAAATTATATTTACTTTGAAGAAAGTTTTTAAAGTTTTAGAAATTAATTTCCATGCGCATATGTATTTATCATATTACATTTTGGTGATAAATTAAGAAATGATTCAATCTAAGAAATCTTGGAAATATTTTTTGTTTGTTATATTTTCATGATCAGCCTTTTTGTATGAGATCGATCAAATCGATATTTTTTCTAATTATCTTTGTTTGTTGATAAAACATGAAATACTTGCTATATAAACATAGACAGCCATTTAGATGTAGATATGGATATAGATATGAATATAGATTTAAGAATAGAGGGTATTTAAGATTCGGCTATTTGTAAATTAAATTTTTGTTTATTTTTGGCGCATTGGCTTAATTGCCTTGGGGCCATTCAGGAGGTTTATTATTACCGGTTGACCTTAGCGCCAAAACATTTCTTGCCTCATCTGCATATGTATGGCAGGGGCCTCACAGGGGTGTGGCGAGACAGGGGCGGGGGAGAGGGTGTGTGTTGCTGTTGCTGCCAGCTTCGATTATGAAATCGCGCTTTTTTTGCATTTTTTGCACATAAATTATTTGCGACTGTTGACTATTTTAAATTTTTCAACTGTGATTTTTCTTCAGCGTGTGTGTGCGAGTGTGCGAGTGTGTGTGTGCGCGAGTGTGTGTTGTGCTGGTTGTTATGCGCTTGTCTGCCAAACGAGTGGAAAAATGAGACGATGTCTGCAGGCTCGGCTGGCGACTGTGCAAAATATGACTTTTATGCAAATTGCTTTTGTAAATTTACCATATTTTTTCACTGTGTGCGGTTTTTCCTATATACTATATACCCCTTTCCCATCCCTGCTCCTGTTAGTCGACCCCCCTCACCATGTCCCTGTTTTGTTATTATTTGAGTCGCTTTGCAGTTATTGTAAACCAATTTGGCAACGTGATTTGTCTTTTGTCTTTGCGGCAGTTACTTCTTGGCCATCGTTTATTGGCCAAGTGGGCGTTTCTCTTCTCTCTCTCTCTCTCTCTCTCTCTCTTCTCACTCATCACGCTTTAGATGCGACGCGGCTTGTCGGAAGTGTCGGAAAATGGGTGCCTGACTTTTCACGGAGTTTTTCGCGTTGGGTGTGTTTACTTTGACAAAAGGTGTTACTTTTCCAGGTCTTTATTTTAGTTTTAATATGATTTTTCTTACAGATAGAAATCAAATCTATGCTTAACTATATACATATATACATATATATAGTTTAGCATTCTGAAACTTCGATTCTAATGCCGCACACAAAATCGATTTAATTTCAAACCAAAATAATCTTAATTAGCGTATAAACTCAGCTATTTTCAGTGTAATCAATTTAATCCGCAATTAATGTAAGCAAGTTTCTGCAAATGGATCCACTTTTAGATGATTTCCATTTGGAATAGATCCCGTTAAAACTGGAATATGATAATTTATTTGGCTACTGCGGCTGCCAAATTGGCTAAAATGACCCAATTGAGTTGCCAAAAACTACCACAACTTTGATCGTAAAGCAAATTAACACTTGCGCTTATTGTCAAAAATAAAGCAATTCATTTTATTTCATATCGTTTCATTTTAGATGCTTTTTGTTTTGTGCTTTGTGGCCCACGCCAAACGCAAACCACAGAAGTGGTCAGAATCGTTTGGGCCACAAAAGTGGCGCAGGCACTGAATAAAACAACGAAGTCGGCGACGACCGAGTGTCTCCAAATATAAATATACAACAGAAAGTGCACCCCTCTCCACCGCAATCCCCTCACCCGTCTCGTTGCCAACTTGTTACGCATTACGGCTAAAAAGACAAAATTGAAAGACGGCCGGAATCCGAATCCGAATCCGAATCCGGCAATCCTAACAGGCATCATCATTAACAACAATCGTTGTCATCTTTGTTGTTGTTGTTGTTATTGTTGTTGTCGCATTTGTTGTAATTACTTTTGTTGTTGCCTTTTTAATGTTGCGGTCGCCAGCAGGTCTATGTCTACACATTTATTTTATTTTATTTATTTTTGCATCTGTTTTGCCAAAAACTATTTATTTTGCTTGAAGCGTTTACTTTATTTCCATTTGGGGTATTATAAATTTGTCAAGCGAGCTGTTAATGAAATAATTTATAAGCATTTTAATCGCCATTTCTTTAATGAGCCATATTTCATTTGTAGTTTATCAGCTTTTTATAGATAGTTTGCGATTTTTAATTTGCTTAACCATTTAAAAGAAACTCAAATATACTGAGACTGAGCTCAGGTAGTTTAGGACAGCTGGAGACTTGCAATTTGGAAAATAATATATAATATATATAACGGCAACCGTTCCGCTAATATCGACATTAATCGTTTTTCGATAGCTATAAGAGAAACAAATGATCAGCTGTAAAAATGTTAACAAAATCCAATAAGGATCACAGACTTTGTTACCAAAAGATTGATTTCATGTTAAACAAACTCCTTTCTCCATCTCTCACTTTCTCCGTCTACTTCTTTATCATCTCTTAAATGTTAAGTAATCCAATAAACCACCGAGCCATATTTTACATTTATTATAAAATATTTAAACTATTATATTCAAAGTAAATCAATTTAATATGATTATTGAATTATTTGCTTCACAAACTATTGAGTTAACTATAAATATTTTGAAATAAATGCAAAGTCTATTCGAAGGCCTCGCAAGATAAATGATTAAATAAATAATTTACTTTCAAGTAGATCTGATAATATGTGGCTTACAAATTGAAGAGTATTTTAGTTTCGGTTTGAAAGCAGTTGGAATTTCCTTTTGCATTTTATTTACTTTGCTGCCAATTTTTGCATTCGCTGTTTTTTTTTCTCTTGTATTTTCTGGCCAACATTTCTTGGCAGCATTTCTGGGCTGGTTTCTTTTCTTCTTCCTCGTTTTTTTGTCTTTGTTGGCCAGCTGTTTGCCGGCTTTTAACTAGTTGTTGTTATTGTTTTTGTTGCTGTTGTTTTGCTTTTGCATTTGTATCTCAATTGAGTTTTTACCTTTCTGTGCAGAACCATTTGTCTTGAACATGTTTTAATCCCGGCTCTCGTCCGCTTATCGTGACCAATGTGGCCAATAAATTTGTGTCTCTTAAGTCTTAAGTCTGCCCACAGGGCCGATAATTTGTGTGGCGCATTTGCACATTGACCATATTTTATGGCCATTGAGCCAATTCTGCACTTGCCAGCAAATAAAAAAACAAACAGCAATTTATTTAAAATGCAGTCAAGGTAAACAAATCGGAGATTCTTAATGTCAACTGTTTTGGAATAAGTTAAAGCTAAGTAAACAAATTATTTATTCTACTATTTATCTTTCTCCTTATCTTTATCTTACTTTATTATACATTATATCTTTCGTAGTTCTCATTTTCAATACTTAATCGATTACTTTATTATTTATTATTCCTTAAATATATTTTAAATCTTCATTTAGTTTAAATTTTCAGTACTAAATTGATGACTTTAGTTTTGGTTTATCTTTTTATTATATTTAATATATATTTATTACATATTCTTTATTTACTTATTGTATTTTATATGTTTATTTAGTTATCATTTTGAGTGTTCACAATCTCAATTTAAGGCTAATATCGTCTTATCTAAGCTAACACATAATTTAAATACTTAAACATTTCTAGTTAAATGATTTTTTATCGACTTCAATTTAAGAATTTGAATCTTCTTGAACTTGGTTTTCTTTGAGTGTACTCTACAAGTGGCATTCGCATTCACTGCTATGGAAAGTGAAAAGTGAGCCGAGCTCGGAGCCAAAGTGCAAATCATGTTGAACACAATTCTCACACGTCTCGAACAAGATCTCAAAAGTAAGCCAGAAATCTACAAAACGAATTCATCCACGAAAGCATTTAGTTAGTGTAAACAAATGCAAGAAACGAGCCAGGGGCAGGGATGCAAAGGGGTGCAAAGGGGGCCAAAGCGACACTTCCACTTTCACTAATTGACAATTCTGTAGATCAATCGGAAAAAACAAAAAACATAAAACATAAAAAAAAACCGCAGACACCAAGCAGACAAACAAACAACAATATAAACATGGAACGTGCTTTCAAAATGCAACACGCAAAATGCAATAGACATACTTATGTAGATAAAGACAGAGACAGAGACAGAGATAGAGTGAGAGAGAGAGAGAGAGGGAGAGCAAAAGTTACACTTGACGCCCCCCACAAAAAATATACAAAAACTAAAAGTGGGTTGAGCGTCGGGCTTATCCATAAATGCATTGAATCTAATCATTAAACTCAAAAGGAGACCGCAAAGTGAGCGACATTGTTAGAGGAAGGGTGTGAAACTGGAACGCAACAAGTGTTCCGGGTCAGGTTCCGATCACTAATCATTAAACGCAAAGGGAATCTAGAAAAGTGATCAGTATTGTTGGCGGAAGGTTGGTAAACGGATGCCGAGAATCATTAAATGCAAAAAGAATCTAGAAAAGAGAGAAATAATTATCGAACCGAAACGAATTTAGGTTTCGGTTCCAGTTCAGGTGTTGGAAATCATTATCATCGTCATTAAACGCAAATAGAGATCGTAAAGTGATCGGTTCAGAATCAAATCAGTTCCGTTTAGGAACTGTTGAATCTCGTTTGTGATTAAAGTTGCAATTCTACATTTTTCTGGTTTTTAGAAAAGTTTAATTTTATATTTGATAAATTATAAATTTTAAAATAGTTATTTTCTATAATAATACACTATCAGAAAAAAGTATCTGTGTAACTTCTGTAGACTTTCTATGTATTTATTTTTTTTTTTACTCCTCTGCCAGGCAACTCCAAAAATGTATCTGAGTCTCGTTCTGATTGAGCGTTTGAGAACTCAACTTGATTTCAATTCAAACCTGCCACACATTCCACACACATCAAAGACACGCACACGCACACACAAACACACACGCTCACACACACACACAGGCGCATGCTCACAACAAATTGAAACATTATAAAAACGGGTGATTTTTAAGAGCAATCTGATGGAAATGATCAGACCCAAGAAACATTTGTTGTTGGTGTTTAATGTTGTTGTTTGATGTTGCTATTGTTGTTTTTGTTGTTGTTCTGCTTGTTGTTCTGTTTGTTGGCGTGACTAATGCATGAAAACATGTCAAACAATTAGGAGAAAAGCATTAATCATTTTAAGACCAAAGATCGTACAAAACGCCCAATAAACACACACACCCAGCCACACACATAACACACACACACACACAGATGAGCTGTCAAAGTTTGCAGCAAGAGTCAAGTGAGAATGCTGTAGTCGAGTGAGCACGACTACGATATATCCTGTAGTCAGCTATTTGATATATATTCTAGTTTTATTGCCAAATTTCACTTTAAATTGTTTTGCACACCCAAATGTAAGCATCTTAAGAGAGCGGATGAGCTGGACTATGTAATATATAAATATATAAATTTAATGTCCTTAGTTCCTGTAGTCTCTGATATCAGTGTCTGATAGTCTTAGACAGACGGAAAAGTCTATTTTGACTCGACTGCTAATGCTGATCAGGAATATATATAGCTTGTGAACTCGTTGATCCTGCCTGTTACATACTTATGCACAAAACCAATAAATCCTTTTTAATTACTTTTAATGGGCATAGAAAAGATGAGTTGAATTAAACAAGTCCAATCAGAAGATGGCTGAAAGACATGAGAATAAACCGCAAGCAGATAAGAATTTCTATATCTTATCTGTATATACAAATATACATATGAGAGAGAGAGAGAGAGAGAGTGAGAGAGACAGAGAGAGAGAGGGAGATGGGAAGGCAGAAATTGGACTCAATAGAAAAGACATGCAAATTTCTTGTGCTCCACTCTTCTACCAAAAAGAAAGAGAGAAACTTATGTCATACTTTGTATGGGTGTGTGCGTGTGTGTGTGTGTGTGTGTGTGTGTGTGCAACATAGTGTAAAAATTCAGCAGAGTTGGGCATTTAAATAAAACAGAAAGAGGTTTAGCCATTGTCTGCTGGCGAGACAGACAAATTGACTGCTGGCGTTGAGAGTTGTTGTCCATCCACAGAGCAAAACACGCGACTTGAAAACCAAGTTGTTGACAGAATGACAAAGCGACAGACTGACAAACTGAGAAAGTGACAAACTGACAGACAGACTGCCTTTAAATACACGCAGAAAATCGAAACACTTTTCACGCCAATTTATTATGCATAAAATATATAGCTCAAATTTTCGGCAGAGTTTTTTTAATGCACTCATACACTCAGAGAAAAATCGAACAACAAATTAGTAAATTTCATATTGCATTGCATGTTTTTCTTGTTTTAAAAATAACTTCCAAATATTATGAAAATGATGTCTATAATTTAGTAAGGCTTGCAATAAATCAATAATCCGAAAATATGGCAACTTTTTAAAGTTCTTAGAAATACTTTCTATTATTACGAAAAACATTTCTAAAAAAGAACATGTAACACAATTGTTATTAATATTAATAATATAATATTAAATAGTAAACACAAACACTCATATAAGAATCCTTCTATGGTTAAACACATAGAAAACAACAAGCTGAAAATCACACAATTTGTTCTAAGTTTTATATAAATTCAACCTCAATTTAAGAAATGCAAACAATGATTTTTAAAAAGCCATAACCATAAATTTTGGAAATTTACTTTGCATAAATATAGCTAAAATTAATGGCGATATTTTTTCTGAGTGTATACATATATAAATATATATGTTCAGTATATTAGTTGGGGTGCCTTGCAGTCACTTGACAAGATCATTAATAAGATTTATGCGCTATTAGCTAAAGCATCCACAGGCCATAAATAAAATGCAAGCGAAAAGCTCAACTGAGAATTGATGGAGAACTGAGAACTGACTGAGAACTGAGAACTGCTAAGAGGCTTGTGAGTTGTTTGGGGCATCTCTGGCCCAGGCCCAGGCCACGGCCCAGGCAGAAGACAAGAAGATGAGGCGACAACAAACCCGTTGACAGACGCACGCCCCTTTAACTGGCTCCCAGCAAATCAACTGACACCTCGCACCACTTCCCATGAAAACTATCCATAATGTAATTCCCAAGAAATATATACATATATCTATAGGTACTATAATGTTTGAAGCTGCTTTTCTGCTGAATACATAATTTAAAAGTTATTAATATTTTTTTTAATTGTTATTTGTTACTGGAAATTGTCAAATTCCTGACTCATTTGATCTTTTGCCGTTTAATTGTTAATCAGCCATGAAATTCATATTTAATATCTTTAAACACTTTGCACACTCACTCGACACGCGCTCAGAACTAAATTGAGTCCAGCTGAATCATTCGCTAATTTCATCAGATTGACAAATTGAAACGCGGCGCGGCAACGTTGAACATTTGTGTCGCGATTCTTACAGCGAACATAAAAATTGTGGTCACAAACTGTGATGAAAGTGCGAGTGTGCAGTAACTAAATATATACATATAACACAAACTCGTGAATTTTCGAAATAAATTAGATGTGCTTGAGTTCTAACTAAGATCAGGAAAAATATTAACAATTGCAATGAGAGATCAATGAGACGGTCTCAGAATAGATAATATAATATAATTTAATATTAGGTCTTTGATCTGATAGTTTTTTTCTGGGTTTTTCTTAATCCATACAACAAATGCTGCACCAATTTGCATTTAAATATTACCAAAAGTCTTGAGAATTTAAATATTAAATTTCATTTGTAATTGAATTTAATTTATTTTATACATTAAATTATTAAATAATGAAATAAATAATTAATAAATAAGAAGAAATAAATAATAAATAAATAGTAAGCAACGAATAATAATTAATACAAAATTAATTAATTAACGCATCCAATTGGACAAGTTTCCCATCCTAAGTCAAGCTGGCCTAAAAGCAATTCAAGCCCTCATGTTTAATAATTTATAAAGTAATAATTAAATAATAAACAAAGTAAAAAATGTGCAAAATTATTAAACAAGAAACAATTAAATAGTTACTGAGATGATATCAGTGCAAACGAGTTTGAATTTGCAGCTTAGGAGAGGAATAGATAGAGAGGGGGAGAGAGTGTGTCAGAGTGAGATAGAGCAAGAGCTGTATTCAGACATCAAACAACAAGAATGCTTCATAAAAGCTTTTGCAGCTTGCAAAACTCTGATTTGCCAGACAAACATTGAAATGCCGGCGTCGTTGCTGTTGTTGTTGTTGCTGCTGTTGTTGTTGGCGCCACTTTGCCTACCCCACATGCTAATCAGATTGCACAAATACGAGTATGTGTGCATGTGTGTACGTGTGTGTGTGTTAAATGTATTTGCATAGCAAAATGCATTCGCAAAGTCGTCGAAATAAATCACTTTAATTGTCGCCTTTAGATAACAGCGGCAACGACAGCGCAGCAGCGCAGCAATGCGTGCACTTTTATTAGGTGAAATTACAGACACACACATACGCATGCGCGAGATGAGATCAGCCAATCAATAAACTATAAATAAATTCGGGTGCAGGCGCTGAGTCATTAGCGAAGCACAGCACAAAACGCAAGGCGCAAAGCATAAAGCAGAGCAATGCTGCGCTTCATACACGCGCACAAAAGCCGGAAACTAAGGCAAAGCAGACGCAACCACCAAAAAAAAAATGATTCACACGCACATAGACAGCAAGACCGAGCGAGAGATTGTATGGGGTGATTTGCATGCAAAGCAAGTCCTCCGTTACATTTTAACACCCACACACACACACGCACACACAGACACACTCTCCCAATCAAAGACACGCATGCGATGCAGTCTCTGCGCACAAGCATGCTTGCGCTCACACGCACACAAGCGCAACGATCGTTCAAAGAGAGCGCGTGAAGAGAGAGCAAATTAACGAAGCTTTTGCTGCTGGCTGCTGGCTGCGGTCTACTGTTGCCCTCAGACAGAAGAGAACTCGCGACGCGTTCACATCGCACCAAAAACGAGCGCGCATCGTTTTCGCAAACAAACTAAAGAAATCATTTAAAAAGACGCGTCTTCAACACAACAACAAAATAATGTTCATCATTTGAAAATAAAAGTCAAGTGTGTGTGCAAAAATTAAAAAAATATACATATAAAAAGTGGAGGCAATCTAAAAGTGTAACAAAAAAAAAAAAAAAAGTCGGCATGGTACACAAAATATTTTTAGCCGTTAAACAAATGCCAATTTGACAAGCAGCCGGTTCACAAATTGACAGCATTTTTTGAAAAATTATCAAAAAAAAGAAATAAATAAAAAACTGACAAATATGTCGAGTTGAGTCTGAGCAGCTGCTGCACAAGAAAAAAGCAACAAAAAAAGTAAAGAACGTGCCAATAAAAAAATAGCTCGACATTTTTTAGCAAGTCTTTTTTTTAAATAAATCACCCAAATTTGTGCGCAGAGGTATTAAAAAATATGACAAATATTAACATAAGTATATATAAACATAATTAAATAAACGACAATTTTGACAGAGGAAACGAGTAATAAGCGAAATAAATATAATAATAATGCAATAAAATAAAAATTAAAATAAAATAATAATAATTATAAAATTAAATACATATATTTATAATTTAAAACAAAAATATATATTTGTCATAAGTTAACAAATATTTTACATATTGAAGTTAAAAACAAATTTATCTATTTCTAATTAAACGCAAATATATAAATTTATAATTGGAAAAAAATAAATATATATATTTATATAATAAAAACAAAATAAATATAAATTTGTATATTTTAGTTAACTAAACAGGCATAAATCAATTATAATTCAAGACTCACAAAATATGTCCGAAATGTGGCGTGTTTTATTTTTGTTGCTGCTTTTGTTGCTGCTCAACGCGTTGGTTGCCGCAAGGGAAGCCAGATCGAGTCCTGCAACAAGTGGCAGGCACTGGGCCAGCCTGAGAAGTGGCACAACAAATGCGCTAAATCAAAACAAAAATCAGCAAAATAATCATAAAGACGATGACGATGACTACACTGATGAAAGTGATGCTGATGACGATGCTGATCCTAATGATGATGATGTTAATGCTGATGCTGAGGATGTCTATGTTGATGCTACAAGTGATTTAGATTATGCGACACAGAGACGCAGCAACAATAAGCACAACTGGTTGCACAAATCTGCTTTGCCCCACTCCTACTCCTCCTACTCATTATCCACTTGGCCCCCGCGCCCCTTGCCACATCATCTGAAGCGCGTGCCGCGTCATCAGCAGCAGCAGCAACACCACAGAGGAGGCATCATCAGTGGCAGCGATAATCGCTTGGACGCCTTTCATGAGGTGAGTTTTTTTCTGTTTCTCTTCTGCTTCTTCTTCTTCTTCCTTGCTGGGTGGCCGGCAAATCGTTCCACGGAATCCATAAAATCTCTGTTATCTTCCTGCGTGTGTGTGAGTGTGTGTGTGTGTAAATATTTGCCCGAATGCAGACAGAGAAAGAGAGAGAGAAAGATAGAAAGAGGGAGAATGAAGCGTGGGTTGACTCTAAAAAAATCATCTGATTGCGCTAGAAAGAGAGTGAGAGAGAGAGAGAGAGAGAATAAATACTTCTGTGAGTCAAGCAACAAAATTTAAAATCTTGTTTAGCAGTTTACTCAGTAAACTATTTATTTATGTATATATTATGTATATATATGATCAGATAATGTATCCCAAGGATTCTTTTGATACATATACTTATATGTATCACATCACATATGTATAAAAATATAATATAATTAAATATACATATATTCTTACACACAAATTTCTGTCTGTATTGAGTGCATTTTTTCAAAATTAAAGATTAAAGTCTAGACTATTCTGCAATATATTTATGTACATATATAAATATATGTATCTCATTCACAATATTTTTTATATATTATAATTGTGATTCACGTTTTTTTCATATATTCATTTTATATTTTCTGCATCTGCCAGAATATTCACAATTGCCTGCCTCAACAATTTGATTGCTTTTGCAAAAATACTTCAAGCTACAAAAATCATAATCTTACTTATATTTGCATATATTGTTTTATTTGAACTTAAAAATGCAAATTGAAACGTAATAATATATACTCATATACATATATACTATATTCTGTACGTACGTCCTACGAGTATATATACTTCTATATATACTCCTATATAAATGCAAAAAAAAAAACAAGTTTCAAGTTTGCATTTCTTACTTTTCCAATTTACAATAAACAAAATGCAATTCTTGAAAACACATACTAAATAATAATATTTATATTAATAACAAGTTCAACTCAGCTTTATCAATTTCCTTTAAGTGAAGTTTATCTTGCTAATTGAAACAAATAAAATGCAATAATTTATTGAGCAACCCACTTTGGATGGAGGCCGGTTTTCTGTCCGAGATTCTTTGCATTAGAAGTGAATGCCTCACCTTGAACCTTGAAACTTGAACGAGCAATGAGTGTACTCAATGGGTGAATATTGTGAATATATGAATATGTGAATATGTGAATAACTGAATAACAGAACGAAACAAATGAATTTAATAGCGGCAGCCCACCCAGCCAGAGTTATTCAATACTTGGGAGACGCCTCGCAAATTAAAATGAAAAAAAAACAAAATACAGAAACGTGTTGCAAGTCAAGTCAAGAAGCAGGCAATTTGGTTAACAAGCCAATTTGTGGCATGAGTGGCATCAATTGCCTTCTGATCCTGGCCTGGCCAGGCCAGGCCTGAACACTCCAATCGGTCGATCGGTTTCACTTTCTGGCCTGTAATTGGGCCAAGCGAGCCGACAAAGTGAGATAGAAACAAAGACAGAGAGATTGAGGAAGAGAGAGAGAGAGAGAGAGAGAGAGCTAAAGTTGAACGTGAACCTGAAGCTAAAGTTGTCTTCTTTTATGGCTGCAACAAGTGTTTAACTGATAAGCGTCAATCAGTGTTGCCACTTAAGGCCAAGCAGAGTCTTCTCTACTCTTCTCTGCTCTTCTCGCTTCTCCTCTTCTCACTTCACTTGCCGTTATGCTGGCCCTTTAATTGACTTGATTGACGGGTTGACGGATGCATCGAAATGAAATGAATTTTTGTAACAGTTGCCGCCTCGCCTCAGCCATGCAAATCGGAATCACTTCCAATTGCCCCATCCAAATTGTGCCTGACTCATTGGAAAATAAATTAGAATACGCTAGTCGAGAGCGCTCGTCTCGCATCTCTTAAAGAGGCTTCAAATGAATTTGATCTGTTCCCGGTTAGACGAGTAATTATATAGCATATCTAAAGTATCTACACTCAGCATAAATAGCCCTGACTTTTAGAGCCAATGCTAATGATGATCACCTGTTCAAGAATATATGTATTTATATATTTATATTATACATATTTCGTCTGAGATGCTTCCTTTGCATGTTAAAAACTTTAGCATAACTCTATTAAAGCCTTCTTCCCATTTTATTTGAAACTTTTTAACCTAATTATTATACTTTATGTTGAACATTGAGTCATTGTTGTGGTCAAACAATAATTAAAACAATTCACGTTATTTTACTTTAAGTCTGTTTACAAAAAGTACGCATTTATTGCCACATTTTTTTGAGAACGAAGATTGCGTTTTAATCAGCAAATCAAAAACCAACAAAAAATGTGGATTTCGTTTGAAACGGGGATTTCCAGCGAAATCGTTGAAGGCACTTAAAATTTACAATATATATATATATATATATATATATATATATTTATTATACATCCAGATTACAATCCCTAGGCTACATTTGCCGCTTATCACTTGTGACACTTGCAGCCTCCCCTTTGGCCCCTCAGGCCAAGGCCAGCTTGGAGCAGAGAGTGCAGTCGAGCGGCAATAAAAAGCTTATGGCTGTAAAGTGTACCTGTTATGCCAGTTCTTAACCCTACCCCCTCAGCACCAGGCATCCTTTGACTGTTGACCTTTAGCTGGAATTTAATATTGCCTCGTTGTCCTTGTTGTTCTTGCTGCAACTTCAGCTGCTGCTGCTGCTGCTGCTGCTGCTGCTGCAATTTCCTATTTGCCTCTTTGCTTCGTTGCCAGTTTCAATCAGAGCACTTGTTATTATTCCTGCTTTATTGTTATTATTGCTGTTTACGTTGCACGCATTCCATTTGCATAGCTGGCTGCCACAAGCAGCTGCTGCAACTTCAGATTGCTTTTATACTGAACTATTTTCCTGATTTTGCGTCCAGTGTTCTAATTAATAACTTTTATATTAACTGTTTTAACTGATGCAATTACAAGTGGCTTAAATATGATCGGATTTAACTCAGCTAATCAAAAAACTCAAACATCATTTTTGACGGAGATATGAAAATGGGAATTTTTACTTTTCTTAAAATGTACGGTCAAAAAGTCAAAATACATATATTATAAAGTAGCACACGAAACCCAAACAATGATTATATATTCAATATATAGTATAAAATATAAAACATACAAAGTTTAATAACTTTACCTCTTATATTCTCCAAGATCCAAGATTTACCTTCTAAACGTCTATTTGCTGATTAACAATACTTAATTAATTGCGCTTATTATTTTACACTTTTTAAATTTCGCACTCTTATTTATCACATCCAATCTGCCGTCTGTTATACCCGCTTCACATGCCTTTATTGCAGGGCATTCAAGCGAAATGAAAACTATTATTAAATAATTCACATTTTTGTTAGAAGTATGTAAAAGGCAAATTAAATACTTCCCCGCTGGAATCTAAGATTAGTCAGAGTATTTTGTGTCTCGGCAGGTCAACTGGGTTATCTTTGCTCATTCTCTCACTGTCTCTCTCTCTCTCTCTCTCTCTCTCTCTCTCTATGTCTGTCTCTTTTTTTCAATGCCAAAGAAGGCGCTATCAGCTTATCAGTTGTCGGTGCCCGGGGACTTTGTGCAACAAACATTTATAATTTACAATCGTAATTATAATTTGAGTCAATAAAATGCAAATAGCTGACTTAGTCATAAAAAATACCCTGCTTTATAAGTGTAAAAGTGTTATATTGAATGCATGAACGCTTTGAGCGACTCGTTTAATTGAATCAATTATTTATTCATCTGCATTCATCGAACTCTACTCAATCAATTCTTCGTTCAATATATAAATATACATACATATATATGTATATCAATATGTGCACTTTATGTAAATAGACTTTGTTAGCTTTCCGTAATCAATAAATAAATTTATTTTATTTATATCACCAATCAAATTGGCTGAAAAATCATTTAGCTAAAGTGTCAACAGTTGCACAACTTTTAAGAGTTTAAATTTCATCTCTTCAATTTCTTATTTTATCTCATGTTTCTGAATGCAATTTCAAGAAAATTCCAATAAGCGCAAAAGTGCAAAATTGATGTATGAATTAAAAGATAAACATTTTTGGGGCAGAAAATATTTATTGAATATATATAGAAAATGTATTAAATGCGAGAAGTTAGAATAAATAAAATAATTTGTATTTATTTATTTAAAAACCGTTGAAATGCGTCAATCTGAATCAATATAGAATGAATAACAATAAGTACAAATAGTTATCTTACGTAACTTTCACTCTAGTAGAATAAAATCGATTGATTGTTCCTATGGCAGCTTTATGATATAGTATTCAGATCTGCATGATTTTCTGCACAAATTTCATCAGTAAAATAATTATACAAAAAGTAGTTCACCTTTCGACTGGTTGTTGCTATGGCAGCTATATGATATAGTAGTCTGATCTGAATAACTTTTTCGTCAAATTGAAGAAACTCAATACATAATATTCATAGCTGCTCAGTTTGGTTTGTTCAACTCGCTAAACAAAGCGGTTTTCCTTTTCTTCTTTATTTGTTCTCTTTTCGAGTAACTAGAATATTTATTTATATATTTAAAGCAAACCTCTTCAAGGCTATAATAAGGATAGCTGTAACCATTAAATAAACCGTTAAGTTTGCCGCGTTCACTTAAGCAATCCCTGACTCTCATGACAAGCACTTAAGGTTTTAGCAAGCATCGATTGCTTTGATTTCTCATCGGTTCTTGCCCCCTCCCCCCATTTATTGGGGGATGGGGGAGTGTCAGCTAATTGTAATCTCTTAAGCCTCCCGCGGCATTTTTCTCATCGCATCGCAGGCTAAAAATATGAGAGAAAAAACTGAAAAATCTTCAAAGTATTACCTTGATTTATTGGCATTATTCATTTAGTATTGCGCGATGGGCTGGCCGCTGTCATAACTCGCACTAATGACAACCAAATCGGCTTATGTCATAATAGCCAGTATACTATATATATATATATATATTTACATACATATATATATAGATATAGACACATTTTTTACGTTCGTGATTTATAGTTCAGTTTAAAATGCGGAAGCTTCCAGTTTATACGGCAATCCATAAAGTTTTATACATATTATTAATAAATACATTTCTTGTTTTTAGCTTTATTGGACAACGAAAAGCCAACAAACTTTAACCAAATAAAAGAAAATAAAAACAATAAAAAAAAAAACCGAAAAAAAGTGTCAACATTCCATTAAATTAATGGGTTTTTTCATTGGCTGTTGAAAGTTGTTGTGATTTTGTGGCTCTTTGGCCACTTTGGCTGTTCATAATTTGCTGCCCCGGACTATTGCTTGTTAGCCCACAATTTTGATCAATCGTTAAACGCCGACCAATTGAATGGTAATCGTTGGCTCTATCAAAACTTGCCCACACTTTTTGGCCACTTTTCTTATCCCGTTTTATCTCTCTCTTATTAAAAACTTAAAAAATTTGTAAATATGAAAATTTAATATAAAAAGAAGCTAATAGAAGAATTCTTCTTCCAAAACAACATTCTGAAAATTATACATATTTTTTGCTAAATTTGAGAAAGGTTCACTCTGAAATTTAGCCACAAACATAAATTTTGGAAATATACTTTGTGAATAATAAGGCGATTAAATCTTGGCAAATTACTGATATTTTTGGGTGATTTTTTTTCCAAGTGTACAAATTTCATCAGTTTGCAAAGTGACTCTCACTCTGTCTCTTTCTCTATCTCTCTCCCTCCCCGTCTCTCTCTCTCTCTTTCAGAACAAATTGAAGCAAATTGCGAAAGTCAATCTGTGGCCAACACACACACACACTTTACACACACTTTAGACACACACACTGCGTACTCTTGGGCAATCTCAATCTCGATCTTCAGTGATGTTGCGTGTGGGCGTTGCAATTAGAGGGAGCTGTGTCATGTTCTGCTTCTTCTTCTTCTTCGACAGTCTCGACGGGGCAATCACTCAATTCAATCGCAATATATATACACGTATTATATATGTATTTGTGTAGGCTATATCTGTTTCTATTCTGTGTCTATATCAGTTCATCAGCAGTGTGCTGAGGCCACATTTCCGGCCACTTTTAAATTTTCCTAGTGCGTCTCTTGCAGCAACATTTAGCTTAAAGCGCAGCGCAGCTTGTCAACATTTCGATTGAGGCCACAATAATGATGATAGTCCATCTGCCTTGGCAGCATGTTAGCTTAAGCGCTCCTCACCTTGCTGATATTTCGATGGAGTCCACATTTGCGGCATCTTTATACTGTTGATGGTACATATGCCTTGGCAACATGCTGCAGCAACATTTACCTCAGCTAGTCAGCATTTTAAATGAGGGCACACTTATGTCTGCCTGCCTTGACAACATGCTGCTACAACACATTTCTTTGCAACACGCTGTAGCACCATTTAGCTCAGTTCATCAACATTTCGATTGATATAATAATAAGTACATATGCCTTGGGAACATGCTGCAGCAACATTTATCTCAGCTCGTCAACATATCGAATGAGGCCATCATCATTCTGGCATCCTTATAGTGCGTCTGTCTTGACTCACCATCATTTCGATCATCAGCATCCTCGTCGTCATCGTCATCGTCATCGTCATTTTTCTGTCATTGACATTGGTTGCTGTTGCCGTTTATGGCCGACAGGCGGCGCTTGCTTTCTTCTTCTTACGTGAACTTTCTGCTTTCTTCTTTCTGTTTTCTGTTTTCTGCTTGCTGATTTCTGCTTTCATTTTCATTTGGTTATCGCCTGCGCCTGCAAAACACCAACAAATAAAATTGTCATAATAAACAGACAGACAGAGAGACAGACAGACAGGCAGAGAAGAGCGAAGAGTGTAGGGGGAAGAGCGTCTTCTGTAGATTTCCATTTATTTTTGCATTCGCTCGTTAAAATTAAAATGCATTTTTGCCCAGACTCCAAGAGAAAAATTGCGTTCGAATGTGAAAATAATGCGAGTAGTTTCAATTAAGTTATAAAACCCAAATGCAAATGCAAATGCAAAAACTGTTGACTTTTTTAATCACTTGATTTTTATGAGCAGCAGCAACAACAGCAAGAAGAAGAAAACGCAACTATTACTGCTGGCCAAGCCAGCGTCTAATTGGCACTTTTATGTCAAACGGCAAAACGAAACAGGCCAAAAAAAATTGAAAAGAAAACAATTTATAAGCATTTCACATTACGCATTCGCCATGTGCCACCAACTACATGTGTATGGGAGGGGGGGAGGGTGTGTGTGTGTTGGGGTGTCTGTTTCTGTCTGGGCCATGTTTACAATTTCGAAATGAATATATTTGAGGCGAAATGTTTTCCAAAACGCTGCACTTTTCAATGCCCAGCTTTTAGCCAAATTGCCACACATTTTAGCATGCAACTGTTGCCATTTGTTGCCATTTGTTGTTGCAGTTGCACACAGAAGCCCAAACACACAATTGAAAGACAGCAACAGCAAAAACAAGTAAACTAAATAAACGAACTTGAGTAATTGAAAATTGCTGCGATCTTGGCATGCTCTGATTTGCATTTTACATCAATATTTAAGTGAATTGAAATTGATAGCTAGTCAGATTAATATCCGAAAAGAAACGATTTTAAATAAAGAAACAAAGGAAGTCGAAAAATTAGTTCTTTTAATATAATCTCCATTCACCATTTGCATTTCATAATCAAAATCAGAAACAGAACCTAACAAACATAATATAATATATAATAATATAATATAATAGATAGCTGAACTCAACATGATATATATTTAAAATTCCCAATTTGAAGTCCGTAGTTCTCGCTCAATTCATTCTTCAAGTGATAATATTCAAATTTCATAGCTGTAGAAAATTATCTCCTGCCTCACTCAATAACGATATATGATAAGAAAATAAGCAAAATAAACACAAAAAGAGATCTTTTCATATAAACATCATTCTGTAAATTTCATATCTGTTTTCTCTTATCTTTCGCGCATTGTAACAAAAAAAACCAATAAAAAGCGAACTCATAATAAAATTTTCATAATTCATTCGTCAAGTAATCTTATTCCAAATTCCAAATTCTTAAAGTCTTGCAACAAACAATCTCTTCTGTGTTTCGCTCATTGCAATTTGACACAGATAAATTGTGATAAAATGCTATCACACCATATATATCTATATCTATATCCATATCCATATCTATATCTATACATACAAGCACATTCAGTTGTTGTTGTTGTTGTTGGTGTGTTTGTTGTGCGTTTTTTAGTCAAAATAAATATTGCGTCGATTTTTTGTGTTTATTATTTGCACAGTTGGCGGCGAATTTGCCGCATTCGGGACAACCTGAATGGGGAAGGGGTTGCTTGCTGTTGTGGGGGTTGGGGTGTTGATCGAGGGGTGTGCCCCAGACTGCCACTGTTTCTGCCTCCCGCTTGACCAGCGGCAACTGACTTCTGGGCGGGAAGGGGTGTGTGGTGGAGGTGTTTGTGATCATAAAAATGAAAACAGTTCGCGGCAAAACTCGACAGCTATTTGCATTTGGCTCATAACTCTTTTGATTGCAAATAAAAAGCAGGGACGCTTTTTCGTTGTTATTGTTGTGGTTACACTCGGCAAAAAAGTCGACTTTTAGTACTTCTCGAGACGAGCGTGAATCACCTTGTTATTCATCAGGTCAATTTCTACATTTTATTGTTGTGGTTTTCTAAAAATTACGTCATGCATTTCTTAATTCAATTTGGATTTAGGAAAAACCTTTCAAATTTGTAGAAAATGTTTTCTTATATTTAAAAAATTTAATTTACAAATTTTTCGACCTGTAACCTTCTAAATGAATGCTGATATTATAATCTAGCCAGTAGAATAAAATAAACTGTTGCTAGGCATAAATATTGCTCGGCTTAAGAATTGGACTCGGCATCAAGAATAAATATATTTATATGTGATCTTTTTCTGAGTGTAGCCTCAGGCCTGCTGTTGCTGCTGCTGCTCCTAGTATAATAAAAAGGCCAGACGTGCGTCACACCCACGCCACGCCAGGAGTCCAGCTCAATACCCTCAACGGGCATCCTTCAAACCGGAGTTAGAGTGCGAATGCGAGAGAGGGACGGAGAGATGGAGAGAGATGGAGAAGGATAGAGAGAGAGAATGAGGCATATGCAAATGAAGTTTGTTTTTATTGTTTGGGTACCTCGAACAACAACAACAACAACAACAACTGCAACTGCTGTGGATATTTTGAATACTGTCAACCGGCAGACACTTAATGGGTTTTTTCTTCTGCTAAGGCAAGGGGAGATTATGGCAAAGGGGAGTGGGCTAGGGGGTGCACCGGGGTAATGCGTACGTCACAGGGTCTCGAAATGGGCCTGTCATGGCTGAGCATGCGTAATGAAGCTTAAGTAGAACTGGTTATAAAAAACAACAATAACAAAAAACAACATGAAAAGGTGCTTTTGTTATTTCTCTTCTTATTATTGCTGTCATTGTTGTTGTTGTTGTTTTTGTTATTTTTCTTGCTTGCGGTAGCCTAACGAATTGCGGCAGGAGCCCGGCTTATGCCACAAAAAGCAAATGCTTTGTTTGCTGAGCGACGCGATGAGTCAAAGTGCCAAAGAACCAAACTCAAAAACCACAGAAAATAACAAGTGCGCCCACATAATGAGAGAGGATCACAATAGAGAGAGATTATAGATATAGATGAGATAGAGGGGAAAGAACTGCAGTTCAAGTTGTGGCCTGCTGCATGCTGCATCTGAGATAAACCTTATGTATACCTGATCAGCATCAAAAGCCAAGTCGATTTAGATATGTTCCTCTGTCTGTCTCTTTGAATAAGTCGATTAGAGAGACTACTCGACTCGACTACTAAACATTTTAAAAAGTAGAAATGCAAACCCTAAAACAATTCTTTCTGAAATTCACACACACAATATGTTTTTTAAATGATGTCTCCAAGCAATTTGCACTTGGTTTTCAATAACCTTTGCAATGCAAAATGCAATTAAATTGATTTATTTATGCTTCGAAGAACAATTCGATTTACAAACAATTAAAAATAGTTTTAAAGAAATTTTCAATTTACGCATGTATCCTGCAATGGACACATATCCCAGAGTTTAATTGAATTTATGCAAATGATTTATGCTGTATATATTGTGTGTGTGTGTGTGTAAAGGTGTGTGTCTGTGTCTGTGTATGTGTGAACACTTTGCGATTTAACAGATTTTAAGCAGCAGAAGGAAATTGTTTTGTTGGCCGCAGAAAACAATATTTCTGCCAATAAAATCAACAAAAGTAAATGCTGTGCAGACAGTTTGCCTCTGCAAAAATGCCCTGTAAACAACTTCTTGTGCTTAATTAGGTTAGCTTAGCTTAGAGTCTGCTGGACTTTAAGATCAGACTAGGCCCATTTTTTTGGGAATTGGTTGGCAGGCAAGACTGAGAAATTTGTCCCATTGGATGCGTTAATTTGAATAAATAAAATTATTTATTTTTAATTAATAAATAATAAATTAATTAACTATTATGATTATAGTATAAATCAGTTAAAACAGAAAAATACAAAAATAAAAATCAGATTTAATATTTTGAATTAAATAAGAAATGCCACATTTTTCGGGGTATTTTTTTTCTAACTCATACTTGCAGCTTCCACAAAAGTATAAAAAAATACCTTCGAATCTTTTAGAGCAATTTAATGTTTTTCTTTTTTTTTTATTTTATGCATATTCTACTTTAAAAGGTCGTTCAAGATATTTAGTTATTAGCTTCAGCAGTCAAGTTCTTAAAGCAATCGGAAATTAATCCAGATTTGTTTATTTGATCTACGAATTGAAACTTTATCTTGCTTGAAGTTGACTATTTATATTGCTTACATATTTATATATGTATTTGAATACTTATTGTATGTATGCATATAATATATTTACCACTAATCCATCACAGCTTAAGCTCAAAGTGGAAACTAAGACAAACTTTGTTTTATATTCTGTAAAAACGCTTTTCATGTTGTCTGCTGCATATTGCATCATTTAACTTATGATTAATGGGCTACAGGGTATTTCACAGAGCAACAACAACAACACATGTGGAATATGTTGCAGTTGCAAATGCATCAACACCTGAGAGAGAGAGAGGTCGGAGAGGGGGGAGGGGGCAACAGGAGATGGAAAAATGTTATCACTTACAGCTCAAAGAGCAGCAAATAAGAAGAATGCAAGAAAAGGAAAATATGAAATATGAAAAACATAAGCAATTTTTGCAAGTCATTCGCACATACCGATATTGATTTTCAACAAAGGAGGCGACTCCTCGAGTCGACTCCTCGCTCTTGCTTTTCCCGAGTGTCGTGTGAAAACTAACGACACTGCAGCAGAAATGTGGGTGGGGGGCGGAGCGGGAAAGGGGTGTGTAATAAATGAACTCTGCATGCAAGAAAAATGGCTGGCTTCTTGAGGAGGACCAGAAGGGGGGATATGGGCCTGTGGGGCGGGGAGTGGCAAGCAAGGACATGTTTCGCATACCCCAAGTCGGCGAAAACGCGTTAACTGAAATGCCCAACGTCCTGGGAAATGCTAATGTGATGCAAGGCGATTGGGGAGTGGTGGGATGGGGAGAGGTGAGTGGGGTGGGGGGTGAAGGGAGTGGGAAATTGGGTGTCTTGTGCAGCAAAAAACAGCTTGAGTTGGTTTCTTTATTATTTATTTTTGGGGAAAACAAAGCATTCGAAGAACTTTCTTCAAGTTTGGATTTTTATTTTCTTTTTTCTTATGTACTTTGCTGAGATATTTTTCTACATTTTTTTTTCAGATGTTTTTAACTCAGAAATATTTCATAATTTTATTTGTCTTTAGAAGTTTTTAGTTCAGACACTTTTTGATTTTCTTTTTTGCGTTTTTTAACTCGTTCGCTTAAATAGTTTTCTTAACGCTTAACCCCTTGAAAGCTTAATTGTTATTTTGCTTACCAGTTAAAGTAGTTATTAAAAAAATATATAACTATTTATTTTATAGTTAAATTGATGTCACAAATTTGTATTTCGGTATCGATTTATTATTTTTATATATTTGTGATTTATTATTACATTGGGAAATGTGTAATTTTTTCTGGTATCGAATGATATATTGAATGCCAACAAAAACTATGTCAATTTGCTTGGTTCCATATCATTTTTATCTTGTTGCAAGCATTGCACAATTTTCACTTTGCTTGCATTTCTTTTTTCTGAGTGCCCATTTTCAATGAATTTCCGCGAAAACTGTGAATGTTTCATGTCGATTTCACATGCTGCCAAACATATTGAAATAGTGCATTAAAAAACAAACATGGAAAAGTCAGAAAAACACATTTATCAAAAGAAGTGAATAAAAAAAGATACCCTTTAATTAAAAATTGAGTTTAGCAGGTGACAAATTGAACAAAAAGTTTAAAGTATTAAATGGGAAATCAGAGGAAAGAAGAGTTTTGCAGGTTGTTTGAATTTTATACTGACATTTATTAATCATAATTTATAATAATATATATAAAATCCAAAACACAGACAACCCAATCTGAGCTAAAACACTCCACAGGGTATTTACTTTACGGTCACATATGAATGCCAATATGTACATGGAATATAAGTTCATGTGGTCAGGAAAAAGAGAAAAAGAGAAAAACAGGAATGCTGTAGTAGCGACAACTCGACTAGTGGATACCCTGGACCCAGCTGTTAAGTAAATAGTATTGCTGATATTGATCTGCGTATGTTGTAGGATAATTGCCATCCAATTTTGAAATATCTAGCTCATCGATTATCATCGATATTTATCGATATTGTGGAAACAGCAACAGTTATCGATCAAATGAAATAAACTCGATGCGCCTATATTCCAAATTCAAAGTCTCTAGCTTAGTCTTTCATATTATTAGGCTGTCGCAAGGATAACTATATCTATATACTCGACTGTTCAAGAATATATATGCCTTATACCTTTGCACAGCTACAGTATACCCTTTTTCTCATTCGAAATGAGGGCAGGGCGCATACAAATGAATTTCGATATCACTTTTCAATTTTTCACATCTCCCCCTTTCACAAACACCCGCACACACACACACACATGCTCACTCACACATGCACATCATTTCAGGCTGGCTATCAATCGGATCAGCCGCTGGGCGCCTTAACCGCACAGAAGGAACAGGAACTGGGCAGCCCGGAGATGGTGCAACAAAGTCGCCGATACTACCAGGACAATCAGACTCAAAGTAAGTAGAGCACATCAATATAAATACATACCTAATGAGGCAGGTCTGCTTTTCTTTCTTCCCATTTTGTTGTTGCTTGCAATACATTGGCGCCACACATAACGACTTGAATGTGTTTCTGGGTGTGCCTGGGTGTATCTGGGAGTGTGCGTATCGAGATATTGCTGATCTATTAATGGCGCACAAGGCGCTGCTCGCCGACTCCCTCGCCTGATGATCTTGATGAACACGTTCTGCTCATAAAATAATGTGCGAAACAAATGCGAAACTTGCTTTTTTCAGCACATAAATTACGCCTCCTTCCCTTGCTCTTCTTCTTCTTCTTCTTATGTCTAATGCTTGAGGCACGTGACTACACTCACAAAAAAAATCACCCTAAATTTTTGTGAATCGCCATATTTCTGGCATCAATGTTTATTCAGGAAGTGAATTGCACAAATTTATGGTTCTGGTTTGCATTTCTTAATTTCAGATTGGATTTTTCTAAAATTTAGAAAAAATATGTCTAAATTTGATGTCTGATTTTTTTGAGTGTACTCACTGCTGACTAGTGACGCAGAAGAAAACACAGCCAAAGGGTAAAAATCTAGTTGAGGCCAAAGCCGAAAAAGCGACACTTTCTAAATTGTCGGCAACTGACTAAGTGACTCAATGATAGACTGACTGACAGACGGACAGGCGGACAGACTGATTGACTGCAGAAGGCCAGCAACAAACTGGATGTTTATTATTCTTTTTCTACTTTTTCTTTTCCACCTCAACCGAAAACTCAAGCAAAATGCCACAAATTTTCACTGCTACTGCTTCTGCTTCTCGCTGCTCTTCTCCCTCCACTTCTCTACTCTGCTCCCTCTTTTATCCATGTGCACTTTCGTTGCAATTAAAACAAGTTAACTTGTCAATGTTTGTTAGGATTTTCTTCTCTACACTGCTCTCTGAGCAGCCCGCTCAACTATTAATTAGAGCTTGCAGTATTCTAAAAGAAAGTCTTCAATTTTAATTTGCTTAAATTAAGCAGAAGAAAACCTTTCCTTTTTGGTTGTATTTTAAGTTTAAGTCAGGCTCAACTAAAAGATCTAAATTTAATTTTTTGTAATGAATTTTTATTATTGTTTTGTTTTATTTTTTTCAATCTAATCTTTTCAGTATAAGAAGACAATCTCAATAATTATTTTTTTTTGCAAAAAGTGTGCTTAATATTCGGTGTGTTGCATTTGCCACAATTTGGTGCACAATGTTGTGGTATTTTTTCTATTTCTTTCTTCTTTTTTGACTAGTGCTGATCTTACCAATTACTTCATTAAAAGTCTGCTCGAGACTATCGCACATTCCATTTCTAACGACAACATTTGCTCAGGCGAGGAGTGGGGAGGAGAGGGGAGAGGGGAGAGTCGAGGGGAGCAGAGCCGTGGGGCATTGGCAATGAAATGTGAGCTCATCGCGTGTATCTTTTGCTTGCCACTTCCATTCGCTTGGAAAATTGCCGCTTAAAGCGCGTGAAAATTGTCTGCTTCTTCTTCTTCCTCTTCTTCTGCTGAATACCCTGTGCACATTTGAACAAGCGAGGTGTATTATTTAAAAAGTGTTTACTAAATGAAAATTTAAAATTAAAATTGCGCATTAAATTGTATAAAATTAAATTAAAAGTTTTACAAAATATAGGATAAAGTCTACAACAAAAATTATAGTCAAAAATCATACTAGCGAGAAAGATATATAATTCTCAGATCGGCGAAAATATGTTAATGGGAACTTTAACTTTTATATAAGAAGCGTAAAGCGAGAGAAATATATTCGCCAATTTTATTGTAGAATTAATATAGAAGAAAATAAATCATTAAATTACACACTGTATGCTGGGTATCTGCTGGTCGAGCAGTGCCTGTCAATAGCAGGCAACATTTTTGCAAGCCGTTAGCGCGTGTTTGGACGGACAGCAGCAGTAGCAGCAGCAGCAGCAACAGCAACAGCAACAGCAGCAACTTCGTCGTCATTGCCACAAATGAAAGTGTGTCAGTCAGCCTGGGAAATGGTTAACCGATATGCCTCGGCAACTGTTGTTGTTGTTGTCGTTGTTGTTGTCGTTTTAAATGCGTAATGATGCAACAATTTTCTTATCACATTGTTGCCTGTTGTCCGTTGTCTGTTGTCATCGATTAAGCGCTGAAAGTCGGCTTTGCCTGCTTCTTTTCCAACTTATAAATTGAACACTGACTACTGTTATTATTATTGGCTTGCACAAGCGACATGTTTGTTTATTAACCGTTATCTCAAATGTTTGCTCAATGTTGTTGTTGTTGCTGCTGCTGATTCAATTATTGTTTGTGCTTGCAATTTTCATACACGACTGCAGGGCATTTGGCATGCCTTACTTAACTTGACTGCTAATCGGTGCCGATGGCTTAAGATATATGCAGTTATTGCTAGAACTACTAAGATTATTATCTATAATGCAATTTTCACTGACTTCATAATGATGTCGTTCAGGTGCCCCTTTGAGTCATGCTGCAAATGGATCATGCTGTAAATATTGCGTATAAATTAGCTTCGATTACCTTTTGAGCATTTCACTCTTCTTCGTTTACTTCTTATTTACCTGTTCCTTTTCACCCTTCCTTTTAATTTTTCAGCTCTCCAACTCTTTAGATAGACTTAGCTACAATTCCAATTGGATTTCCCAAAACTAAGTATTTTACTAGCCAAATTAATTTGACTGAATTTACTTTTTCGCATACGCAAAAAAAAATGGGAAGAGGTTGGCCAACCACCAGCAGCAAAATAAAAGCAACTCTCTCTTCTCTATTTCCTCTCTCTTTTGATATTTCTGCGTGACAACAGCAAATTGCACGCGATTCTTGCTTGCCTGCTCAAAGTTAAAGATCACTCTCTCTCTCTCTCTCTTTCACTCTGACTCTCTTTGCTTGCGCACAACAATTGGATAAAGTCTTTGCTGCTGCTTTGCACTGCTTTGTTTTCACTTGCAAGAACTAAGAACACTTTACAGTTATGTAACCGTTGGCTTTCAGCTGTCTTTGCTTCTTTTATTTAGTTAGACGAATTTTGATAAAACACTAAAATTATGCTATTTATTAATAATCAATTCTTAAGTGCTTCTAGCACTTTTTATTAATTAAAAATGCAACGATCACTAGACAGAATAAGAGAGAAAAATGAGCAAGCAACAGCGCCAACCAACGCAAGCAGTTTTTTTTGCTTTGCGCTGTTTTGCGCTGCTTTGTTTTGCACAAAGAACAATTACAGTTAGTTCTTTGCATTTGCTCTTACCTTTTAAGATCAGCTGATCGCTTTTAATTGGCTTATTAATTAGATCAATTCTGATAAGAACGCGCAATATTTATTCAATTCAGACTTTAACACATGAAATAATTATTCTTTATGCAAATATATTAATAAAAAACCACAGATATTTCCAGCAATATTTGCAAATGTCACAGCCTTGGATAAATCTTGAATAATTTTTGTGTCTTCGTTTTATGGTATTAATTTTATAGTAGTTTTTTAATAGACTTGTTGCACGCGTTTTGCGCGCGTTTTTCGCCGCAGTTCAGTCAACTTGTCAATTTGAACTCGCTTTTGCACCTTTCAATGCCATTGTTGAGCTGATTAAACATTATTTACATTGTTTTACGCTCTGTTCTTGTTGAGGGTATTATTAACCCATTCGGAATCCTTTTGAATTATTATTTGTGTATTATTTTTGTTATGCAATTAGAGTATTTCATATTCGTTGTGCCGATTAAAGTTCTTCTTGTTTTTTGTAATTTCTTTATGGATCCACAGACGATTTTGCCACCTTTATTGCTATCACGTTGTTTACATTAAATGTTGCCCCTTTTACATTTGTTATTGTTGTCGCCATAAAAGCCATAAAAAAGCATACGCAGTTTTTATGGCTTGTTGTTGTTGCTGTTGTCAGTTGCAGGTGCCGACAAAAATATTTGCAAACAAAAAAAACGCAAACAAAGCAAAACAGGCGCAAGCATCAAAGTGGCGTCCACCTGCCAAGAGATGGAGCCACCAAACAGAAGCTAAATCGAACAGTTTAAACACAATGTTTATATTGGCCAAATGTATATATACAGAGTATATATATTAAATACATTACGTTTACGTCCGTCTCACAAATAAATTTAAAAAAAGGCCAACAAAGCAACAGATGCGTCCAGCAAAGTGGCGCCCACCGACCGATAGATGCAGCCAAAACGATCACCAATCAAAATGTAAATGTGAATCTGAATCTGAATCAGTTTAAACAGTTAACTTTATATAATAATATATATATACTGCTTATATCCTACATGTATTTATTTAAAATAGGCCAACAAAGCAGTCGTAAGTCGTCAGCATCGCCACCCATCGCCAGATGTCGCCACAGCAGCCACCAATTAGAATCTACACTGAATTAGTTTAAGCCCTAACCAACAGTTGCTAACAGACTTTAATTGGCTGGGAAATAATGCGCAAACACATTTAAATTTACATTTACACACATATAAATTTATGTGTTGCATATGTTGCACGATTGAATCATCAAATTGGCAGACAACATGGCAACCACTTGAGCTCTTCCCATGAATTATTCAGTTCGCCCAATTTATTACAGGCTGCTACTGCTGCTGCCTTTGGACTTGCCCCTTGTGGTGGGTGGTGGCAGTGGCAAACTGCACCTGTTAGCCGTGACCGCTGAGTTTGCTGGCAAGCAGCAACAAAACCCTTAAGGGGCATAAAGTCATTAGTCTGCTCTAAATGCAACTGCAACTGCAATTTTATATGCGTTAATTAAACAGTTAATTCTCAAATTGCGAAAAGAGAGAGGTATATATAAAGAGAGTGAGAGAGAGTTTATATCAACATATAGAAGCAGGTATGGAGAGTAAGAGAGACGGCATTATGAAGGCTAGAAATAGATAATAATAAATAAATAATAATAATTAATAATAAATATTACATATCACAGCGAAAAACCACTTTAAAAGCAAAATAAATATATTTATTTTGGAATTTGGAAATGGAATATCTAATTAAGAAAGTTATGAATAATTATTTTGAAACTTCTTTATTAATTGTTGTTTTTGGTTTTTTCTGTTTGCAGTGCGGATATTGGTGAATCGTCACATTTCGAGCATGGAAACGGAGCCGTTGTGCCGGTTTCCGCAGCCGCGGATCATCCGGATGGACAAGGATCCGTCGAAGACGTACTCGCCGCGGTACGTGAAGCTGCACCGGTGCGACAAGAACAGCAGCTGCTGCCCCCACTCGCAGGTGTGGACGGTGAAGAGCAACGCGACCGTCGAGCTGCCGTTCTTCGTGTGGTCCGTGCACGACGACCGCGGCCTCAACAAGATGGTGCAATTCTTCAATCACACCGAATGCTATTGTGCCAGTCCGATGGCGCTGCGCAGGAAGCGCAGCTCCCAGTGCCACTGCCCCAAGCACTTCACCAACTTTGGCGGCGAATCCGGCACACCCATTTGGGGCACCTCTGCCCCACTTGACACAGCGGCGGGCTGCCGCTGCGACTGCCACCTCAGCGACTCGACGTGTCAGCGCATGAAGAACGGCGAAGAGGGATTCGCTGTCTCCGAGCTCAGGTTGGTCCTTAAATCGAGTTTATTATAATAATATAATTGAAATATTTTATTTATTTTTTATTGAACAAAATCTCTTGCTAAAAATCAAATATTCTAGAATCTGAATCATTTAATGAATTCAATCGATCAAAACACTCCTTTGCAAGTATTACTCTCTGCAACATTGAATAAATTCCTGAATAGAAATGTAGCCATGAAAAAGTACAATGATATTTAAATTGGAATCATTGAGAAAGTATTTTGAAGCCTTATTTATTTTTTAATTAATTTGCTTATTTAATTTCTACTTAAATCAGTCATCGCACAAAAATACAAAGACAATCAAATTAAAAATCAAATTAAATTAAAAGAAATATTTAAAAGACTTTTGGGGTAAATACATTTGCAGAGGAAACACAATCAATTATTAGTTTGTATTATTAAATTAAAATAAATTTTCTTAAAAAAAATATAAATAGTTAAGTTGTAATCATTCAAAGGGTATTTTTAAGTGTTTCTTTGTGCAACATTGAATAAATGACAACTTGTCTTGTCTGCCACATTTTCAGGTGTATTCGCAGCAAGGTATGCAGTTCGCCCATTTGCACCTATGGCGCCTTTATCCTTGCCACAGGACGCTGCCCGCGTGCGACGCAGCGTCAGCTGGGATTTGGCTAAGGCTCCTCTTTGGCTGGGCGGATGGAGGGACAAATACAATCCAGAACTGTGTACACACTTAAGTAATTACTACTACTACCTGCAAGACGGGAGAGGAGGGGAGAGGAGAGGAGCATCTGCATCCACTGTGCGGTACAGTGAACACACAGTTCGTGTACTTAGGAGAAGCCAATCAATTATCAAACACAAAATACAGCAAGAATTTTGCTTAACTTATGCTTAAACTTACTTGCGCCCAAACAAAATATTCTCGGAATATATATTTAAAAATATTTAAGACACAAAAGCTGAAATCATTTGCTTTTTTATCTTAAAAATCGAAATATGCATTTTAGGTCAAGCTCGAGAAGAAAAGGTTTATCTTAGACTAGCCAAAGATTAGATACCCCCACCTTAAATTGGAATTATTAGAAAAATATTTGTGTAACACGAAATTTATTAAAAACAAATTATTTCAAATTCTGCACAAAAATTTATATTTTAGCAGCTGAACTCTGGTCAACAAGGGTATTTAATATTCGGCCTAAGATAACCATTCATTCATGTTATTTTCTCTTCTTAAACTCTGTTTTTTAAAGACCTAAAAGCCTACCTAATATTATATTGAAATCACAAGTTTCAATCAATAATAATATTCATAGAAACTATTTTACTAAATAGTATTGCCAAACTCTGGAAAGGGTTAGGAGCTAAACATATCGATTAACTTTGGCAAACCAACTTAATTTACTTAAATACTTTATAAAACGTTGCTTTTGATTTGATTAATAAACTATTTTACGAAATAGTATTGCTAAACTCCAGCAACAAATTCGAATATTTGGCAAACAAACTTCAATTTTGCAAACACTTTAAAAAACGTTCATTTTCCATTTGAGGGCAGAGTTTAACTTGTAAGTTCGCATTTTGTATATTTAATTTAAAAACACACACACATATTTATATATACATATATGTATATATATATACATATATATATATAATATAAAGCCACAGAACTGTGAGGCGAACCTTTTTTAAAATCGACAACAAAAGAAAAAGTATTCAAAACTAACATTCAATTATAATTAAGTCAGCTTAAAAAACCTATTTTATACAAATACTTAAATATATGTAATCTACATATATATATATATATATATATATATATATATACAATCTATATATTAACGAAAGGATACGAATAAACGACACAGCTAGTCAAGCGAATGCAGACGAGTCTATTTAATTAACCACAGTGCAGTCCAGCTTAATAGAAACAGTGTGCCACAGACGACAAGGCGTACATCGAGCAGTTGGCGTTGCCAGATGGGTTGGGGAGCATACCAGTGCTGCTCGGGATTGCCCAGGAGGCTGTGCACAAGGCCAATGGGCTGCTGAGTACTCAGCCAGGAGGGTTGCAAGAGCAACTCCCCACATAGCTCCCGAAGAGAAAGCGTTCTCTGCAGGCGACCCACAAAGTTGGTATTGGATTCAGTTAGCTGCTGCTCCTTTATTATATTAATATTCTCAGAGCGCCCATCATCCTCGAGAGGTAAGCTGGTAACAAGGGTCAGCTGATTTCCTCGCTGGCGGAGCACAAGTGCCACTCACAAACTATCCCAGAATATGAATGCCACCGATTTGTGCAACACACCAAGTAGTGAGCAGAAAGAGGAGCGTCAAACTGAGTGCCCAGTTCGTAACTGAACCCAAAAACAACATAAAAAAATGCATTCAGCTCAATTGAGGCATTTTGGATATGCAGGCAGCAATACAATCCATCAAATGCTGATAACGTGCCACACAGTTTGCTTATGCAACAAAAATCAACGCGAACTAATTGAATTTCATGAATTACCCTTCTAATAAAAAATCAAATCGCTGAATGAGTAAAATTGTTTTTATATTTCCTTCTTTCTTTGCGTGCACATTTAAAAAGCGACAATTTTATACACTATACCCTCATTGGGGTATTATGAATCTGTGCACAAGCATGTAACAGGCAGAAGGAAGCATCTCCGACTAAATTAGGTATATGTGCTTGAGCAGCACCAATGGATGAGTCGATATAAACAGGTCTAAGATGTCAGAGACTATGGGAACTAATGACTTCAAATTGGGAATATAAGTGTTCTTATGTCACAGGTATACTAAATTTCTATCGATATATTCGCCCGTTTCGCGAAAATCGATTTCCGATAGCCATAAAAGAAACAATTCTAAAGATATAGCCTGCCAATTCGTCCATTATATACCCTATTATATTATTTATGACCTCATTTCTGGAATTTCTGGAAATATATCAGAAAAATGTATTTTCAAGTTTTAAGACAGAATTATTATAGATAACGGAAAAATATATTTTCGAGTAGTGTAGAATTATTAGTGATAAAAAAGCTGGCATTCATATATTATTATTATTTTTTGGGCAGCTTTGAGAAGAAGTCCTCGTGAAATTCTTTCAAGATCAGCTTAAACTTATCGGCCTGCTGGGCCAGCAGGATCCTCTGCTCCTCATCCTCGTTCTCGAGCATCTCGTCCGCTTCGTGGAGAGTCTGCAGATAGTGCAGCCAGCTGGGCTCCAGTTCGACAACCTGCTGATGGGTCTCCTCTGCAATTGTCACCCGATATTTGTGGAGGAGCACAAACAGCTCCAGCATGGGCGTGAATCTCATCTGCTTGAGGGGCACGGCGCGAACGAGCCGCTCGAACAGCTGGTGCGCAATGAGGGTTTCGCTGCGGGTTCGTGGCACTCGCATCACCTTCTGCTCATTGCGTGCCATATAGCGATAGACAGCTGTAAAGGTGAGAAATGGCTTATTATTATATATATATAATTATATATATATAGCACAATAATCAGCAGTGAAAAAAATAGCGCTGTTAACTTCGGATACAAATTTCATCAGTTAAAAACAAGCAGTCAAAAGAACATTTGCTTTAAACAATTCCTAAACAGAAGTAAGGCGTTCCTTTGTAAGGTGAATACCGATACTGAAAAGTACAACTCCCGGTTACATGGAAAGATACAAAACTATTTAGATAAACCACTCACATTGTATAAGGTATGTTGCATGATTGAGCAGCAGTTGAATATTCAGCGCCTGCCACTTCTCGATCCAGTCGAGCAGCGTGCACTTGATGGGATTCTGATTGATGAGCACAAAGTGCACATGGGCAATAGCATCCACAAAGGATATGTCATCGGCCAGCGAGCTATAATGCTCGATGCCGCCCTCAAAGACCCCAGCAGTCTTGGCGCTTGAGAGGAGGCGCTGAGTAAAGGCCTCCTCGGTCATCTCCCAGAGCGCATGATGCTGCTGCCAGTGGTTTATGTAGCCGCTAATATGTTGCTGCTGTCCCACAATCTCTGCCTCAATGCGACGCACCAACTCCGAGCATTGAGCATCATCGCGAAATGCTCTCGCAAAATTCGGACGCCTTTGCTCCCGAGGCAACTTCAACTTCTGTCCCAAACGTGGAAACTGATCCACCAGGCTCTGCACACGATCGACAATTCCGCGCAGTACTCCGCCAATCGTTTGCATATCGGGTGAAAGGACTATCTGCGCATCCTTCACATCGGACTCCATCACCAGAATGGGTGCGGGGGACATGTCCTCCTCACAGTGCAGCGCCTCCAGCAGCAACTCCAGCGAACTGCGCGCACAGCTCAAGAAAGCACTCGCCAGCATATCGTCAAAGACATTCACATACTGATGCCACTCCCTCGGCAGCTGCAAGAATTGAGACTTGAGTTGCAACTTTATATTCTCTGATTGATATTGATATTGAAAATATAGTTCATAAATATAGTCCACCCACTACACCCCCAAAGTAGGCTCTTTTCCTCCTGCGATCAGCTGGTCTAACACTGGTAACAGAGTATTCCTTAGTCGGTTACAACTGATTGCAATGAGATTACTCACCTCATCTTTGACGTCGTCCAACTCCTCCGACACGGCCAGCATTAGTTCGACAATGGTGTTGTAGTACTTGCGTAAGGCATTGTTGCCCCGATTGAGTCCACTGCTCAGTTGCTGCTCAAACACGGAGATCTCGACGGCGCCACTAAAATTCAGGCGCAGCATGGAAGTGTCGCAGATGCGTTCGCAACAGCGAACAATTTGCCTGTTCGCACGCTTATAAATCTGCATGACTTGATGCAGTTGCTCCACATACCACACGCAATCCTCCAGCCACTGGGCATAGCCGCCATCGGTGTCGCCACCAACGGAGCCATAGCTCAGCTTAAAAATGCCCGGTGCCAGCTGGCGATCACAGGCCTGAATCAGAGGTCGGAATAGCTTCCTTTCCCTGGGAGTCAATCGCAACAGGAGGCGATTGTAGTCCAGGCACAGCTGCAACACGCTGCAGCAAACCAATCGAAGCTGCCCCTGCCGCTCAAAGATCTTCCGCACTGGCGCCGGCAACGCAAAGGCCAATCTCTCAAAATGCTCGGCCTGATGGCAAGTGTCCAAAATACCAACATCAATATTACACTGCAGCAGTGATTTGCGCAGCAGCAAATAGCGCTCCAGCTTCTGGCTAAGATGCGGGCCACAAGTGGCATACGATTGTTGCCACTGCTCATGGGCGACTCGCATCTGCCGCTCGAATTGCTCACGCAGCAGCTCAAACTTCTCCAGCACTGGGGTGGTCTGCGGCACCGTTGGCAACCAGGAGGAGCTGCTCTGAGCCAAGCGATTGCGCAGCCAGCGCAGACGTTCCAAGTTGATGCGGTAGCCGAGCGTATGTGCAACATGCTGTGGCAACCACGATTGATGCTGTTGCGAGCGCTGGTGCAGCAACAATTGCCGCATTGTCGCATCCATATCCTCGCTAAACAGTTGCCACACTCGAGCAACTTGCCGCAAGTAGCACTTGCGCAGTGTGGCATGATAAGAATAGTACAACATGACATTCAATGCCTCCAGTGACTCCTCCACGTTGCACACACAACGAAATACGTTTGCAATCAGTCGCTGTTGTGTCTCCTCCATGCGTTGCACGCTCCGCCGATAACTGGCCACCTTTTCATACCACTCGGCACGGTGCACGTTGAGCATCAGCTGCTTGTAGCCATTGCAACGCAGTTGATTGAGTGCAACGAGAAACTGTTGCTCCACACGCCCCGCAATCTTCTCCAGCTGCTCGCCACTCGTCCCACTAAACTGGGTCCTCTCCAGCTTCTCATTCTCATCCAGGCGGCCAAACACAATCATTGCCTCGCATATATCCATTAGATCTCCGAGACGCTCCATGAATGCGTCGACATGATTGAATATGTTGCCCTGTTGGAGTTGCCAGCCAACGTTCTGCTGCAAGCGATGTATGTGCTCCTTGTAGTCCATGCAACAGTCCAGCGATAGATTGCACATCTTGATGCCCAAACGTGGACGACCCGTTAATATAACATCCAAATCTATTTGCTCTGTGCAGTATTTGATTATCTGATTGCTCAGATTGCGAAAGAGTATCGTAATCCGATCACTGCTCGCATAATACTCCGAATGTGTCCAGATGAAGCGCATCAGTTGTATAATGTGTGGCAGCAGTTGCGACAGTGCGGCCGGGGTGGCTGCCATATCGATTTTGGCACAGGGTTCCACGAGCAAATGCAGATACTTTATGTTCGACATGGCCAAGAGCTGCTCCCGTTGGCCAGCCTCGAGCAGCTCCCCAATTTGGGCCATGTGCACAGATTGCCATTGGCGCAGCACCTTAAACACACGCTGCACATCAAACTGGGCCAGCTGCGAGTTCATGCCCTGCAACACCTCCACTGCAACAATTTTATAAATTAAATCGTTATATGTACAAATATGATTATTTAGAAATGATGCTCACAACGATATTCCCAAAACTCGAACTCGTCGTTGACTGTGGCCAGTTCGTGGGGTACCATCAGCGTACGATCGCCGAGAACCGTGCGTATCTGCGTAGTCCAGTAGACGGCAATGCTCTCCAGATTCTTAAACAATGGCCTGTCGCAGACAATCTGCTCACCGCCAATCTGATGCAGCACAAAGGGCACGTACAGCGACGAGATGCCACCAATCTTCGCGTTCATGGCAAACAGAAAGGCCAACAGCCTGTCCAGACTGGCACAGAAGCGTGAACGAACCGTTGGATTCCAATCGCCGTAGTTGCGAAAGATGGGCACATATAAGCGCTCCAGCAGACACATCAGACAAGCGTCCACATCGCTGTGAATGCTCCCAAAATGAATCTCGTCGTGGAACCCATCAACTGTGAAAATCTCATTCGGTTCGCCGCGCAGAAAATAACTAATGTCATCCACGTGTTCCGTTGGAAAGCCCAGACAAGCACTGAGCTTATTTCCTTCATACCAAATGCTTAGCAATGGTTCATTGACCTCCAGCAGCCAACGGCGTATCATATCCAGCGGTTCCTCACGCCAATCCTGTTGTGTGAGTGAGTAGAGCAGTGTCATCCGTTGTATATACTCAACCAATTGATTGAGCTCCTCATCTGTGTACGTGGGACGCGGCGTTGGCGGACGCACTTCCTCCGGCTTAATCTCAACTTTGCGCTCTGTTGGGGAAAACTTGATTTACATATAAGTCTATTGGTTTGTTTTACATATGGTCACCCTCATCATCGGATAAGTCCGAGTCGGTTAGACGTTCATCTTCCACAGCGCTCGAGGATGTCATTTTGCACTTTTCACAGCAGAACAGACAAAATAAAACAATACATTGTTCCTATGGTAGCTGAAGCGCAGAGTTAAAAAAGCCGTTAGGTCAGCTGTTAAACAATGTTTAACAACACTTAAGACTCAAAACATAGCAGCTATCGATATGTTGATGTATATTAATTTGCATCTACGAAAAAAATGAGTTATCTTTAACGATAGCAGCTATCGATATATAGAGTAAATATTGCACTCATATCGACGCCAAAGTCAAATTCAAGCGCGACATTTTTCTGCTTGTATTAAATAAAATATAAATTAAAAATATAATAAAGATAAAAACAAGATGAGTAACAATGTAGCAATGGAGCACGTTTGCTCAGCGGCCAATAAACTGTTCCCCGAGCTGAAAATGCGTCTCAGCGATCTTACACAGCCAACGGAACCATTTCTCACCCGTGTTTTTGTGCATTATTTGCGTGCATTTGGCTTTCGCGTGGAGCCGCCCTACAATATTGGGAACGAGTCCAAGGACACCTCGCGGGAGAAGCGCCAATTCCTGAGCAAACTGTGCCGGCAAGTGGAGCGCATATTGCAAATCTCATTTCCTGGCAAATCTTTTACCTACATGGACATCTATGAGCCAAGTCTGTAAATTTCTTTATTAATTGACAAATACTAATATTTGTTTATTTTGCAGCTGCTCGCAAGACAACAAATACTCTGGACGTGCTCTTGAATTATTATTGTTTCTACAAAATGCAAAAGAAGAAGATTGTCTCACCGATTGTGGAAAAGTACAAGGAACATCAAATGCTTATCTCAACAGTTGGCGCCAAGCAAAAGGAATTGGACCAAAACCAACAGGATGCGGCCCAAAGGAAGATGAACAAATCCAAGTCTGAGGCAAACATTGCACAACTGAGCGAAGAGCTGCCTAAGGCACTGGCCGAGCTGCAGGTACAGTCGAAGCTGCTCGAGCAGAAAGAAGCCGAAGACAAATTGCAGAAGCAGCAGCTGCAAGAATTGACTAGCCAAGTGAATCAGCTCAAGCAGCTAGTCAGCGATGTGCCCCATGTTAAAGAGTGATTAAATATAGTCTATAATACACATAAATATATATTATAACAATTATTATTATTAACAGGCAAACGGCACAAATCGCTGCACGCATTGATTGCTTCAAGGTGGAAATTGCCAAGCAGGAGGAACAATACCAGGAGCGGCGTGTGGAAATCGAGACGAATCAGTTGCTGAACGATGAAATCGACAAGATCTTCACCGTACTCCCGCCAGAGACACTGAGCGCCTATAAGAAGTGCCTTAAAGAGAAGGAGCAGCTGGAAAAGGAACATCTCTCGCTGGAGACCACAAATCAAAGTCTCCGCACCAGCGAGCAGGAACAGCAACAACAACTCCAGCAGCGTGAAAACGAACTGAAACAATTGAAACTCAACTGCGAACACGAAGCACAGGCAGCTAAACACAAAATCGCCGGACAGGAAGCAGAAATTGCACAACAAGCTGCTCAACTGGAGCAGAGCAATGATGCACTGGTTGAGCAGTTGGAGGCGGAGCAGTGTACGGCTGAGCTTGTGAAGAGCTTCGTTGCTAAATTGAATGATAAAAACTCATGCGATGTTTAATTGCTTAATATATTCATTTGTTTATTTATAATTCCCGGTCGCTCTTATTTTTGTGGTTATGTATCCATTTTCTTGCTCTCCAAGTGTGCCTTCAGCTGCTGACTGAAATCGTCCTCGATATTATCATCATCCCAGTTATCCTCCCACACATTGGGTTCCTCCACATCGTCGGCCACTCGAAAATCTGCAATTGCAATAAATTAAATTTAGGTTTTGCCAAAAACAACAAATTTCTTCACCTTCAGCGGGAAACTCTTCGAACTTATCGTCCTCCAGCAATCCTAAGTCTTCACTCTTCTGATTTGTCTCCTTAGCCTTATCCTTTTCCTTCTCTTTATCGGCCAAAAACATTTTTATTTTTCTTTTGTGTGTCTGATCTTAAATTGTTCAACAATTTTGTTTTCAAACGCAATGATGCCAAGTACTTTGTCTAGTGATGGTCGACAAAGCTTATCGATATATCGATAGCGTAATGAGACACGATTGTTGGTGTGCAAGGTGCTGCCACATCGACGTTAGAAAAGTTGGCGGGCTTTTTGCTTGCTTTTTAAATACGCATTTATTAATTTTTTTTGTTTTTTTTTATAACATTTTGACTTGTGGCTATTTGACTTTCAAGCTAATAGGGTTATTGAGCAGTTTGAAATGTACGTAACGTTAACATTTATAATAAATAGTTTTGCTGTATGCTTTTGATTCATTGCATGTTTTTGGTTTTTTTTTTTCGTTTTTTAATTTTCGATTCGTTTTCTTTTTTTTCTGGGCTATTATTTTTTTTCCAGTTGCATTATTTTGTTTGCCAAAACTGTTCATTTTTTTGTTGTACGCTTATTGTAAAAATTTTGTATGCCAAAATATATCTACATGTGTATTAATATAGATTTTTGTTTCTGTTTTAATATGCTACTTTTATAAAGGAATAAAACACCATACATTTGATTAATTTATGCCATATTTGAACTTATTGTTCGATTTGTTTTTCTTTGTTTTACTTCGTTATGGTTTCTCTTTTGTGTGTGTGTGTAGTTTTTATTTTATTTTTTATTAATGGGCTTTCTCATTCTTGGTTTATTTTCTGCTCTATACATTATTCATCACAGACGCACAACGCACAAATAAAAAAATGCAATGCAATTATTATCATCATTTAACAATTTGTTTTCAAGCTCCATTTTGCTTAACTTTGACGCCGACCTCTTTAGAAAATGTCATTGTCCAACTGATTACAATATTTTTTTCAGGTTAACATATATAATTCACATTTTCATAATACTAATTAGTGCTGCTCTTTCCAAAAGTTTAATAAATAATATAACTTTTTTGTAGTTTTTTCCTCTTTTTGTTTTTGTTGCAGAGCTGGGTGCTGTAATTTGAATAAATTGATTATTTAAAAAGTGCATGCCGCGTCCCCTTTTCCCCTTTTAAGTTGCACGGCCCTAGTGTATGGGTGTGTGTATGTGTGTGTGTGTGTGTGTGTATATATATATATGTATTTATGTATATAGTGGTATGTGTGTATTATTATATAGTATATGAAAGCTTTCTAGAAAAAAACAGTTTATCACATATAGAGAGGAAGTGTTAAATATGTTTGTTTTCTGTTCTAGCATTTTGCGTTGGATGTCTATTTTTGTTTTTTTTTTTTTTGATTTGATATTTTTGTTTCGACTTTAAGTTGAATAAAACTACAAACATGCATGGTATGTATATACTATTGGTAAATTAAATTATTAAAAAAAAAAAGAAAAAAGAAAACAGCTTAGCCTCATAAAATGCATATAGTAGTAGTAGTAAATAACAGACATACAAATTCATCATCATCATCATCATCATCATCATCATCATCATCATTATCATCATCATCATTATCATCATCATTATGTCCATTTGAAACATATTTGCAAGTTTTTTTCAAGACAAAGAGCACCAATAAAGTTACGCTTGAGCTTAAGCAAAAAAAAATTAAAAACATATATATGTACATATCATGTATCTATGTACATATATCTATTTTGGGAGAAAACAAGTTGCATTAATAAATATGGACAAATAATATGACAAATAATTATTTTAACAGGCTACAATACAGTTACAATACGGTTTAAGTTCTAGCACACATAGTAAACAGTTCTCTCGCTCTCTTTGTCACTTCTCGTCACTCACTACTTCTTTCAGTACTCGTTACTCGCTGCTATGTGCGCAGAGACTTTTGTAAATAGTTGAGAGTTTGTTGGTTGATTTTTTGTGTGTTTTTGTGTCTCTGTTTTTTTAAAACGCTAAGCGTTCTCTAACGGTTTTGTTTCGCGCTTACAAACTACATAAATACACATCGAACATCAAAAATATTGATATATATATATATATATATATATATATATATACATATATATAATAAAGGATTAATGCAAGTCATGCATGTGCTAAAAGTCGCTCAAAGCAAATGCAACGGGTAGAATACACTCGCTCTCGCTGCGCACTTTACTCGCTGCGGTCATGCAGAGCGAACTTTGCAAGTTACAAGATTATACATCTATATATATATATATGTATATGTATATGTAATAATTACAAACAACAAATTACTAGAGGAAACTGTTCTTTTCTTTCTTTCTTTTTAAACTGCTTTTTACTCGCGTCTTGTACGTTTTGGACGAGTGGCTGCCAGCGTCGAGTTGTCGCCAGCGGATGCTGAGGATGCACCACTCGCTCCACCACTCGCTGCATTCCCTCCACCGCCACCACCACTGCCACCAGTGCCCTCCGCTGAGGATATGGCCGTAATGCTTGCCGAAATGGTTGCCGGCTGCCGATTGTCTGCCACGCCACGCACCTTGCGCGATGCCACCGATTGGGCGGTCACCTGCAGCGAGATGGCGTGCGTGTTGAGCTTCTCGGCCAACAGCAGATCCTTGAGGCCCTTCATCTTCTGGCTATAGAGTGTGATCACGGGACGCTTTAGCATTATCTCGAACGGATCGTAATCATCGACAAGTGGTGCAGGTGGAGCCTGCTCAACGAGTGTGTTGCTCTTGTTGCTGCTCTCCTCCAATTTAGCTTCTTTGTGCTGCGCTTTTTGCTGCTGGGTTTCATTAGCCTCACTCGGTGGCAACTGCGTCAAAGTGTTGCTGCTGCCCCCATTGCTTGTTGTTGTTGTAGCCTCCTTATCAGTGTTGTTGCTGTTGCTGCTGCTGCAGTTGTTGTTGTTGTGCGTTGCTTCGCTGGACGTGATTTGCTCAACGGCGACAACAGCTGCTGTCTGCTGCTTCTGATCGGCAAATGGCTGACCACCGCCCTGCAGCAAAAAATCCGGATTCAAAATCTTCTCGCCACATGCTGCGGTTAAATCGGCCAATGTTGTAGGTAGCTCCGATTTGGGTTTCTGTCAAAATAAAGATAGATACATAAATATACAAAACAGCTTTGATGTTCTAACTAATATAAAATAAAGTTAATAGTCTTTTGTCCACATGCACAATTACCATTTCTCAGCACAACAAATAACTCGTCTAAATAACTAAATATATATATGCAGGCTGCATATTTATAAATGCATACACAATAGCTAAAGACAGCCCGCACATTGGAATATTCCCATGGCAAAGTCAATTAAAATTTGACCCACATAAATTTGGAGTGCAAGGAAGTAGGTCAATCAGGCAACTCATCTCTCTTTTCTTTACCCACCTCATCTTTTTTGACAACCGAATTGTTGTTGTTGTTGTTGCCCTCCAAATGCAGCAGAGCCTCCGCAGTGGCAGTTGCCGCAGCTGCAGCAGCTGCGGCCACAGCAGCCGCTGCCTTTTTAGCCTCCAAAGCGGCGGCCTGTTCGGCCTCCAAATCCTCGGGCAACTTGATGACCACCTGTGAGCGTATATCGTAATCAAACTTGGTTATGTTGGTGACCAGTGGTTTGGCCCAGCCAATGTGCAAAATGGGCGTCAAGCTGTCCTCCTCCCACTGACAGATGCCGTCGTAGAAACGCAACAGATTGGCAAACACCTCCGAGTCCCGAATAATGCTGCGTGCCGAATGGCCCGAACTCTCCGTCTTCATCACGTACGGGATGAGCTCATTGGCAATGTCCAGCAGCTCCTTGTAGATCTCCTCGTCGTCGCGACACTGATACGTATACAGCCGGATGACATCCGCTGCATTGGCCCAGGCGGCGAATGCCTCGCGATACTTCAACAGGCGATTGTAGTAGTTGCCCTGAAAGATGTGCGGATACACGTGATGATTGTGATAATGCGTACGCGACGATTCGATGGCCTCGCGGAATAGTTGTTCGCAGCCAATGCTGCGATGCGTCCGGTTGATCTCCTCCAGTTCGCCGAGCAGACCCAGTGCCATCGGATAACGCTTCAGATGTCCCAGATCGTAGAGTAACCAGAGCAATTGTTGCTGCAACTCGGCAACCTCCACACAATCGCTATTTGCACTCAGCGAAATGTTGAGTGCCACACAAATCGCAGCGACTTCCATGCCACGCTCACAGACCACAGCGAGTCCACCTAAATAGAGCCACGAGCCGGATTCGATGCCGGCGCCAATGTCCTGGCCACGTTTATCCTCGCTACCCTTGCCGTGCCAGGTCACCTCGATGCTCTCCACATGCTTCTGGCCAAACACAACCCAGGCGTGATCCTCGGAGATGGCCAGACGCACATCCCTATAGCCCAGCAGCTGACAACCAGCGGTTGTGGCAAGTGCCACACCAAAGCAATCCAACTTGTTGCCCGACAAATAGCTGTACAGATTCTGCAGATGCGCCCGATCCTTGTAGCTGCTGCGTATCAACGAATTCCAGATCACATCCGACACCTTCTTGATGATGTCCCGTGTTGCCTGGCGATGCGGCTTTGGCTTCTCCACCACCGACAATATGTTCTGGAATTTCTTGTAGAGTCCAGCAATCAGCTCATGTGTCACAACCGGAAAAGGGACGCTGTTGCCCATGATGACGTCACTGCTGCCACCTATACCAATAAACAAATGCAATTAGCTTCTTCTTTTTCTTTTGCTTGCATCAATCTCATTTTATGATACCACATGATATTAAAGATAATCAAATTACCCTTCTGTAGACTGTACCATTCCCTGGACATAAATAAAAGCTTCAGAAAACTACTCAATGTGCATAATAATAACGGTTTGGGTTCTACATATTATATATATATATATTATATAATAAAGGGTCTGCTCAAAATCCATAAGTTAGCAATTTAACTTGCACGTTTACTATTTTCTCTTATTTTATAAATTTTCAATTGTTATTTTCTGGTAATCTCTAAAAAGTATGCTATAAAATATTCTTATGCTTGTTAATATAAGGATTCTGATTCTATTATATTTATTGTTGATCCACAATTTTGTAATAGCTTTACATTTAAAAAATCTTTTTAAATAAAGTTGATCTATATATATAAAAATTAAACTATATACAAAAAATTTGCTTTCGCTCAAAAAAAAAACTAATCAAATTGTTTAGCTGCAAAAATATTTTTTTAGCCTTCAAAATACTTTTAAAATTTTTCGTTTGTTATTTATACTTAACTTTAATTGAATATTGTAATTTTTTATAGTATATTTTTGACCCAAAAATATTCACTATATTTCTTTTGAGGCTAATAATATTTTTACAAATAAATATTTATATTTTGTAACTTATTTAATTAAATTTCTAAAAACATGTTTTTAATGAAAACAATTCATATTTATTTATATCTACTCACTTTCAGTAACTTTGATAAGATCGTAAGGAAAACTGAACTGTTTAGCTTTATAAAATATTCAATAATTTTTTTCAACGAATAAAAATGTTGCAAAAAATATTTTATTTTTGAAGTTAAATTTAATGTATTCATTTTTAAAAAATGTATTTTCCCGAAAGATGCACACACTTATTTATAGCTTTTCAATGCTTTGCTTAAAATCCTTATTCACATTGTGGTATATATGAGGGGAGGGGTTTGTGAGGGGAAAGACTGTATGCTCACCTATAGTCGCCTGAGCTGCCTGGGCTGCTTGGGCCGCTTCGCCCGTTGTCAGCGACAGTTCAATGTAGCCGACGACAATGGAGAGCAGGGTCAAATCTGGTTCGATGGCGCTGGTGAGGGAACGACGGAATAGATTCACCACATCCGATGTGGATTTCAAGGGGAAGAGGCTGGCGTCCACGATGCCATTGAGGGCCATGCACGGACTGGCGCTGGCGCTGCGTGTAACTGTTGACATGTTGACTGATGCTGCACAGCACTTGACAACACTAATCAGAAAAAAGGATTTGTTCCACACTTTCTACTGCTTTTGGTTTGTTCTGCTTCTGCTTGTGGTTCTTCTTCTTCTTCTTTTGCGTTTGAGCAGTTGCGCTGTTGTTGTTGTTTAGCACTGGCCGCAGGCGCTGTTGCATGCACACTGGATGAGTTGCACTTCCACTTGACAGCAGCAGCAACAGCGGCAGCAGCGGTAGCAGTACAGCCAGACACTTTGTTGCTGCAACATTTGAGCGGAGAGCATAGGCCAAGGGAGGGGGCGGTGTGTGTGTGTGTTTGTGCAATGGACGCCACAAGTTGACAAACAACTTTTTTACTTTCCACCTTGTTTGCGCGCACTGTTTGCCCTTTTTTTTTCTTTTTGGATTCTTTTTTTTTTTGTTTAGGCCTCTCTTCGTAGTTTTGCTTTGTCGCGCCTTATGCACTTATTCTTGAGCAGGATTTTTAATGCAATGTGTAGCGCTGTAGATGGCGCTGCATTTTTTATATATTATTTTTACAATTGCAATTTGTATTCTCTTCTCACGTTGGGCTTTTTCTGCTTCTTTGTATATATGTGCAATTGAGTGCTTGAGTGTGTTTATGCTGCGTCGTTCAAAATTGCACTGGCGCTTCGTTCATTTCTGTCGTGCAGTTTACTGTTGTTGCCGTTAAATATCCTGTCGTCGCTTCGCACTCGTTTTGCACACGTCAGCAGCAGCGACGGCAGCTGCGCTGCTTGTTTGGCAGGTGCGTTGAGCGTCTGCAGCAGCAGCTGAAATTGCGTAGCGTTGCCGTTTTATTGCGTAGCATTCGAAGTAGCCCCCGCGGCACCTCACCAACCCCTCGCTAGCACACGTGGGAATCTACGTCGTTAATATCTCCCTCTCTTTCTCTTTTGCAGTTTGTTTTATTTTATTTGATATTTATTCTTTTTGCATTTATCACAATTTTATTTATTTTATTTTGTTTGTTGCGGTTTAAATTTGTGTATTGCGTCGACTGTTTGTTGTTGCCGCTGCTTTATTATTATTGTTGGCATTTTGCTTTGGCCAATCGTATGCGTTTTTGTTGTGGTCTTTTTTAGTGTCATTAGCAGACATGGCAACACTCGGTTACAGCGTTGCCACTAGGGCGCTTTTAATGAGAGTCACCGTGAAGAGAGTCACTGTGATATTTAATGAAAATTATTATTTTTATGATCACTTATTTAAGATTTAATAATATATATGCTAATAGTAACATAAATATCTAAGCGTATTAATTGTGTGAAAATTAGAAATTTATCTCACATTGCGTCTCTATTTCAGTTACTCTCACTTGTTCACAGATACTTTACAGTTGCGCATCGCTAGCTGTTGGGCATTTGAGAGAAATACATGTAAACAAATGCCGGCATTTCTCGATTTCAATTGTTGCAAAACCATCGACTGCAAACAGGGCGCAGTGCGTGCTGTGCGCTATAACGGTAAACCTTGAACAGTATTATTAAATGTAGGAATATTTATATATATTATTTGCTTTTAGTTGATGGCACTTATTGCATGAGTTGTGGCTCCGATAAAAAGGTGAAACTTTGGAATCCCGCAACGGGATTATTGCTCAAAACGTATGGCGGCCATGCGGACGAGGTGACAGATGCTGTGGGCAGCTGCGACAGCAGCTATATCGTCTCTGCCAGCCTGGACAAGAGCATCATCTACTGGGATGTGTCAACAGGTGAGAAAACTCTTCTACTTATATATACAGTTGCGTACAAAATTATAGCACCACTATCTCAGTATATTAATATATTATTATCAATTAACATTTGAAACAATTGCATAATTAATGATTTGTTTTCTTAATTCGTAAGAAAAAGATTTCGTCGTGATGCTATTGTTTTTTGTGTATATAGACAGGCCAGCATGCGGAAGAGGTGCTATTATTCTTACCCCGACTGTATGTAGACTCACCTGTTCCCGTGGTATTTGCAGGTACTCCCGTGCGTCGCCTGCGCAGTCATGCTGGCGGCGTGCGCTGCGTTTGCTTCAACGAGGACTCGAGCATAGCGATATCGGGGGGTCGGGATAATGCCGTGATGTGCTGGGACATCCGCACTAGGCGCCTTGATCCCGTGCAGGTGATGAAGGAGGCAAAGGATTGCATCACCACTGTGCTGACCAATGAGCAGAAGATCTTCGCCTCGTCGCTGGATGGCTGTGTGCGTCACTATGACATACGCATGGGCGAGATGTGCTGCGACAACATTGGGCAGGGCATCACCTACCTGGCGCAGACGAGGGATGAGCAGTGCCTGGTCGCCGGCTGCCAGGACAGCGTGGTGCGTCTGCTCGACTGCGAATCGGGTGGTTTACTCTCCGAGTATAAGGGCCACCAGGCCGATGACTATCACATCGAGTGCGGCATCTTGGCCAGCGATACGCATATTGTTGCCGGCTCCAGCGCGGGGGATGCCCTCATCTGGGATCTGCTCGAGGCGAAAGTGCTTCAACGCATTCGCATAAGTAATTATATCTTATACATATATACTAAATCCGATCTTAACATTGTGCTATTTGTAGGTGATAATGGCGGCGTGGTGCACTCTTTGGCCACGCATCCCAAGCGACAGGAGCTGCTCTTTGCCAGGCGGAGGGATATGTATGTCTTCTCAGCAGATCTTCAAATTGAGGAGCAGCAATTGTAGCAATGCAGAATTTGGGATTAACGGAAGTTTTATATGCTCTTAATGTACAATACATTAGCATATGAACCCTCCTCTAATAATAATGATAATTGTATCAATAGCAAATCTTTCATCATTTAGTTTTAGTATAATTTATAGAGGATTAAGACTAGTCATAATTCTTTTTGATTTTATATTCATTGTTCTGGTGAAATATTTATACACCCATCAAAAAAATACCTATCAACTTTAGTAAATCGCCTTATTATTCAGAAAGTAAATTACTAAAAATGTATGTTTTGCGACTTTTTAATAACCAAAAAATATATCTAATTTTCAGATTGTTTTCTATGTGTGTACCGTACAAATATTTCAGATAGTTTATTAATCATATAATAATAATAATTTAATAGAAAAGATTTTTCTATAAATTACGGTTTGCGTTTCTATTTCATAGAAAAAAACGCTGAGATTTCAAGCTAATTTGTATACCTCCTTCATTGATATTGATTGATTTTATATTTCTAAAAACCGTCATAATCCTCACGATCAAAGAGATTTTGATTCACTGCTCGAAATAAGTATTCCCCGTAGCAGGAATGTCGGCGCTGAAATTGATAAACTTGTAAAATCTCCCTCAACAATTAAAATCACCAAATTGCAATTCTTTGAGGGGAAAAGGAAAAACCATTTATTTGACATAATTTTTTTTGTTTTTTTTTTTTATGTTGTTTTCGTATTTTTTTAATATTTAATGTATTTTGTTTGTTTGTTTATATAGAGCATGAATGTACGTAGTAATATGTTGTTGTTGTATGTATGATCTGGCTTATATAATGCATAATCATGTTTCTGTTGTTGTTTTACTTGTTGCCGATTTTAGCTATAAATTTGTTGGCCTGCAACGCGCTCTTGTCTAGTATTCTCCTACAAAAAGAATGCCCAATGAATGTGCAAGTGTGTGCGTTTGTGTGGGTGTGTTTGTTTGTGTGTATGTGTGAGTGCGTTGCGTGTTTATGTGTTGTGTGTGTGTGTGTATGGGTGGAGCGCCGCTCTCTCCATCATTCTCAAACTCTCTCTCCGTTGTGGGGATGTGGGGGACACAAAGCCGCTGCTACGCTGCGCTTGCGCTTGTCACACAAAAGCTGGCGGCTCCATGTGCCCGCGCGCAAGCACAGCGTACCAGCGGCTTAGAACGAGAGCTTAACACTCTCTTCTCTCTGTCGATCTTTCTCTCGCACACTCGCACACACACACACACGCGCACAATGTAAACGCATAGTACACACTCATACAAGCATGGGGCATTCGCATTTTGTTGGCAGCGTTGTGTTGGCCTCTCTTTCTCTCAACTGTATGTTTACTGTTGTAATTGCGAACTTGAACTCACGCTGCTTGCTGCACTTATGTACTATATATATTACATATTATATATATATGTGTTTATATGTATGTATATGTATGCAATTTATTTATTTGTGTATATATATATATTTATATATGTATGTGTGTAATTATGGATTTATATATGCATAGTTTTAATGTACTCGTATATTGTAGTAATATTATTATGTAATGTTGCGTTAGCTTATGTATTTATATATATTCATATATATATATATATATATAATTATGTGTTGGTGTGTGTAGTTTATATAATAAACGATTCTCACTTCTTACCACTTTCATTATTCTCTCGCTCTCTTATAATTAGATATACAATCAACAAAAAACTCAAAAAATTCGCATTTTCTTCTTCTTCGACTTCGACTTCTACTTCTTCTTCATCTTGTTTGTTTTGGGTAAAGGAAAAATACAATCAAGTTGTGTGTTTAAATGTTAGGTTATGTTATGTTTGTATGTGTTGGTGTGTGTGTGTAAATGTAAGTTTATAATTAATTAAATAATAGAAAATAATTTAAAAAAGTAAAAATTAATGCGATGGTGTTTATAGAGTTCAGCATGCTCATATTATATATATTATATATATGCATGTATACATATATATATATATATATATATATATATTCGATATATATATTTAGCATGTACCATTTTTTTTTGCTTCAAATATTTGTTGCTTATTTTATATGTATTTATTTTTCAATTTTTTTTTTTTTTTGCTCTTTTACTTTTTGTTAATGTTTTCTTTTTTATGTGTTTTTTGTAATAAACAGAAAATCATAAAATTTTATGTCTATTTTCTTTTTTGTACTCTGTTTTGTTGTTGTTACTGCCTGTTGTTGTTGTTTGTTGTTTTTCTCACATTTACTTAAACAATAATTGAACAAAATTCATGTTTGCTGCTTTTTAATTACAGTGGCTATGTGAGTTTTTCTATTTATTTTAATTTTTTTTTTTTTTGCAAATGGAAAATGTAAAAACAAATAGTTAATTAGAAAAATTAGTAATATTTCTTTTTTTTTGTTTAACTGCACAAAATTCTTGACTAAATTTTATACAATGTTGTCAACGCTGCTGCTTGCGCGCCTTCAACAGCAGAGGGCGCGCGCCACAGCTTGTTTACAATTTTCGACGCAAGAGGGCGCGCGTGCGCCGCTCAATGTTGCCTAGCAACGCGGTTAGTATTAATGCATTGCTGCTGCAGCTGCTGCTGCTGTTGTTTAACATAGCTGAGTCGCTTATTTATTAGATTAGGAGTTGCTGCTGCTGCAGCTGTTGCTGTTATGTTATTGCGAGCGCTGTTAATGCTGCTATTGCTGCTGCTGATGCTGTTAATGGTAGGCAATCAGGATGACGGCAGCTGTTTGGCAACAATGACGCCAGGACGACACTGTTTCAGTGACGTTGTTATGGTCACCGGCTGATGTGACGTCATCGTTGCACCGCCAACCGTACCACTGCTGCCGCCGCTGCTTGTCTGCACCTTAAATATGGCTGTGGGTGTCACCACATCCTTGGCCGATTTGGTTGTAATAATGACCTGCTTATTGCCGCCAGTCTTCAGCTGCAGAAAAGGTCGCAGCTCAGCGAGCGCTGTGTGCTGTTTACCCGTTGTGGTCAAGGCCAAAGGCGCATCCTGCGCCAGCCGATGACTCGTCGTGATCAGCTGATGATGGTGCTGAGTTTGATGTTGCTGAAGTTGCTGCTGCTGCTGCTGATGTTGCTGTTGATGTTGCTGATGGTGTTGCTGCTGTTGATGTTGCTGATGCTGTTGATGTTGCTGATGCTGATGTTGCTGTTGCTGTGATTGATGATGTGATTGATGCTGCTGCTGCTGCTGTTGATAGTGATGCTGCAATTTGTGCTGCTGATCGCCGTCGGCAAACAGATGATCTCCCTCCAGATGCCGAATAGCCTCCACAATTGTCTCCAGATTTTGGCGGGAGCGTGTGAAGACCGCGGTGGCACCCATCACCGTTGTCGTCGTCGTCGGCTGGTCCAATTTCTCCGTTTTCACCTTGACGATCTTCTCATTGATGCGCTCCACTTCGACCTTGGGCGTGGCCTTGATGGCCGCCTGCAGGATGGGCGTGCTCATGCCCTCGGCATAGGCTTTGGCAATCGCATTCACGTTGACCTCGTTCTCCGATTCCGTTGAACTGTTCGATGACAGGATGACCTCCTCGTGCACCTGATCCTCGCTGATAATCTCGGCGGCGGCATCCGATTCGAGCTCCTCGATGCTGGAGCAGACCACAACTTGTTGCTGGCCAGTCATCTCATCGATTTCGACGTAGGACACAGTGCCACCCAATTCTTCCAATTCATCGGCGCGCACAAAGTTATCAGTGTGTTCGATAACTTCGCGTGGTATCGAATAGGTGCCACCACTATTGCTGCTATTTACTGTTGCTGCTGCTGCCACGGCTGTATGTGGCGGGGCAGTTGCCACACTGTACAGTTGCCGCTTGATCATCTGCAACTCATCCTCGGTCAGGCGTCGCAAACTGCGCTCCTTCTCCAGCTGCTTCTTCATCTCCAGCAACTCTTTGGCTGCAATGATGCTGGCATTATTCAATTTTGCTGCTGCCCCACCAGCTCCACCTGCTGCTGCAACGGCTGCTGCCGCAACTGCCCCACCTGCACCGCCAGTGAGCAGTGTCATCGGTTCGGGTGACATGGAACCCAATCCTTCGTCGGAACTGTCGCTGATCGTTTGCATAATCACATTGTCCGTCAATTTCCGCTTCTTGATGGCAACTGCATTGCCATTCTTATTGTTGTTGGAGGAGCATTCGTTGTTGTTGCTGCTGTTGTTGTAATTATCGCTGGAGGCGCCTCCACCTCCGCCTCCTCCGTTTGCCTCATGTTCACCCACCTGTCGCTTGAGTTCGCTGTTTTGGGTCAGCAGCTGTGTCTTCTGATTCTCTAGATCGACTATATATTGAAAGGTCTGTTGCAGAATGGCAGCCTGTAAAAGAAGAAGAGTGAAAATAGGGGAATTAATATATATAAATATTTATAGAAGATTTAATTGATACTAAAAACTAATCTAAGGTAAATTTCCAATTTAATTTAATGAAGATTATTTTCAGTTTACATTTTATAAAAGATTTGCAATTTAATTTGAAGTAAATTTCTCATCTAATTCAATTGATGATTCTATAAGCAAATGGAAAACACTAATTTAAAAATGTTTATTTATCAAATTAAATTCAAGTTTAGAATTTTCGCAATTATTTGCATTGCATGAACTAACACACACATGAACACACGCGCACACATATGCATATTGTACACACACACATACTGTAGCAGACCAAGCACAACATGTATGTTGGCAACAATGCAAACTCATTCACAAGACGCCACCAAGCGGAGCGCAGCAGCATAATTTGCCAAAGTGCGAGAATGAGAGCGAGAGTGAGAACTAGAGAGAGAGAGAGAGAGGTTTATAATTATCGCAAATGAATGCACGCATGCACATACATACTTGCATATGTATGGACTTATGAGCGTATAAGCATGCATAGCATATGTACATAAATTCATAAGTGGAATTTGCACTGGTATTTGTGCGCTCATAGTAAATAGTGTAGTAAAGCCTGCTGCTGTTGTTGTTTGAGTTGTGTTCTGTGTTGTGTTGTGACGCCGACTTGCCGTCCAAAGGTGAAGGAACTTGTGTCCTTCAAAATTGCGCGCATTCTCTTGCCACAAAACAAAACAACACACACGCACAGAGAGACATGTACATAAATACATATGTATTTCACATGCATGCACAAAAGTTGTGAAAATTGGCAACACTTCTAAAAAAAAAAAACAAAGTGCGTGGGCAAAAAACACGCATAACGGTGAAAACAGGCATAGAAATCAGCAGCAAAGCGTAGGCGACATTTATGCAAACGAAAAAAATTGCAAACTCTGGCAACACCCAATCAGCAAGGAATGCAAGCAGCGACGCCGGCTGAGCAGCCGTAGACGCCACCGCCTCATGGCAAAGGAATGCGAAACTCTGTGAAAATTCTTTGGCTTTGATTAAAAAATAATAAATCTCTCTGTTGTGGTTGTTGTGGATGCTGCTGCCTGCTGCAGCAGCCATAAAACTTGTTTCACATTTTACTCGCTTGTTGTCGGAGGTCACTACTACAACAACAACAAAAGCAACAAGAATAACAGCGACTAGCTCTGAACACCGGCGACTCACACACAGCTGCTGCTGCTGCTCTCACTCACCCCTCCTCCTCCTGTTAGCCCATCTCTCTCTCGCTCGCAATGCACAGCTGTCTGTGTGGCAAAGCTGTTATGTTGTTTTCATAAACACAAGACAGAAGAGAGAAAGAGACAGACTAGGAGAGACCGAGAGTGGGAGCAGAGCAGCATTTGGTTTGTGTACAGTTTTCTCAGCTTTCTGGCTGTGGATAAAAATTAGCGACGCTGACGTAGAAGTCGACGGCATTGCAATGTCGCACGAATATTTTATAAATATAATAATAATAAGAATAAAATATTCAAGCACACATTTAACACTTTTAATTTATTCTATTCAATTTCAGTTGTTGTTGTCGCTGTTAATCCCAAAGGCCGTTCATTGACTTTAGTTGTTATTGGATTGCATTGGAAATTTAATTGGAAAATGACAAAACGTTGGAAAGTTGCACAGGCACCAAACAAGAATAATGTATAATTGGGGCGTGCCACCAAAAATATGCTAATTAGAATAAAAAAAAACATTAAAAAATCAGATGGTGTAAATGTAAGAATTAGTTAAAAATAATTAAACAAAAAAAAATTGTTTGTTTTTATTATTTTTATTATCTGTGTTATTATTAATATTATTGTGTGTAATATTATTATTTGTATTATTTTTATTTGCATTGTTTTTATTTGTATTATTATTATTATCATTTACATAAAGAAAAAGTTCAAATTTGTTGAACACTTCGAATATAGAATTTTCAATAAAAACCATAGAAAATTTATTTGCAGACTAATTAAAAACATTATTTTACTTTACAAACTTGCATTTGAATATGCCCAGAAGCATTTCCAATTTACATGTTTTTCAAATTAAAACGCCTAATAAAATCAGAAAGCTTTTTTAACTTTAGCCTATCAATTTCTGTGTGTGTGTGTAACCGGCAAGTTAGGCCTGGGCTAATAAGAAATTGTCGTCGTCGACGTCAGCAGAAAATGCCGGCAAAAAATCTATACACAAAAATCGCCACAGGCAAATAAAAAAAAGCAAGAAGAAAAACAGCAAAATTCGCAATAACAGCAGCAGCAGCCACAGCTGTACTATAAACACACGCATACACATGTGTATACATGTGTGCTATTCATCAAACTGTATGCATTAGTGTGAGTGTAAACAAAAAGCCGATCAAACGCGCACTGTTGTTGTTGTTGTTGGTCCAACAAGAATCCCAAACAGCCAACGCGTTCGAGCAGCGAACCAAACCAGACGTCAGCCAACGACGACAGCAGCAGCACAGCGCAGGCAGCATTTTTGCGGCGACTGTACTTTTTTCCAACACACAACGAAAACACACCACCAAGCAGCAAGCAACAAAACAGCAAAAGCAAGCAGCAGCAGCAGCAACAGTTCCAATACGAAAAGTTTTTCAATATTCGCCGGCGTTTCATAGTTCAACGTTTCCACAAAATGTTGCTAGCGTGCGCTCTCTCAGTCTGTGTGAAAGAGAGAGAGCGCGCGTAGCTTCGTTAAGTTTCGTTTGCCATTTCGTTTCGTGTGAAACGGAAATGGTACTGCAGGCAGCAGCAGCAGCAGTCGTAGCGAAAAAACATGTGGACTCAAGCTTTTTTCATCAGCTTTTGCGCGCTCTCTCGCTCTAGCAAACACGTGTTAAGTTAAGAGAACCTTAATGCTTCCAGTCCAGTCCGCCGCCGCTTCCAATACAAATTTGGAATATAGTAGTCGCTCTCTCTCCCTCGCTTTCGCTCTCTCTCTTGCGTGTGTATGTACAGCAGCAGCTGACTTGCTGCCTGCTGTCTGCTTGCTGTCTCTGCTTCGTTTCTATAAATGGCGCGTCTGACTACGTCGTCGGCCTGTTTTCTTCTTCTTTATCTTCTTTTCTACACTACGCTACAATTTGTTGATTGAATAAAATGCATATAAAAATAGCTTGCAATGGGCGCTGCGCGCGCCAACTGCTGATTCGTCATCATCATCATCATCAGCTGAGATGCGTGTGTGTGTCTGTGAGAATAGTAGCCACCCAAAAAAAGACTTCTCCCCCTCCAGCAGCAGCTGTGTCTGGCCTAGCCTACGTGCGTCTACGCATGCCCTACGCATTAAAAACAACTGTTGTTGTAACAAAAATATATACAAAACAAACAGAAATCAAGAAAAAATACGAAAAAAAAAAATCAATTCACTTACAATTTTATTTTTTCTAATTATTTGTGGCATATAGAATTGCATTAGATTATAAAAATTGTATTTTTTCATTTATATCGAAATTGAATTTACCGATATTCGAAATTTGTAACAACATATACAAAAAACAAGAAAAGAAAATTCATTCACACTTTTCTCTTTCTTTGCTGTCAGGTAGCTCTCATCTCTTTTTAGGGTAAATATTAAATTGCATTTGATTTTAATCATTTTATTTTACTGCTATGCTTTCGAATCAATTTTTTTGTTGCTTTTGCATTAGATTTACTGTACTGCTCTCTCTGGTCGTTTTTATTTCTTACTATCGAAATTGAATTTATCGATATGCACAATTTGTAACTTGAGTACTGTAGTAAGAATGTTAGTGCTATGATCCCTCTTCTCTTCTTCCCTTATCAACGATTGCATTTACTTTTGCTTTTGCTTTTTTTTCTGTTGCTTTTTCTCTGTTGCTTCTTTTTTAGCTGCTGTTATTGCGTCGCACGTTTTGTTGGCGGCAAACAACAATTAGTGTTGTTCTGTTTGTTCTCGCTGTTTCTCTGCTTCTGCTTATCTCTCGCTCTCCCTCTCTCTCGCTGTCTCTACGCTGCCGGCCAACGACAGGTGTGAGTGCTGCGACTTTATGTTTGTGTGTGTGTGTGTGCTCTCCGTAATGAGTGACGAGGGAGTGGGGAGTGGTTGGAGGGGGAGATGGCATACACCAAATGTGTAGCACAGCAAACAGAAAACAAGTCAGCTGACATATTAAAATTGTAGTTTCATGTTTTTCTTCTTCTTCAGTGATCTTTTTTTTTCTTTACTTTTCTTCAATTTTTGGCAATTTTTTTTTGCGATTCATTAGCATTTTTTTCATAGCGCTGAGCTTTTGCATGTCGAATATTTTTGCTAAAATTAGCAACACACACACACACACAAATTATTTACAAACATAACGGAATTTGAGAAGGCCGCACACGTTGCAGCACACAGCATACAGCTCATTTTGCGAAATACACACCCACACAAATACAAATATAACGAACACACACATGTGTACAAGTATGCGCAAACAAAAAAACAGCTGCGGCTATCAAACGCTGCTGCCGGCATTGATGCTCACACACACATGCAAAAAGCACCCACACACAGATTTGGTTCTGTCTCATTCGCTCTCGCTCTTTCGCACACTCAGCTGTCGCCCACAAAACAATGGGCGCCAAACATGTGTTTTCTACACACTCATACATACATAGCTCAAAGCTCGCACAGCATTAAACGATAATGGGTGACAACATCACACAGAGAGAGAGTGGAAATAGAGAGCGAAAGAGTGTGGCAGCTGACAGTTGCATTAAATTAATACACTATTTATAAACTATACAACACTATAAGCAGCAATCGCCGTTTTTTGCGACACAGTTTCCAAGGCGCTGAAAAAACCAATTTGCAGAAATGCCGTCATCGAAAGTAAATTTTGAGAGGGAGAGGGAGGGGCACAGAGAGAGCGATTACGCAGCAAAAGGCGAGGTCAGTTGGGGTCTTATCTGTGTGTGTGTAAAAATGGAAATGTCAGTGCAAAAACAGCTGTCGAGTCTCTGGCAGCACTCAAAATATTTAAATTTAACCATTTCTTTCTTATGTTGTCCTTTTTTTTGTTTTCTTATTTTTATGGCATATGTATTTTTGCGCTTTTAGCTAATTTTTAACGAGTCGCCGGCGCCAGCAGCTGCTGCTGCTGCTGGTTTTTTTTCTTAGCTATGTTGACTCATAAAATGCAAAAAACTATTATAAGTTTTTATAGTTTTTGCCAACCCCCCAATCTAAAAAATGTTTATATTTATTTAACAGCGTTTTTTAACAGCCGGCTAACATTATTCCTGGCAGCCAAGCACATGAACATATTGCAGTCCTGAGACAGTGTTGCATAGTAGCAGGCGAAGCCTAAGAAATGTTTTTGTTGTAGCTATTGTTGTCGTCACTCGCGCTTTCAGCGCGCTTCATTAAAATTCCATTACAAAAGGTCAATAAAACTTTGAACCAGCGAGCAACAACAACCACACACAAAAGCTCATGGTCAACGAAAGCATTTAATTAGCATACGAACGAAACAACAGCGAAAAAGAAATAAGGAACAAAAACAGTTACATGTATGCATGCATGTGTGTATGCCTGTGTTGAGCACGAATTGAATTTGAATTTCAATAGAGAGTGGGAAAGAGAGAAATGCGTTGAAAGCACGACTGAATGAGCAACAACAACAACAACAACAACAACAACAACAGCAGCAGAGGCAAATAGCAGTGTTGTGTATGCCGGCAAAAAGTGGCTGTCAAATTCCAACAACAACATGGCGACGTCAAACCTGACGCTGACCCTCAAATTTACACACACACACAACGTAGATCAGCTGATCAAATTTCATGCCTACATTTATAAAAATAAAGCAATGAGCTCGCTGTGTGTGTGTGTCAGTGCAAGTGTGTGAATGTCAGACTTCACACCCAAGACAGCTGTTTTAATTAACCCAAATAAAATTAAAAAAAGAAAACAACTCGCGCTGCATTTGTTATAAAAATACAACACACACGCAATAATTGCAGCGCATAATAAAATATTTATAAACCAGCGGGTGGATGACGACAGCCAGTTGCTCTCAGACCCCTTCTCTCTCACACTCACACACACACTCACACATATGCATATTGCTGACAATTGGCTGACTGTCGTTGTTGTTGTTGTTTGACTTTTGGCTACGACGCACTTGGGAAAGCTGAGCTTTTGCTTTTTTGCCGGTCAACCTTGTTATTTTGTGCTTGACCAGCTGAGCTCTACGCGCTGACGTCGCTGCTGCTACTGTGTCTGTGAGTGTGTGTAAATTGCGCAGCAAAAATGCCGGTTGAATATTTTGGACATTAAATACAAAAAATACTTGTTGTTATTGTTATTGCTGTTATTGCTTTACTTTGCTTTTCTTATTGGTGTTATTGCTTTGCTTTGCATTTCTTATTGCTGCTGGTGTTGTTGTTGCTGTTATTGCTTTGCATTTTATATTGGTGTTATTGTATGTATGTGTGTACATTATTATTGTTATTGCAGTTATTGTATGTCTGTGTTTACATTGACATTTATATTCAGCTGTAATATCAGCTGTTGCGCTGATTCATTGCATTTACGGATGCTCTAAAAAGAACACATACATATAACATTTGCTGTCGACGAAAACGGAACGGAACAAATAACAATGCAGATTTTTCCATTTGCCTCCGATGCTGTTGCTGTTAATGACTATTTTTTTGCCATTGATAAAAATACAAAAAAAGCACCGTTAAAGCGCAACACAGTCATTAAATCCGGCGAGACAGCATTCCATGTTAAACAACAACAACACTTATAGTCTGTAAGCTCTGCTTGAAAGCTGCTGCAGCAAAGCAACAATTGACAAAGTGATGGCGACGACGATCTTGTAAGCGCCAGACGACAGAGCAGCGCAGCCAGCGACCGACCGACATTTTTGTAAGCAGACACAGACAGACACACATACAGCCACACTTGTCTGCCTGCTGTCTGTCTGTGTGAGTGGAAAGAAAACCCACAAAGTAATTGATCCATTGCACTTATGCTTTAGCTAGCCGCCATTATTGCTGTTGTTGTTGCCGCTGCTTTCTCTTCTCTCTCTCTTTGCTTTCCGCTATTTGTATGCACATTCTTTTTGCTTGCTTGCGAAAGTGCAGTGCCAGTGCTGCCAAGTGCTCGCGCTAAGTCTATATCTCGTTTCTGCCCAATGTGGCAACACTACGCCTAATAGTTACATACACTTAACGCCACGCAAATAATTACACATAAAGTATTTAGTTTTAATTAGTCGACGAAAAACAATTTACGACTGGATTTTTTATTGCTTTTTGTAAAAAGAAATAATGAGAGGCAGGTCTGAGGTCAGCTTTACTAAGGAAATTGCATTTAAAATAAATACAGCTACTTTAGCTATGTATTCACCTGGCGCCAAATACACTTGCGAAAATAATAATAGTGCCACTCTCACAAAAAATATTTTCAAAGGTCTCTTTTTAATTTGCAAGTTTAGGGAACTTACTAAATACGTTTGATGGGGAAGAAGACTCTAAGAAGCGTTTCTTTACAAAATAAAAACTAAATTATGTATATGTATGTATGTAAAAAAATACAGGCCTTTCATTTATAGGGCGAATACTTATTTAATTAAAAATTAACATTTGAAAAATATGAAAAACTAGCTTGTTTGTTTTTTGCATTGAAAAGAAAATATATCGTAGCGATGCTAGTATTATACATAGCTGACATAACCGTAAATACTATATTCAGAATTTATACCGTTATATACAACCGTTAAGTTGGGTGTTGGTCGCAATTCCGGCACAGCTGCTTTGACGCTGCTCGAAAAAAAAGAAAACGCAAAGGTTGCACGATGCCAATGGCCTAGTGCACTGTTTACACCCCCACCCCCACTCACTCCCACAGATGCCGCCACGCCTTTTTAGCCCCGCCATCAGCAACAGACTCGTCGTCGTCCATCTGCGCAGCTGCGGTAACAAAAAGCTGAACGCCCAATTTTCATATCATTTCCAGCAATCCATTCCAATAGCCACCCACCCCCTCCCCTACTTCGACTCCACCTGTCACTTTCCAGGCAGTGAAATAATAATCGTCATCGGGCGGCAAACAAACAAACAGCTGCCTACCAGGCGCCAAACAGGCGCCAAGCCTGGCTACAAAATGGCAATGAAACAAACCAACCCTTATACAAACATCCCCCAACGCTCTCCCCCTCCCTTTGCCCAATGTGAGAGCGTGCGTTATTCTCAGCTGTGAGCAGCAGTGTGAGTGTGAGGGGAAGGGGGAAGAGACGAGAGAGAACGGCAGCAGAATTTGTTGGCTGTTTATGGGCTTGGCTTCAGTGGAGGCTCTGTTTTGGTTGAGAGAAGTCTGTGCGCCAACTACAGTAAAGCATGGCTACGAATGTTTTCATTTAACAGCAGTGTTCATTATGAATGAAAATGTACCAATTAAAATTTATAAATATTATTTTGAATAAATAAATAAAGCTATTGCTTTGAAATCATGGATTCTAATTGAAGGCATGGTTAGAATATTCTCAGTATAATTGTATTTAACTTATAGATATTAATTTGAATATATGAATATATTTATCGCTTTGAATTCAGAATTAATAAATATTAATGTTAATAAATAAATATGATTTACGGAATAATTCTAAGAATAATTAAATAGTGTGATCTAAGTTAAAGATTATTCTAAGTACAGAACACATTCAAAATGAATGTTTTATTTAATTTATAAATATTTTTTTTAATGCAAAACTACTTCGAATATTTGTTGCTTTTTCAGCTTTTTTTCATTAGTTTTATTTTAACAGTGTTTAACAATTCTCAACAATCTATATAGTTTATAGTTAGAGCATGCTTTACTGTATCTCCATCTCTATCTAGCCCTTGTTTTTTGTCATCTATTCCTTGTGACTGGCGTTTGATTCGAGTTAGGGGAGTCGGAGGTTTGGGAGTTTGCTGCCAACTCGGGGGTTGTTTTTAGTTGGCGCTTTTGGCGCGCACTGGAAGGACAAGCAACGCCACGAGGCGACAATTGGATCGATAAATTTGGAGCTACAACTCAAATTGAAGAAGAGTCAAAAGAATTCCAGTTGGGCGTCCTTTTTTCCTCACCCCTCTCTCTAACTCTCTCATTCTATCTCGCTCTCGCAGTCGTCTTTTTAATGTAGGTTAGTTCAGCTGCTGCTGGCTAACGGTAAACTGTACGCTGTAAGTTTTGCTGCACTTTTGCGCACTTTGGCGCCATCTAGCGAGTAAGTTCAATGACCCCCCTCAACGAGTAAATCACAGACTACTTGGCACAGTCGCCCACAGCAGTAGTGTACATAACAGTTATGTACTCACACATACACATACATAAGTCTGCTTTTATGTGTGTACGTGTGTGTGCAAAAACTGTCAATGGCGCAGTAGCAGCGACTACTGCTACTTTCTGCAGTGTTGCATTTTTTTTTGCGCACTTTTATGTCAACTGAAAGCTCTACGTGTGCAAATGTGTGTGTGTGTGAGAGCTGCATTCGTCGTGCGACCTGATTCCGATTCCATTCGCCGTCGTCAGTTTGTTTTCATTTTAGGCCTAGGCTCAACACTGCAGAGTGGAGAGGGGGAGGGGGTGCTGGATACTACTCTCAAGTTGGTCAAGCAAAAAAGCAGTGCAGAATGCTACTGCTATTTGGCATCTTGCTCGCACACAAAAAACTACTACATACTACAATGTTTACTATGTGTGATAAATGCATAGGAAGAAGAAGCAGCAACAGCAGCAGTAAAAGAGCATGCAAAAAAAAAATCCATAAACTACTTGCAGGGCGCACACGCCCACCCCACCACCCACTTCTCTCCTCAACACTCTCTCACTCTCTCTGCTGTCATTCGTCACGGCTGTTCTACGCCCATTATGTCATTCATCAAGGCACACAACTCGACTGTGCTGCTGCTGTCGACGTCGCTGCTTGCCTTACCCCTTTTTACATTTTATGCGTGTGTCGTAAAAAGACTAACTTTTTTTTTAATATTTACGTTTTTTTCGTTTTGTGATTTTTCTTCATGTTGTTTACATTGTTATCGATACATGTTGTTGTTTTTTCAGAGCACTTTTTACGTTTTCTATTTTGTAAGATTTATGTTTTTGGGTGTATTTTGCTTGACACTTTTCAATTAGCAATAAATAAAAGTGCAAGGATCACAACGAAATAAATCTTGCTATCAGTGTTGAAAAATACGCCCTTGCCCAAAAAAAAGAGAATGTTGTCTAGCAGCAGACACATAAATAAAAGTACCCCCACCTCCCAAAAGAAAGTATGCCCATAAAATAAAATCCATTTTTTTCGCTTTTTTTGTTGCTTATTTAATGTGACAAGTTGTTTGATTTACAGCCGTCTGCAGCTTGGCCAAGACACACCCCCAATATCACTCAATATCTCCCAGCCCTCGTCTCAACTCCCCTCGCACTCAATAACTCAAGATGCCGCCACAACATATCGATGTTTGTCTCAAGGTGAACAAAAAAAAAATACATACAAGACAAATGCGTAGGTATGCAGAAAAAAAGCCTAAAACGGCGACGCCAAAAGGTTGCCATATCAACAACAGAAGGCGGCGTCTGGCGGCGACTCGGAAAAGGGACCTTCATGTGTCAAGAGCTTCGCTGCTGACGTCGCACACAGACACACACAAATACTGTCAGAGATTTTTGGAAAGTTTTTAGCAAATTGACTGCAGCAGTGTGAGAGAGCGAGAGATAGCGAGAGCAGCAGGCAGCTTGGCAATTTGTCAACAGAAGATAAAGCACAGTGTTGTAAAGCTTGCTACTCCTGTTATAATTGCAATGGGAGTTGGTTGTGGAATGAGAAAACAAGCACAATTGCCAATATACAGTTGCGGACAAAATAGTAGTAGTGCTTCTCAATACATTTCAAAATCTTCAATATCTTCAATATAAAGAAAAATAAACTCAATTCGACATAACAAAAAATGTTTGCTTTCTCATCTCCAATACTATAATTTTCCAAATATTAAAAGTAATTAATATAACATCCCTCCAGATCTGATTTTTTTTAATAATATTATGTATCACTATTATTCCACTACTATGTTAATGATAAATTAAATTCATTCAATTTAAATACTTTTTTTGCTAATAAATTTTATAGTTATGTCAACTATAATATTTAATTATCTTCAGTATTGATCACTTGTGTTTAAATACTGTTTGCATTAATTTTTTGTTTAACTATAATTTAAGTATTACTAATATTTTGACCGTAGCTGTATATATGTATATGCATATGTATGAGTGTGTGTAAACCAATTAGCAGTCCGTACAGCTCAAACTTCTGTTTTTACTTATTTATGCTTTAACATAACGTAACGTAACGTTTAACGTAACACTTACCTTGCTCAACTTTTCGCCTTCGTGTCGCGGCAACAGCGACCGTAAACTCTGAAAACCGGCATTGATGCTCTGCATACGTCGCCTCTCATTGCTATTGGCTATTTCTCGCCGTATACGTTTCTCCGTATCGAGTATCGGTTTACCGCTGTTCGGCGAACACCGTCCTCCCTCTCCACCCATCATATCGCTGCCGCCTCCTCCACCATCTTTTGTTGTATTCGATGCGCTCATATTCGATTGTCGACGCTGCGAACTCGTCGTTACCTGATGCGCCGGCTCCGTCGTGTATTCAATGTGATACGTATTCTCCCCACCCGAATCCTCTAGTTGTAATCTGTAAACAAAAAAATAAAATATATAAATAAATAAGAAATTTTGTATATTTCAAATTAAATGAAAATCAGTGTTAAATAACCCTGTACAGTGACTTCAAAAATGTTACTATGCCTGTGAGCAGCCTAATAAGCTAAAGAACATTGTAGATTAATACTTATGAGGATAAATATATGTGACTCACAACAAATTTTAAATTATTATAAATATTTGTATAGTTTAATCAGCATAAAATCAGTGATAAACAAAGTCTACAGTGACAGTAAAAAATATAAGTAACCTTGAATACTCGCTCTCTCTCTCTCTCTCTAATAATCGTGATTATAAATTTGTTGCCCAAAAAAGAAATAAATTATAACAATTTCAATATTTTAATCAGCTAAAAATCAGTATTAAATAAGCTGTACAATGTAAACACTCTACAAATGTAAACAGAATATCTTTTTTTTTTAGAAGAGTGTTGATTAATAAGAATATAAAATATAATATTTATGAGACACAAAAAAATAAATATTTTGTACAAAAAATTTGTATATTTAAATTAGCTACAAATCAGGGCTAAATAAATCTCTACAGCGGCTATAAAAATGTAACATTATACGCGCTCTCTCTCTCTCTCTCTATGTGTCTCTACTTAAAACAGTGGAGATTAATAATAATCGTGGGCATAATATTTATGACACTAAACCAATTAACTATTACACATAGATACACATAGACAATAGCGCTGAAAAATTCATTCATTCATTCATAAATTTACAATTCCATTCAAGTCAGTTTTAGTTTAGCCGTAGCAACACCAACACATTGACACACACACACACCTACACGCGCACACAGTGACAATGGACAGAGCATCAATACATATGAGAAGTGTACAAATAATAGCAAATACAATAACGTGCAGGCAGCAGCATAAAAAGCAACATGTCAGCTCGAAGAGAGCATAATAAAGAGAGAGCGGGAGAGAGAGAGAGAGAGCGAGTGTTTGAGCAGCGCTCACAGCTGTCAAATACGGTTTTTTTGTAGTTTTTTTTTGACTGTTCTTTTCTTGTTATTATTGTTTGCGCTTGGATTAAAGTCAAATTTATGCTGCACAGCCAGCCAAATAGCAGCATAAGAATCTCAAACCGGTTTTTTTTAGTTAAAAAGCATTTTCACAAAGGTATGCCTTGTGTGCGTGTGTGTATTCGTGTGTTTGTAAAGTTGCAACACTGCATTCCAGCAACAATACAATAAACCAGGCTGCAGCAGCAGCGCAGCAGCAGAACGACGAACAAGCGCTCAAAGAAGAAGACAACAACAATAAATGATAGAAAATCTTAGACATCGTCAGTCGTCTGCTTGCATTGGTCTATTTTTAGCAACACAGCATTGCCATCCACAACAAAGGTCGTTCTCCGCAACACACACACATACATGTATATACGAACATGCACACATATTTGTTGTGGATATAGTACCCTATGCGAGTAGTGCTCGGAGCTGTTGAGGGTATACCAAGCTATCACTTTAAGCTGACGGGATTTGCGATTTAAGCTGATTAAATTAAACTCGATTTTAATGCATAAAACACTTTTTAATAACTAAGTATTTTTATTGAGAAGCCTATCTATAGACATAATTAAATTTAAAACATAATGTAAATTAGTCTTTCATTGATATTATTTTAAAAAATTACAAGTGTTGTCATTTTTAGGGCTAATTTATTATTACGACGCTTTTTTATTCTATTTTTATTTTTTTAGTTTAAGTTTAAATTGTATATATATGAAATGCTATTTTTGAATGGCTGATATAAGATATTTATATAGAATGTAAGTTAATCCATTTTTTTAAAATCAAATTTAAAATGCATATTAATGTATATATATATATTTTTTTTTTTTTGTGAATTTGTCATATGATATTAGTTAAATTAAATACATGTTAAGTTTTTCAAGTTTACCTGTGCTCATTAACGTTAAACTAAATTAAACATTTACTCTGAGAGAGCATCTCAAATCGCATATGCCCAAAACATTTCATTCATTCTTTCGCGAGATGTTGCCAAACTTGGCTTTAGCGGATGTTGCTGCACTTGCTGCAGCTAGTTATGCTTTTGTTGTTGTTGCTCCACTGGAATTTATATTTGCAAGCTTTGCAAGCAAGCAAAAGCCACAAAAGCTGTGGCGGCGGCGGCCGCATAACATAAAAGTTGAATGAAGCTGCTACCGTCAAGTACAAAATATTTGTGGTACTCGTAAACACACACACACACACATAGATTTGCTCATGCTTGCATGTGTGTGTGTGTTATGATTTTACAATTTATTGACATGCAAGCAACAACAGCTGTTGTTGAGCTTAATTTACATACGGCAGGCAACACCAGCTAAAAATAGCGATCATGTTAAGATTAACAGGCTTTAAACTCAGGGAAACTCTTAAACGCCTGTTAAATGGCAATCATGTTAAAATTAACGCCATTAACTTATAAACAGTTGGGAATGAATAGGAATTTAACAGCTGTTAATGCTTAATTAGAAAAGCGATCATGTTAAGCGTAATAATAATGAACAGCTGTTGCTGTAGCTGTTATTAAAGCATAAACCGTTTTTAGTAATCTTTTTCTTATTTTTTGACGTTTGAAATTGTGAATTGCATTTAAATTTGCGCTACGCATTTTTCGTATTTCACCAGCAGCAGCAAGCATAACAAGAAGAAGAAGAAGAACACATGACATACAACAGCTGCTGCCCGGGGGCCGACTGCTGCTGCTGTTGCCTGCCCCAAAGTTCAATGTAGTTCATTGGCCACTTTTCGCCAACTAACCAACACTGACACACACACTAGCACACAAAGTTAAACAGAACAGAAACAGACAAAGCCGAAGTCACGAGTGCCGCCGATTTGTTGTTGCAATTGCTGCTGCTGCACATAAATCGTATGCATACACGTGTGTGTGTGTGTGTGTGCGCCTATGTGTGTGTAACGTGTACGTTTATTGGGTCAACGCTTACGTCATCAGTTTTGCCTGGAATTTTGTCGGCAGCAATTTTGCCGATTGCAGGTGGAGTCGACGCCGCATATAAACACATGTGTATTTATCTATATATTATTTAATTCATAAAGCTAAACACACAAGAGTTATGTAATGTAGAAAATGTATCGAAGGAGTTTAGGATTCGATTATCTCCTGAGAAAAGTAAAAGTATCTTGCCATCTTCAATGGTAGTTAAAAAATATAATAAATTAAAAATAGAGATAAAAATCTCATTTCTTTTTAGCTAGTACTCTTAATCAGTCTTTAATATAATTATTTAAATTAATTAAAAAATAATAATAATTTGATAGATTCATGTCTTAATTTGGTAAGATATCTTATTAAATGAAAATATTATCATTATCGTTAAGAAACAAAGCTTGATACATTTACAGAAAGCGAAAATTAGAAGTGTTGCCAATATTAACTTATTATTAGCAAAGATGGAATGGAGCTATTAAATTTAAAATGCATATATATTAAATATTTTTTTGAATTTAATTTAAATTAAATATGTTTTGTCATATTCTATGACTGATATTAGTTGACATTAAATAAATATACTTTTATTTTAAGTTCATAGAACTTATTCCCTGTATAAAATGTGTCCAAATCTCAATGAGCAAAGCCTAACAAAGCTGCTTGACTTGTGACTATTGCTTAAATGCAATTTTTGCAAATAAAAACAAAAATAATTTCCATTCTCCGTAATTTTTTGCTGATTGTAGAAAACGTACTTGTTTTTTTATGGTTTAAATATTTAACACAAGAAGCCAATTTAAATTTTGCATTTGTTTTCATTTGTATGGCTTTAGCTTTTATGTCCAAAATTCCAAATGACTTTTTTATGCGTATTTATCTGTTTATAGTGAAAATCAAAAAAAAATCGTATCCTTAGATAGAGAAATACAGCAAGAGCGAGAAAGAAGACTTGGCATCTGTTGCACTCTAAAAAAAAAATGGCAGTCAAAATTTTATGCACAGTCACGTATCAAATAAAATCACACCAATACCAATGCAATTGTGTATTAATGTATTTGTGTTTGTAGTGCGTTCAAACTAAAGCGTAGTAAACGCAAAAAAATAGTAGTAGCAGGAAATGAGGGGTGGGGGAGGGGGATGCAATTGGCAAAATGCGCAGTAAAACGCAATAAACTTTTGCCCACTTGCGCAATGTGCAATGGCCAACAACAAAATAAACAGGCAACAATGTAGCATAAACAAATAACAAAAAAAAGTTTAAAAGCCACCTGCACAACCCCCACCCTCTCCGCAGTGAATAAGTGTCGGACTTTTGGCGCCATTTGCAATAAAAAAAATATAAACAGAGAACAGAACAGAAAAAAAATACCGTTGCAATCGCTCAAAGCAGTGTGTGAGACTGAGAGGGAGGGGGACAGACTACACATAACGGTTACATAAGCTCTCACACACACATACTTGTGCATGAGGTAATCTGAGATGAGCAGGTGCAGTGACTGAAGCGGGGGGCAGTGGGGGGAGCGTGACAAAAATAAAGAAAAAGCGACAGAAAGAAATCAACAGCTGTGTTGTATTCGATTAGAAAAAAAGCACACACATATACATATAAATAAACCGCTATTACACACACAAAAGTCACAGCTGACGTCTGCGTTAATCTTTAATAAATTTTTTGCAAATCCAACTATTTTAGCTACACACTAATACGCACACAAGCACACCCACACAGACAAAAATCATGTGTTTTTCATCAACAAAGCCGCTTCATCTCTCCCGCTCTCTCTCGTTCTCTATTTCACCCCACTCTCACTCTCACAGGCGCGCAGGTTGCCCATTACAATATAAATGCCGCATGCAAAAAATAGAAAACAGAAACAGAAGCGCAATGGTAAATTGAAACACACACAGCGACTGAAACGCTTGGCGTATGAAACAGCAGCAGGCATCGCCCAAAAATTTGCGCAGCAGCTTTTTATCTTTTGTGTATAGAATTCTTATTGGGCCACACACACACTCACACATGCTGTTTTTTTCCTCTTTTTTTTCAATGAATACGTCGTCGTAGTAAAAAGCATTGCGCTGTGTGGCGGCATCTGTACTTTTTTGCAAAATTCCCCTTATTATTATATTCCCACCACTCACTCTCTCTCTCTCATTGACGAAGGAGCAACAAGCTTTTGAGTGCAATGCAAACACTCATCTCACTCACTCTTGCACACATAGGCACAAACGAAGAAGATTGAGACACACACACAGCCACATGTGTGTGCTCCCAGAAATGAGTCAATTTTACAAGCGGCCTTTCCAGTGTGTGGGGAAAAACGGAAATGACGCCACACACACACACGCACATGCAGATAGAGAGAGGGAGAGAGAGAGACAGAGAGCAGCAGCAGTTGCAACGCGCGGCTTTGGAGACTTTTAGCAAAGGCACTTTTTGCCGGCCGCGCAGCTGTTTTTATTACTTAATAAAATTTGACATTTTATTAATCTACTCAAATTCCCTTTTTCATGGGAAATAAACAAAAATTTAATAAACAAAAATGTAAAAAAATATTGTAAAAAAACCTGTCAGCTGTTTTGCGCAATTTGACAGTGTTGATAAAGCAGCGACGACGTTTGCAGTTATACAATGCAAACACAAACATATGGCAAATGACAGCCTTATCAGACGCACACATACAAAGCCGTCAAGCTGTCAGCTGCCTAAAGGGAGACAGAGAGAGATTGCTTTCTTTTACGTCAGACATTCACTCGCAATCTCTCTCTCGCTCGCTCTCTTTGTGGGAACATATGCTGTTGAAAACTGTAAGCAACAAAATGAGAAGCAAAAGCAGAATAAAGTTGATAACGCAGTCAAAGTCTAAAAAAACCATATGATTTTGATATAAATGAAAAATAAAACAAAGCAAAAATTCACAAATAACCAAAAACAATAGCAAAAAAAATATTACACACGACAGCAATCTCTTTTTCTTTGTAAAATTTGGTTGAGTGCTGCTCTCTCGCTCGCACGCACACATATACTCAGGTAGCCATATGATGATTATGGCAAAAATATACCGGTACAGCTGATTTGGTCGCAACTAGCATACAAAAAAGATTAACCAGACTGTTGGCGATAAGCAGCAGCGCAGCTGTTTCGCGAGCGAGAGAGCGCTAATGGCAGATCGCAAGTCCAAGTAGAAGAAACAATAACAGCAACGACAAGAGCATTACAAAATTTATTTACAAGGCATGCACACTATTTTTACCGACAGTGTTGTAAACCAAATATTGGAAGAAAAAAAACACGAGTCGAGAAAACAGCCGTTTTTTCAAATATGGCGAAAACAACAACAACAATATATGAACAACAGACGCTAGCCGAGCAAACATAAAAAAAGTAGCGTCACCTTTTTTCCAGCGACACAATGTGAAAAAGAAACGGGCTGATATAAATGAGGGAATGTTGTGGAACTGAAATACGTGGAATGTTGTCTGTCGTTTTCCCATATGTGAGTCTATGGGTGTGCGTCAGTGCCTGTCTGTGTGTGTATGTGTGCTGCATTGGTGGTGGTGTTTTTATGCCGCGTTTGTTTTGTGCGGCTAAACAGGCGGCAAAATTATACGCTTTACGTGCGACAGAGAGAAATGGAGAGAGAGTGAGGGAGACGAGAAATAATCAATAATTTGCGTGATAAAAAATACGAATAAAAATGTTGACCGCACTTTTTGTTTTTATTTGACTTTTGTTTATCTGACTATATATATATATATATAAATATATCGGATATGTACTTATAATAACGTTACTTACTGCAACTCCTCATCCAATTCCTCGGCGCTGTTGTATTCGGCGTTTTCCAAAATGACTTCCTCCGTTTTGATGGCCAGCGGTACTGAAGACATGTTTTATCTTGTTCGATTTTATCTCGAGTGTGTTTTGTTTTCTTTGTTCGTTTTTCTTCTTCTTCTACTGCTTTTCACAAATTGCGCGCACTTTAAATTGTAACTGTAACTGTTGTTGTTGTTAGAGAAGGACACGTGTTTTTTTTTCTTCGTTTGTTGCTGTTCTGCTTCGTCTTTTGCACACATACACACACAGACGTAAATCGATCGTTGACTTTTTGGCTATGTGTGTGTTTGTGTCGTCGTCGTCGTCAGCTGGTCTTCTGTTTGCTTCTTCTTCTGCCTCTGGCTTCAGCTGCTTTTTGTGTTTAGCGGCAAATTATTAGGCACAAAACACAAACGCACACACACACAGAGACCCCGCACTACACACAGACAGCAGACAGCGCACTCACTCGCTCTAACTCGCACTCAAAACAGCAGGCGACGCGCCGTAAAAAAAATTTAGCGCGTCGTCGGTATTGTTGTTGCAGCACAACACACACAAAAACACTCGAAAAGTTTTTCACAAGCTTGTGCAAAAAATTATTTATTATTGCTGCTCTTGTTTATTTCTTTCTCCTCTTTAATTTTTTGTACACAAACGCACGCACATATGCACTGTTAAATATATATGCATGTGTGTGTAGGCAAAATGGTTGCACTGTACGTAGAGACCGCGTTTTTAACACAAGGCGTCCGCGACGTACGTCTGCTCGGTTCAAATATTCAACGCAAAATAACAGCTGTTAACATGTGCGCAGTGTGGCCGTGGCAACGCTTTGCAGTATATACCAAAACCGCACAAGGGTTGAAAAGTGAACGATAAAGTATTTCCAACGGCAACTAAACGTTAAAAAACGGATTTTTGACTGTTGCACTTATATATGTGTCAAATATAAAGGGATTAAGTAATTTATTGTAGATGTTTTCTAATAGCTGTCAAAAGTTATAACAGCTGCAATTATCTGCATAAAACTTTATAAAAACATTTAAATAAGTCTTGTTAAATTTAAAATTGTATTTGTATTTTAGCCAGTGTGACCATGGTGTGGTAACATTTAATCCATAAATACCGGTGTGTGGCGATTATTGCTCTGTTAGCTAACATTGGAGCTCTTTGGCTGTTAACTTAACAGTTGAAAAGAGAGACATAACATTTTGCTGTTAATAATAACAGCAGTTACCTTTTGTCTTGTCTTAAAAAGTATAGTCAAAAATGGTGAACATAGAATGGTACCTATTTTAAATACATATTTTTTTAATGTATTTACAAATGTGCACAAACATAAAAACTAAACAAATCTGTCTGGCATAAAATTCAAATTTCAAGCAGTGTATTTTCAGTGTGGCCAAACAAAAATGAATACCACGCTCTTTCAATGTTAATTTAACAGCACAAGAGCTACCAAAGTGCACGATTTCTGTAGTTTAACAGTTGCCACGCTCACGAGAGGGAATTGCAGAGAGCGGTAGAGCGTGAGATTGATAAAGAGCGCTTTGCCAGTGCTGTAAACCAAGTGCTAAAAACAGTATGCTGTTAGCTGCCAGCAATTTCAGAGTATTCATTTTTTATATATATTTTGTACACATTCCAAACAGCTGCACTACCTGAATTAATAACTCAACATAAAAAATGTCCGCATCTAATCAATGGGAAGTCGTCTCCAAGTCGCGCAAACAAAAGAATCTCGAAAAGAAATTAAGTGCCCACACGGAACAAAAGAGAATTGCCGCCCAGCTGCCAAAACTGGAAGAGCTGCGTATGTTAAATACAGTTATTTATTAAGTGCACATTGCTTAACATTATTTTCTGTATCGCTCTCGCTCCTTATGTGCAGTGCCAGCGCAACAGTATATGAATTTATTCGGCAACAGCAACAATAACATCAATCAAGCTTCGCCAGCCAAATCTACTTCCAGCAATGCATCTGCTTCTGGCAAAAGCAAAACTGCTAAAACAACAACAACAGCAGCAGATGCTGCTAAAAAGCAGTCAAAGCCGGCGTCGAAAGCGACACCTAAAACGTTTGAACAGGCCATATTAAAAATAACTCCCGATGATTTTATGGCACAGCTGGCACAGATCAGGATCAGCTGTCCCGGTTCCGAGCTGCGCTGGCTGACCAGTGTAAGTGTGATGCCCGAATCACCCTGTGCTTGCTTAAATGTAATCTATGCTTCTACATTTACTGTTATTGCCATTCTTCTTCTTGACAGATGGCCAGCTATTTGAATGGAATTATTTGTCTTGATTGCGATCCCACTTTTTCCGGCCGTAGCGCCCATTACCCGTGTAATTTGGCTAGCCCGGCACTGAAACAAGCCATTTTGGAATTTTTGCGTAGTGTTGGTGAAACGAATTTAGAGTATTTCTTTTACTCACTACTCGATAGCATGGCAACAGAACTGAATGCGGGACAAAATGTTGCTGGCTATAAGTTTGTGTTGCAGCTAATTGGGCAACATTGGCCCAACATTTGTTCACGCAACATGGCAAAGACGGCAATGTTGCGCAACTCGTATCAGAACCGAAGCAATGTTTGCCTCAGTATCCTCTGGGCCATTGGACAGGGTGGTCATCAATCGATAACGGAGGGCGTCAAAGTCTGGCAGAATCTGATGTTGCCCAATTTGTTGCTGAAGAATTTCAGCAAATTTGTTGTGGAGTACATTGAACGTGTGTTAAATGCACCCACAATTTCTACTCGTAAATCGATTACGTTGTTAATTAATCAACAGGAATTTTTTGCTTGCTTTTATTCACTTAATGCGACATATAATAATTTTCCCAAGGAGCTGCAATCGAGTCTTAAACGTAGCGCCAATTTGTTGCTGGTGAGTACAGTCTATCGATAATAATTGCCTACATCGATTAATCGATTGCGACCTGTTTACAGCAACGTTACATTGCCAGCCCTGTTAGGCATGCGAACATTTTCCTTACGCTGTTGCGTAGCGTTTACAGCAATCAGAACCGAACGGAAATCGATGGCTGCATCAGCTGTTTGCTGAGCAGCGGCGCCGACGACTGCTTTAAAGTGTGGCGCATGAACTACAAGAAACAACAGCTGCCAAGTCTGGTGTTATTGCAGGCCATCCGTGAGGCTCTATTAATCTGTTATACTCAACAGTTGTGCAACAGTTTTGTTCTCTTACGTTTACAGATGGCAATTGGACTGAATCCACCAAAACCCTAGCCGAATCGCAATCGTATCTTACATTTTTGAACAATATTCAGAATTTAAATAATGAATTGCGGGTGGGCAATCGTATAGAGACTTATGCCGATGATCTGCAAGCTGTTCTGGAGGCAAGTATAAATTTAAAATTTTTCCGCTCCGCTTTACGTCGCGCACTACCCAGTTACGTACAAGAACTGGTCACATTGCCAGCAGCTGTTTGTATGAGCGCAACTTGTGAATGGCGTGGACGCCATTGTGTGTACACGTTGCGCGCTGATTGTCAGTTCATTGCAAGTAGCTGCACAACAAAAAAGTATTTTTCGACACCTATAATTAAAAAAGAAAAATAGATGGAATTATAAATTGTTTCCAATTGGAACTGCCATTGTGTTCACAAAAATATTACGCGCCAATTGAAGAAGAGAGAAAGAAAGGGAAAATGGAGAGGCGGCTGCGACGCATTTTGCCGGGCGCTGAATAATTTCACTTTTTCTCATTTCTTTTTTTTCTGATTTGCAGCACAAAGTGCGTTTGATGTGTGTGTGTGTTTTTAACTGTGCATTTTTCTATGGTGTTGCCATGTGGGCTCACCCCATTTTTTGCCGCTAATTTATGAGTGTGTGTATGTGTGTGTGAGCTGCGCTTATCACACGCAGCAGCAAAATCAGCGTTTTTATGATCGCCTAACGTAACTTTTGGCTTTACGGATGATGTGTTCTAGCTGCGATTGGTTGTTTGAGCTTGCCCACCCTCCCTCCACTCCCCCACCTGTATCTCTATCTCGCATTGCTGCTGCACACCCTTGTTGATTGTGCGCACAAAAAAAAATAACGGTGGTGATGCCATTCCATTTTGGCGATAACAAATGTCAAGTGTACCAAGCAGAAGAAGAAGATGAGGCCTGACTGTGCATTTGACCACTGCACACGTCACAAATTTCCCATTGCGACAGCCAACAGCAGCAGCCGAAGAAGAGCAAACTGGCAAACATTTTTTTTTCGTGTATTCTTGTTGACCATTTTCTCTTTGCTATTAATGCTGCAACACGTGGCGTCTTCGACGTTGGCTTATTGCTTTTTGTTCATTTTTTCATAGATTTCACACTTTTGAGCCACTGCTACTTTAACAATTTCCAAACACGTTTTCTTTATTTTCATGTCAAACAGAAAAGAAAAGAAAAAAAAATTGTAGTTCATTCAACTGGTTTATCAACAGTTGCCATTACATATGTATGTGTGAGTGTTTAAGTACAGTGTTCACTCGCAAATTGGATGACAGCAATTAGAAAGTGGAAATATTTTTTATTATAATATTGATATTCATAAATTATAAGTATAATTTAAAAATGTAATTTAATTAATCTTTGCAATTTTGCCATTTGTGCTGCAGTTTCAAAAAGCGGGTAACCACTGTAGCAGTCTTAGTGTTAGGTGATTGTTTTATGTGTTTGCTTTCAAAGTCTATCAAATTGGCACGCTCTCATTCTATCACTATCTCCCTCTCTCTCACTTTGCTTTGGCTGCCCAGCTGATGACGCGTCATCAAAATTGTTAGTGCCATTGTGACGTATGCAGCTGCTGCCGTCGCTGCCACTGCTCACAGCTTGCTGCTGTTATTTTTGCGCGCATTTTGCCCATTGCCTGCTCATTCGTGTTTGCGTGTTTTACTTGACTACGTGTAGGAATCGGTCTGTCTGCGTGCATTACTTTAATTGTCTCCCTCTCTCCCAATCGCTCTCACTTCTACTTTGACTGACCAATGGCTTGGCCAAGCTCTTCTTTAATTGCGATTCGGTGACAGAATTGAAGAAGCTTTTAAGCTGACTCTCTCGATCGCTCTCACCGAACACAATTGCAGTTTGTAAAAAACGAAATTGATTTGCATTTTGTTTTTGAAATATTCACAGCTGTGCCAGAAATTTAGTTGAAATTATAAAAGTAAAAAAAACACATAAATATGGCTCAGGTTAAACCGAAACAAAACAAACAGGGCAAACAAGCGCCTGCTGCCAAAAAGGTAATAATAAAAAAAAAAATACACCCACTCTGTTTTTAACTGAGCTTTTAATTACCGCCGACTTAATATTATTGTATTCTCTATCTCTGTCTCGTTCCCACGCTTGCAGACGGTGCAGGAGAAGACCAGCGCACAACTGAAAAAGAATAAACAGAACGCAACGCAAAAGAAGAAATGCAGATGCTGTAAATGGACGTTGGGCAGCATTTTCATTATAGCTTTGATTGCTGGCGCCCTCTGCTACGACACCGAGGTGAATGGCAAGGGGATCTTTGAGAAATCTGCCGCGGGCAAAGTGTTGAAAAATGCCGGCGTGTTGCCCCATGTGCAACGCGGGTGGTATACCACAATGTCGGCAAGTGCACGCGCCTACAAGTGGGCCGAGCAGAATGTGCCCCCCTATGCCGAACCGGCCATCCAAACAAGCGTCAATGTGTGGAAAGTGTTGCGCAATGCCGGCTGCAAAGCTGTCACGCACAGCGTCAATTGGTGGCGCACCAGGTGGCCAGCGGTTGCCAAAACGGTGAGTTTCACTTTACAGCAGCGGCTGACATATGTCGATTATCTGTTATGCAACTGTTAAGCGGCTGTTGGTCGTTTACAGGGCATTTTGACAGGCGAAGGATTTTTTATTGACAGTTTTTGGTTTTATATTTTATAAGAATTTTGATTTATTATAGAAATTCAATTTAATTAAATTAAATTATTTAATTACCTCAGCATAGCTCACTCCATATTATGTAGTTAGTTCATTGAGTTAAAGATCAGATACTGCTGACATCATTCTTCTAGCGGTTGCTTTTTTCTTTGTTTTGGGAAAGTTATGTTTATGGCTTATGAGCACTTTGTTAACCGGTTTTAGCAGCAGATCTAACAATAATTCAAACAATATTTCTAACCTTTTGTCTACCCTTTGGCCCCTTCTCTTCTCTTGTAGATCGATCAATATGTGCCCAATTTCTCGCATAAACTGGAGGCCATTGCTGATGCTGCCAAGAATGTGGCCCTCATCAGCTACGACAAGTCCGCAACGATCATCAAGGAGAAGGTGCTGGTGTAAGTACAGAAATATATATGTCTATATCAATGCACAGATATGGTCCAAAGTAGTCACTATAAATATTTAAGCAAGTGTACCTAAAACGAGTAGCAACTTTAAAATGTGTATTTGAATGCGAAGGGAAGAAATTAAAAGTTTATAAGTTTTTTTTTTATTCATTAATAGTTAATTATTGGTTAAAGCATATCCAAGTCTCGGGTGTTATTCTTTAGTTATTAGTTTTATTTTCAGTTGTCAAAAGTTAGTTTCCCCTCAAACAACTTACTTCAGTCGAGAGAGTTCGATTGGAAGATAAGGTGAACAAGGCTGTTAAATATTCTATTGTTTACTGAAATCAATATACGACACACTAGGATTACTTATAGTTAATGAACTTTCTATAGTTGATTAATAATAGTATGTCCGGATATATTTTATATTAAATAGCAGGTTGTGTCTTTACACTAGTTTCCCTAGATCGACTGTGCTCCGTTTTGAATCTATAACTCTTTCACCAAACCTAATTGAGGATTTATATCATTCGAGTTTAAAACATGCTCTCCTAGGATCTCTACATCTACATCTTTATAGGATACTTTATCTTTCTATATATGTTCTTATTTCGATTAAGTATTCCAAGTCTATTCTGTCCAAGCTTAAATCGTTTTTCATAATAGTTATTTAAGTTATTGCTGAATGAAATCGATTTCTATCGAAGCGGAAGCAGTTATCGATAAAATAAAATAACACTAGATGAGCTTGTGGTAAACGAGTACTTATAGTTCAATTATATATATTAGATATATATTATCTTATGGCTACGCAGATGCCACCTTTGAGTGTTATATACTTTAGCACAAGTTCAATTTCAACTTTTAAATAGTTTTGCTCTCTTGAGTCAAGTTTCTACTATTTATTTATTGTTAATTATTATTTGCCTGTTTTGGACTGCAAATGTGTTTTGTTATGTATTATAATTTTAACTAGACGTTAATCGATATTTATATCCCTCCTTGCAGTGGTCGCTTCTCCCCGGAGAACATTAACCAGGCACTGAATCAGACGCGCAATGTTGCGCTGGAGTTGTTCAATCAGTTCCACAAAAAGGTCGATGCGTATGCCAAGCTCAAATGATTTTAAGCGTCCGGCACGTTTAATTCAACAAAGAACAACAAACAACCAACAACAGCATCCACAACAACAAGAACAACAACAGCAGCAACCACAACAACAGTAGCAACAAACATACAACAAGCAAACAAAAATGCGTCTTAGTCAAGCCGAGGAAGAAATAAATCCAAAAAACTTGAGAAGCATATTTCCATTTTTTGACATAATTAGTCAAAAAAAAAAAATAAACAAAAAAAATACAACAAAACAGCAAAACAGCAAACGTTGCAAAAACACACACAACACAAAAAGAACAAAAACACAACAAAAAAAAAAAACAAAAACAAAAATCAGACCGTTTGCTGTACTTAAAGAAAATTTAAAAACAAAAATAATTAAATATACATTTACAGTTAGTAAATTTAAACTCACATAATCAACAATTTAGTTGTGTAAAAAATGCAAAAAAAGAAAGAACGATAAGCTAAAAAAGAATGTATATTTTGTAAATGAGCTCGCGAAAAACTGTTGTAAATTTTTCCGGGGGGAGTTTGCCGTGGGGGCTTTGAGGAAAATGCGGAAAACTTTTTGATTTTACGGAATGCGTCGCGAGTTTCGATCGATCAACGAATTTGTTTCACACACATTTTTTTAAATATGTATTTCGTCTCAAAAAACATTCAACCATTTTCGAAAATTTCTCTTCAATTTATTTTGCGCGCGCAACGAAATAAGTTAAGTTAAAGAGAGAAGAACTACAAAAATCGAGTCAACAACTAACATACATTTCCAATTGCATTTCAGAGCAACAAAAAAAGCATAAATAAATTTAAAAATACTATTGAAACTACTTAAATGTTTAAACTTTTAGAGGTTTCTTTTTAAATCATTATATCATTATATATTATGTAGTTTAGTTGTGTGCATGCCAATTTTGAAGCATTTTCTCCAAAAGACTTTCAAGTTAAACAGTGTGTGTTAAGTCAGTTATATATATTTCTCAATTGTGTATTTCAGTTTCAAATTCCATTTGTAAGTTAACGTATTGAAGGATTTTTGCATTAATAAACGTTGAAGTAAATGAAAATTTGAAGCGTTTTATGTGTTATGTTATGTTAACTGTTAACAGTGGTCAGTCGACTGTTAATGAAGAAAGGGAAATTGTTCAAGTCTTATGTTAACTACCTAAAGTTATCTGTTGAGCTTAATGTTAAGCTGAGTGAACTAAGGAAAATTGTTACTGTTAACTCCACAAAGTTAACTGATAAGCTTTATGTTAATGTAGTGCGTACAACAATCATTGTAGGATTTTGGGATATTTAAGTACGCGTGTTTCGGCTGAGGGGTAGCCTGTAAAGTTCAACTGTAATGTTAACTGGATAATTAACATAAACAGAAACTTGAAATGCCTAACGGAACGTGCTCATTGACATGCTGTTATCTAAATGAGATAAGGAAGAGGCAATATAAAATGTTTTCTCTGATTGTCAGAATAATTCGTAAAATCAAATTGATAATAATAATGTGGCTGCCTTTGAGTGAGTAACTTTTCGATTCACTTATTTAATGTGAATCAATAAATAGGACAGTTGCCTTTATTTCAAATGTAGCTGTCAATGTAAGGGAACATTTCTTAATAGTCTAACATAACTGATAACATAACATACACTGACTAACAGACTTAATTTAAAACAACAGAACTGATTAACTATTAACATTCTGTATAATCATTGCCAAGTAGCATAACGAGGATTAATTAACAGCAGCTGCATTTAAAAACAAGACTTCAGTTCCTTAACAGCTTTATTTAAATAACATATTTCGTGTGAATGAATCATAACAGAAATTCTTGTGTTAAGAGCATTGTGTTAAGGAATTACAAGCTAACATAAGGATTTTTCAACAGCAGGATTTAGCACATCATAATAAATTCCCTAACATACTGCCTTGTACTCAGTGATGATAATAACACAGAGACTAAAGGCTATGCTCAGCAGATAGCATTAGCTGATGTTAACACACAGAAAGGGACTTTATTTTACCTGCCCCTTTTTCTCAATTCGCCGCATTTGATATTTTCGGAGTTGGCCGAAGGCAGTCGCGTCCTGCACTCGGTTCGCTCTGGGTGGGTGATTGGGTGGCTGTCAGTCGCCGTTCGGCTGACTTACGAATTCGGCAAGAGGCGTGAAAAGCAAAGCTTTTAGCCATCGTGAATTGAGTCAGTCTCAAACGAGTGTCAAATCGCGTCGCACGTGTTTCAGCGCAAGCAACGCGCTTATTGCGTCTTTGTTGTGCTCCCAAAAAGTGTCGTTTGTCGTGTGCTGATCGCCTCCTCGAGGCGAATGAAAGAAAGTGCAAGTAAAGCAAAGCGTTTAAATTGATTTCGCATTTGTGGTGCAAATTGTGGCAAAAGCGCAAGTGAATCTCGTAAAGTGCAAAAAAAAAGCACCCGTCTCCTTCGAGTGACCAAATCACACTGACACCAACAGCAACAACAACGCAAATATATAACAGCATAATAGCAAAAAAAACAGCTGTTTCTTTGCCGCACAAAATAAAAAAAATGAGCGCATTTAGCGGCTCTCTTAACAAAAACCACAACAAATATGGACTAATTTTTCCTTCGAGTATTTTAACATAAATAAATATAAACGTAAGTTATAAATGTGGTCATTTTTTATTTAGATTAATACTATTTTGGGATAGAAAGTTGTTTGGTTTTACTGAGTCTGATGGGCATTTATATATATAAAAATAAAATCAGCCCAACCACCTGTCTCTTTTTCTTTGTCTCTTTTTATGCAAACCCTTATCTCTTAGTCGAAAGGTATTCTTTACTTTTGTTCTTTCAGAGAATAATTGCAATTAAATTTAGTTGCTCATTTTGCGCTTTTGTTAGGAGATCATATAACAGTTAATCTCTTCGTCGAGGGATGTGCTCCCTTTTAATACTGCTCTTCAATATTAATTATAGTTGCTCTCTTTTCGTTCTCTTATACATATGCATGTGTCACTTTAGATATAACTGTTAATCTCTCAGTCAAAGTTGGTTTCCTTTTCGATTTCTGCACTTTTTACTATTCTACCTTCTTATAGTAATCATTATGGAAGTTCTCTTTGAACATATAACGGTTAATTTGTTAATTTGCTTGGAGTATTGATATTATATCATATAGCAGTTAATATCTTACTCAAAAGTTAAACTCCTTTTTGAACTCCGCTCTTCCTTATCTTTACTCTCTTTGCACTTTGTTAAACGTACGAATGAATTTCATATATTTAATTATATTTATATATGTATACTTTTCATGGCTGTGTGCTAAAACTAGTTGCTAAAACTATTATTATTATCTTTTGGCACCCTACTGTTTTCGATGCCCCGCAATGCTAGCTGCAACTGCCAAAATAAATCGAGAGTAAAATATTTATTTGCAACGGAAATGGACTGAGACCAGCGAGGTGATTTAATGCTAATCCGAATTGCATTTGTTACATAAAAACTAACAAAAAAATACACTTAACGTATAAATATTTTTAAGTTGAACTCATGTGTGGATTTTGTTGTTATTGCAATTTAGTGTGAATTGCAGCTGAACAGCTGAAAGTTGAAAAGGTGCTCTTAACCCCCTCCTCTTCCCCCTCTCTCTCTAACTCAGTTTTCTTGTTCTGTTTGCGTTTCTCTTTGTTTGGCGCATCGAACTTTTTAAAAGTTTTGTTTCAAGCTACTTTGAACTTATCAGCTTTTGATTTGGTTTGCTCTTTAGCTCTTTTTTTTTTTTTTTTTTTGGTATTTTCTCTTAGAGCCAAAAACAGCAAAAATCGAACACGTGTTCTTCGTCTTCAGTACTCATTGCGTGATTTTGAGATATAGTATTGAGATTGAGGCTGAGTGACAAATGATGCTACTTATACGCATTAGTGCGTTTTTTCATTCTTTCTACTTTCTTCAAATGAAAAAGCTTTTTCGAGCTACTCCTTGCGGACAGCTAAGTTAATTATTTTCCGTGAGCGCTAATCGAAAGCAGAATGAGATGAAGACAGCAAGAGAAAGAGAGGGAGGGAGAGACATGGAGAGGGAGAGAAGGACAGAAAGAGTGTGCAGAGCTTATTTTATTGTTTAACTAAATTTATTCACATTGCACACATTTGAATCCTGTTCTGAAGTCAATCTAAAATTGAGGTATGGAATCGTATTGTAACGGAACTTAATTATAGTCACACCTGTGAACATAAATTCGTTTCGCTTATAGCCAACTATTGATGCACGGCTAAAATCCAAATTGAGCTTACAAATAAAGGTTATTCTTTCTTTTAACCAATTAAACTAAATGCTCTGGCGGCCAATGATAAAAGAGAGCTGCGCGCTTCAATAGAATGCAATATATTCCGCGCTTTTTGGGTGCCTCACAGTGCCTCACTTTTGTATGCAGACAATATTCAGGGAGGAGGATTACACTCCAATTCAACCACTCCCAGCTAATCCCTGCCTGAACAATGCTCATCTGGGATTTGTTTGGCATTATTGTTGGTTGCTTCAGATGAAAAGGAATTGTACATATTTCCACAGGCGGTAAAAATGTCTGCATTCCATCAATGTACACAATTTCAATTGATGTTAATGCTTTAAGGGCAATCTCCCCTCCCCCCTGCCCCCTCTCTATGTATTTATGAAATTGTAATCATTTTGTTGCAAATGTTTAATGTGAACTTTTGGCAGTTTAACGTTAGCGAAAAAGTCTCGAAATAGCGGAAATTGCCAAAGCAGAAATCACTTATGGAATTTGGCGAAAACTTGCAGCAAGCATAAATGGGGATGGGGGCAAGCTGTGCACAAAGGATATGCGGCGCCTTGGTAGCCACTTGGCAGTAGAGGAAAGGGAGGGGGGAAGGAACTGGGCACAACAATTAATTAGACGCCACAGAAAACAATAACAAAAGATGAGCTTGTCGCTCATTAATCTTATGACCTCATAAACACCAACAAAGGACACATGTCAGACTCGCAGAGAGAATAGTTCGACAAGGACGACAAGGACATCGACAGTCCACATCGACATCGAAGTCGACTCTCACGTGCCTTGAATTGAATTTTTGGTTTTATTTCCCACCACACAAATACCCTGCACTCATTCAAAGCTGCTAAAAGGGTATGATGGAATATATAAATTTAGAAATATATAAATATTTATGAATCGCAAATAGTTGATATTTTAAGAAAGTTAGGCGCTTATTTTGGAATTCAATTATAATTTTTATAATTTATTATAATTTAATACCGAAAGTCGAATACAAATATTAAAAGTTTCTTTAATTAATTGTTTTTTTATTCATTTCGTGAAACACAGACACAAAAAAACTGATTAGCTGTTTCACTTAAATCAAGCGATAATTTTGCCAGTCACGTTACGCATTTTATCGATTACTGCAACGGTTTCGCGAATATCGATATAAATCAATTTCCGATAGCAATAAAAGATACAATTGCAAACATGGCTTTCCAATTTATGTATAAGATACTCACACATATTATTGATCAACTGATGATCGACTACTTATTTATCAGGGTATCTCCTCGTCGAGCACCCCCGCCTAAAACAACAAACTTCTGTTTTTTTCGCTCACTTTCTGGTTGGCTTTTGTGGTTGTCACCTGGCGCCTGACCGTTGTCCCGGTGATTAATGTGCAGACGTGGCTTGTTTAATTATCTTGTATTTACACACGCATACACACCCGTACTCTCACACTCACACACTCACACACACACTCATCCACTCACCTGGTTGAATGTGATATCCTAATGGGCAACACTTGTTAACTTGATTTTATTTGGGCGTGTGTTTTGATCTCTTGTGGCTTTTCCCATACAACGCTACCACAAATAAGGGTTTCCGATTGAAAGTGCGTGTAAATGGATACACTCATTTGACAGCTGCGAGTGCTATTTGAGTGCTGAATATGCTGACTCACCTTTGCTAAGCAACTAATTAAATAAAGTGATTACACAACTGCCATGAATTGCTATATTTATCAGGCTGAAAGCATGAAATGGACAACAAATTTAGTTGAGTCTTTAGCGGAAATTAACTCATTTAGATTGTTATCACATTTTTTACGTTTAAAAGATTTTTTTCCAAATCCTTAATTGCTCGTTAACTTCGTAATAAATCTGGAATTTTGCAAAAATGTTATTTTCATTCGTAAAATGAGAATAACATGGAAATATATACTTTAAATAGTAAGTATTCAATTGTAAACTTTAACAGAAAATTGTTAATACAAATTTAGACAAAGGTGCCAAAGTTAATTAATAGTTTATAATACTCCAGATTGGTAATAAAAATTGAAAGCAGTCTATAACCACTTTGCTGCACACAACCCAATAAAAGAGTAACAAACTTCAAATTTCTATTTTTCGAATATCGAAAATTGCTCTGTGCAAATACCGTAAGCATAAATTTATCAACTGTTTTGTCAACATTTTAGCAGAGCAACCAAAAAGTAGAAAAATATACATATTCCGGAGACTGCTTGAGTTAAATTTGCATATTGATGACGGCGCTTTGGGCTCTTTCGTCTAGTGTTAATTAAAGCAAAGTTTGCTTAAACCTAATTTGCTCGCAACTTCGAGGAATTTCATTAAATTAGCATCAAACTCAGCCTGCGGCATAATTAAAGTGGCAAGTAGTCCACAAAAAAGATACAAATAAAATGACTGCTCTCATTATGATAATAGCTATTGCATCTATATATAGTATTAAGTGCCAGAAACATTAACAGATTATTACATTGATGAAATTGAAGCACTTTTAACATTTATTTTTTACAATGTTTGCCAAGTGAATATCCCATTTGCCTTTATCAAATATTTAAAATGATTTTCATGTGTAATTATTTATTTTTTTGCACAGAATATTTATTTTTTTTTTTTGGGAAGCATAAGGTATATATGTAGGTCTGGAGTAAGGATACGATTTGGTTATGGAAATGATTGCAGACAGTTTTTCAAACCGGAAACGGAAATACAACTTTGCCGATTGAAATTCAGAAAAGGAAACTTCGAAAGGAATTATTTAAATTGAAACTGAATAAATTAATTAAAAATAAATTAAACTTTGATTCATATTTTTTGTCATGTTAATTCAATTAATTTGTGTGATCAAGTTGTGGAAATATTATTTAACACTATAAATCGTCAGTTTTGACTTGCTAAGTAGGAATGGATAAAACACTGAGTAAAAAAATCTCGAACATACAAAATTGGGATAATATTTATGAGTTATTTTTAAGTTAATTCAATTTTATAGGGTAGCTACGACAATTGTTCACAGGGTAACTGTTAGGCGAGCTTTTCTCATTTGTTGCTGCAACACTGTTTGCACTCTCCACATTTATTTTGCTCCGTTACTTGCCTTGATATATGTATATGTATTTGTTTGTGCAACAATGACGTAGCTCTTTGCCTTTCTCCCTTATCACAGTGCATACAAATTATTAACAATGCGTTTTTTTTTTGTATTTTTTGACAAAATAAATAGAGATATATGTTTGCATACCTTTTTGTTTTAAGAGGTAGGTGGTGGGTGGTGGGGAGAGTTCAAGGGTTAAGGCATTGATTGCTCACACTCAAAAAGCATAAAGTGCCCCGTCCAAAATCCAATTAAAATGTTAATTTTCTGCGTAAACAATAGCAAACAATGAAATTTTCAGCTTGCTGCATTAATTTACAGCATCAACAACACACAACACACAAGCCCCAAAAGTGCAAACCACACACTACACACACACACACACACACAACCGCACCCTCACACCCGCACACCCTACACACACACCCTACACACACACAGCTGTCAAGCTTATTAGTATGAGGGGGATAATCACAGCATTTAAATACTTACACATTGTGAATGCAGCAGCTCTCAGGGATATTTTAATTATTGTTGTTGCTACTGTTGTTGCTTTGGTTATTGTCTTTGTTGTCGTTGTTGTTGTTACTGTAATTGGTATTGTGTAATGAGCTGTTTGGGACCTTGGGCCACCAATCAAACAATGCGCACAAGCAGGTAATTGGCATTCGAACGGCAATCAAATCCGTTAATCGGTTATCGGTGAATGTTAATCGAAACAAGACAGTTTTCAATGAGGGAATTAACTTGTTGACCTGCTGAACTATTTATAGTATTTTAAAATCGATAATATGTCTGCTTGTACTATGATACAATTGGAAGACAAATTTGTTTTTTTTTGCTGCCCGAAATCGATTTGTATCGATATGTGGCAGATGGGTGCAGTTATCGATCAAATCTAATAAACTTGATTTGTTTAAAAACATGTGTATAATTTTTTAGGAGAGGAATAAAAAAGAGTAAAAAGTAAATATATATTAGACTAAAGATGAATTCGTACAGAATATCTTAGGGAACTATCTGAAGATATGCTTGGATAAGAATGTCTTTTTAAGGCTTATAAAAATAGTTTCAAAACCGACAGACAGACAGGCAGACAGATGGCTTGAAACTGGGTAAATATACTCATCTGCTCAAGCCAATAATCCGGCATTTAATAATAAATATAAGTAAACAGATTCCATTCAAAATATAATTAAATATAGATAATACTTAAAGTAATTTCCCTCGAAAGTTTTTAATAATGTTTGTTTCAAGTGATGAATGAGCAAAAGTAAATTTTTATGAAATTAAATTCGCATTTGCTACGGAAACGAGTTAAATTGGAATTAATTGGTAACATAACTCGCATAAAATTTCTATTAACTAAAAAACCAAGCATAAATTATATTAAATGCCTTGTTAAACAATTTATTCATTTATTTATTATTGTTGTCTGTGCAGCGAGGCAATTAAACGTTGCACAAAAAAAAGCTGTGCAATTGCTGGGAAACAATTTATTTTCCATTTTATTCAACATATATTTGTTTTAACAATTTACTATTTTCACTTATAACTGTAATTATTTATATAAAAATAATATTTTTTGTTCTGGTTTTCATCTTTAAATTTGATTTTTCATATTTCGATATTTAAATTAAATTTGTATATGCAGTTTATCAAAGTTGTGAATATGATTTAATTGCAAACTGAATAATTCTAGTTAAGATTGTTTTCCGTCTTATCAAATACTTAATAATAATAAATAACAATTTAATAAAATATAATATTTTCACTTATAATTGCAGTGATTATTTAATTATTTATTTAAATCGTTTTTTTTTTGTTTTTAAATGGTTATTTACAATCCGAAAGTCGATTAGATTATTAACTAAATCTGATTGTTATATTTTCAGTTACTTTTGTAGTTGTTTTGTAACCAAATATTATGTATCAATATTTATTTGTTTAAAATTTAATTTGTAAGACAAATGAATATGATTTGATTACATGATTGAATAATTCGAGAGCAATTAGAACAAAAGCATTTAAATGTTGAGCATTTTGTGTAGTTGAATTGATTTAGTGAACAATTCCAAGATTATTTGCGATTGCCGCAATTGGAGTGTGCTTAAAACTAATTAGTAAAATGAATTGTTTAATTGCAGAAGCAGAAGCAGCTGCTGCAGTTGCAGTTGCAGTTGCAGACGGCAACAAGTGCAACAACAACAACAACAGAGCTGCTGGCAGCTGTTAAATCATGTGACACTAAACCAGTGCAAAGAATCCGAGCAACTGAAGAAACAAACAGCAGTAACCAGAAGCAACATCAAGCACATTAATCTAATTCATCAGATGCCTCTAATCAAGCTCGAGTGAAACCATAAGGACAAATAATTAAAGCAAACAAGCAGGCAACTGTGTGGCAAGCGACTGTGTGGCAGGCAAACTGTGTGGCAGGCATCATGGCCAAGTGTGTGGGGCTGCTGCTGCTGCTGCTGCCACTGCTGGCAATGCTGCCAACAATGATAAATGCAACAGCCATCAAAGCAACTTTAATTGCAACGGCAACGGCAACTGCAACTGTTGCTGCAACCGAGCGACAGCCCAAGGCAACTGAACAACGCATTAAGTCAATATGTAAGTACAAACAACCTATATTTATCTAATCTATATACATATATATATATTTGTATATGTATATATGTATATCGTCAACTTTGTATTTTCCTAAGAAGTTAGGCAGCTTGTTGTGGCAGCTTGTTGTGGCAGCTGCCTTATTAATCCAATTACTATTACTAGTTGCACCATCACTGCCTGCAGCTGTCACAATTGGAATTATCAACATTGGCTTAGCCTTAATTATTTATCCACATTTATTTAGCTAATTGCATTTTATGCCTACGGCTACAGATATAAATTGTGAATTTCCGATTGCGAAAGTCACTTACTCGTATTATCGATCTAATGAATAAAGCCACAATATAATCGCCTTAATTAACTGTGTGTGCTAAATAATGAACTAAACACTTCGAGTTGTCTTTAAATTCGTTGGACCAATATTGAGTTAATATTTAAATATTTAACAATAAAAATGTAGCTCGACCAGTATCTCCAGTATCTCCAGCAGCAAATCAAAGCGAAACCTTTAACCCAAATTAATCGATTCAAACTCAGAACCAGAAGCAGAGTCGGAGCTAAAACTCGGTCTCAAGTATTTTAGTATTAAGTCCAAATTTCAAAAGCCGTTAAGTGAAATTAACCAATTAAAACTGATATACAGCACCAGAACTAGACATAGAACTAGACATGAAATTTGGTTCGGTTTCGGATTCAGTTTGATCTTAAGTATTTCAATTCCTTGATAGGAACCCGAACCGGAACTGAAATTCAGATCGGATTGATTCACTGATTACAGAATCTTAGAATTGTTTCGTGTTTCGACCTTTAGAAAAAGCAACCTGTATTCCATCTATCAACTTAGGTAACTCTACCTCAAAACTGCATCATAAAGAATTTAATAACTCTCTTTTGTGACCCAAAAATATGTTTCCAAATATGTGTAAAATTTCTGGCCAGCGCTGTATATCACAGTTTTGATAAATGGCCAGACAATGACTTATACATAATATATGTATATAATGACTGAATATGATTAAACTTATTTATATAGATTTTATTAAATTCCATAGAGATTAATTTAATATGCTCTTTTTTTCGGAGCTGTCGCATTTTATGTTAATAATATTCTTAGAAAAGTTCTCGGTTTTTTTGGCTTCCATTTTTGATAATATTAATGGATTCAGCGCTGGTCTCAAATCAAATATAAATGACACACACATTTCACATAACACACACACACACACACACACACACACACACACACTGAGAGTGGCGAATATCTTGTCTATATATGTAATAAGGCATTGAATTTGTTTGTAAGACAGACGGACAGACGGACAGACTTGTCGACATGTCGACTTGTCAGCGAGGTCAAAGTGCAGCCTCATTCCTGAGTTGAGCGAGCAACTACAATATGAAATATTGCCACATCACAAAGTAAGAACCTTGAGTAAATGTAATGCAATGCAAATTATCATACACTCAGAGAAAAATTGACATGGAAGAGTAGAAATGACTTTTACAGGCAATGTAAAATGTTTTTTTTTGTGTATGTGAAATCTTAAAATGCAAATGATTTATCAACATTAATTAATTATTTAATAAAGTATCAAAATGCGATACATTGTGTTATTTTTGAGTGTATATATACAAACATACATACAGATATATATATATATATATGTATATATATATACTTAGCATTGTAATGGAGTTCTGCAGCAGCTTTTTTGCTAAATCAAATCAAATATAATTCATACGCAGCGCTGGACGCTTTGTTAATTTATGTGCCTGTTTTTTTCTCTCGTTTAATGCAGTAAACGGCTAAATCAATTACGAAGGCAGAGCAGCATAGACAGAGAGACAGAGAGAGAGAGATAGGGAGAGAGTGAGAGAAAGAGATGAAGCAGCTTGGCAGAGAAAGAATAAAATCTACTTAGCACATGTAGGAGCTTAATTAAATCATGTTAGAGTAGAGGCAGCCGCATCAGCAGGCGTGTAGAAGCTAGAAGCTGAATCGAGTGCTTGGTCCCAAGTCCTTCGTTCTTCGTCCTTCGTTCATCGTCATTCTTCCTTTCGCTCTTGGTCCTTGGCCCTTGTTGCTTCGCATCAACATAACTCATTGGCATTCTTGTGCTGCTGCTGCTGCTGCCAGTGCTGTTGTCTAGTGTTCCGGATGTGGCGGCTTTAGCGCTCCGAGAGAAGCGACAAGGACTCGCTTTTATGATTATTATCATTATTACAGTACATACTTGTTGTTGTTTTCCATTTTCCTTGCTGTTTTTGCTGTTGTTGCATACACTGTGATTCTCAGTCCCATTCCAATTCCCATTCCCATTCGCATTTGCCCATTGTGATAATGTTTGTTGTTGCTGTTGTTGCAGCTCGTTGTGCGCTTATTGTTATGCTCCGCAATTTGCCAGGCTCAAACAAAAAAAACGAAAGCAAACCTTAAAAAAATAAAAGGCGTTGTTACAAAAATCTGATGGCAAGTGTCGAACGAACAAACTTAACAAACTGAACAACTGAGCGAGTGAGCAAATGACTAGATGAACACGTACCCCAAAACACAGCCAGCTGTAAAATACTTATGTTAACAAACAAACAAAAAATATATATAAAAAAAAGCAAGAGAAATGTGTCCCAAGTCTTTAATTGAATTTTTATTATTTTTGCGCAATTTTGCGACAATTGTTTCGCATTTCGGTTCATAAAAATAAAAACTAACAAAAATTTTAGTTAATCTTTTTGCTCATTTGTAGTATTTTTTTCAGGCTGTTTATTTTAATGCGACACGCTCAGAATTTTAAAAAGAAATTAAACAGAAAGAGAGATATAGAGAGAGAGATATATATATATATATATATAGAGAGAGAGAGAGAGAGAGACTTAAGTTTGAAATTTGAAATTGAAGTGAACTTGTTGAAAATTGAGAGGATGAGAGAAAGAGAATAATTCCAGCTTGTTTTTCGGTTAGAAAAGTTTTTACAAATTTAAAAAACAAACAAAAACACTTTAAATAATTGCCTTCGTCAGCCTTACATATTAAAATGCATTACAAAATAAGTAATATTTATTCCATCAGAGGCAAATGCACAAACGAAATTTATTTAAGAATATTTAATATACAATCTGCAAGAAGTCTGCAAATTTGTTCACAAGACATTTACTTTGTGAAAGCCAAAATAGATAATTTCATTTATTTTCTTTATTTTAATCAAATCCACCGAATATAAATATTTACAGGCTAACAAAGCGCTTTCTTGGCCAAGCGTAGGAAGTCAGACAAATAAGTTAATTAAATTTTTTACCATACAAGTCCAAAAATGTTGGGGCAACTTATGTTCTTGTTGCTGTTGTTGTTGTTGTTGTTGTTGTTGCTGTTGTTGTCTGCGTCTGAAGTCCCAGAGCCTTGAACCCTTGGGCTGGTTTACAGCCGCCGCTGGAATTAGGGGCAAGTGGTATCTGTATTGGGGCAAGACTCCGCCCGTTGTTGAGAGACGAGAGATGTGCAGTCTGACATATTAATTTACAGTTGTGGCAAGGCAGCAATAATGTCAAGGATGCTGCTTGTGGCACACGGTTGTCATAGGCAACATGCCACGAGTGTTATCAGCATGTCTGGGTAAGGTTTAAAGGCCACACACACACACACTCACGCACACACTCACGCACACACTCACGCACACCCACGAGTGCCACTTGAGAGTGCGTGTAAAAACCCCTTTATGCTGTGCCCCACGTTTTGTGGCACAAAGTTTTTCGGTGGCACTCGGGGCGCAGCTCACGCGAATTAACAAATTTTATTTGATACGCTGATTTATTTAGTGGCTCTTTTTGCCCACTTTCAACCAACTTTGCCACATGCAACGCGCATAATATTGTTAACGCTTTTATGGTCCTGAAGTTGAAATAACTTGTTGGCGGCAGCAGCAGCAGCAGCAGCAGCAGCAGCAGCAACAACTAAATTTTATACACAAATGTGCATAAATCACATTTTCCGAGGGGTCTGGCGAAATTTTCGCCTCATGAAAAACTCTTCAGTGCCTGGGATTTAGTATTACGCAGTGTGCTGTTAATTTTTATGTTGCTTTAAGTAGCTGACATATTTTATGGCCCCAGCTAAGATACAGCCTAAAGGGGCTAGTCGAGTGGGGAGAGGGTGTGTGGCAAGGCAGCGCGTGTCGCCTCAGTCCTTAAGTAATTTAAAGGCATCTAATTTGGCTTGGAAATGCGGTTCACGCTTCGTTCACATTTCAGGCCTTGAATTGAAAGTAATGCTTGACTAACACTTAACTTAGTAAACGCTTTGAATTCAAATTTAAAGCAGCTTATATTAAATAACTTTCAACTCGAGTGAACATTAAGTTAAGAGCTAAATTCAATTAAATGTGTTGCACATAGCAAAAAAAGTGCTTAAGTTGCAATGGCAGTTAAAGTTGCTGCAATCAGTGCAACAAAATAAAAATAAAATACATCAAATCCAATTATAAACAAGTCGACTAGCAGATGCCCTGGAAAATACATAGCTATCTCTGTTTCTATATATAGAATATAGATAGAAAAAGAGACAGATAAATAATGGGTGGATAGAAAAAGAGATCGAATAAAAATCATAGAGAGAAAACGGAAGATTTAAGTTTTTATTAACTAAAACTTGGAAAAATTGTTAAATAAATATTTAAATTTGTAATTGATGAGCCTACGTATGTTATATAACAACCGAAAGTCTAAAGTTATCGATTATTGATATTCACAAAACGGGCTATCGATAAAGAAGAAACTTGATCTGCCTTAGGCATATGATAATTTGTATACAAAGATTTTCTAGCTCATATGGCTAAGCCAACTTGTCTCTTAATGCTGATCAAGAATATATATACTTATTATATATCATTGGTGCCTGTTGCAAACCCGTGTACAACTTCAGTACACCCTTCTTCCCAATTTTAATGCTTGAGGACTTTTAATGGAAAAATCGTAAAATGTTCGCTTGAATTTAATGGACATCTGATTGAACTCAATTGGAGCTTGTATGAAATGATAAATTGCACTCAATATGAAAGCAGCTGTAAAGCTTTATTTATGTTACAAAGCCTGTCAACTTTTGCAACAACATTTAAGCATTTATATAAGCTGATCAAAATGTATTTGGAAAGGACAGTCGACTGCAGCTGCTGGTGATGCTGGTAATGCTGGTACAGTTGTTGCTGCTCCGGAATGTGTGTTGCAGTTGCAAGTTGTAAAGGAAAACGACAACTTCAGTTTCACTATTTGTGCACCTTTGACTTTTGGCCCACTCAGTCAACATATTGGCAAGGTCTTTGCCAAAAAACTAGCAACCAGTCAGCCAAGCAGCCAAGCAGCCAGCATCTGGCATTCAGCCAAGATCTACAATCAGAAAAAATGATTGAAATTCACCAAATTCCTTGCTCAGCAAGTATTTTTCTAAAAATCACCGATTTTTCCTTTCTTAATCTTACATTTGATAATTTATAATATATATTTTATAAATCAAATTTCAAGTTTTGCTGCATTTTAGAAAGAATTTGTTAGAAGTACTTTTCTCAATAATAGAAAATATTTTTTCAAAATAAATAACAAAAACATATTTTATATTTAGAAATTGTTTCTAGAAACAAGAACAATTTTATAGTGCTCATAGCGAATTTCAACTTTCAGTCGATTTTTTTTCTGAGTGTAGCAGGAGCAAAAGAAGTGTAGCAAGCAACCGAAACCGAAACAGACGTCGAGCGCAATGCCAAATGAAATGTCAACAGCAGCGTTGCATTCCTCCGAGGGTTAGTTGACGTACATCTGCCACAGCCACAGCCAAAGCCAAAGCCAGACCCACTCCTACTACCCCCATCCCTCCGGCTTTTAAATACGGACAATAGGGAAACCACCGAAGCAGCCACGCCTCCGTTCGCTTACCGCCTGTCTGCGCTGTGCAGCGTTGCGTAAATGAACTCAAACTTTAACTTCAAAGCGGCACAAGGCAAAGGTGGGAAGTGGGCAGCGGGTCGAAGGGGCGAAGGGCGAAGGGGAGGGGAATGGTCGGATGAACAGGAAAACAAGATCGTAAAATAATTTTATTATCCGCCAGCCTGGCCACACAATTAAACTTGCTTGAGGGCCCTTCCCCTCCGCGCGCTGCATGTTCAGCGACTTTTGCTGCCAATTTTTTTGAATCATCTTGAAATTAATTGAGACAAAAAGAGAAACCAGAAAACAAACAATTATTTGATGCATATCAAATTATTACATGCACTTGCTTCCATCGAAATTAAATTGACTGTAAAAGTTGACCGCAAGTTCCGATGGGAATTATGAGATATCGGGTGTTAAGTTCGGATATATTGATCCAAGATCAGATCCTGTTAGCTTTAAGACTCTTAGAAGAGATAGAAGTGCCTATACAGGCTCTTTAACGAACGAAGTTGAAACGTGGAACCGGAACAAGAATTCAATTCAATATTTTTTAAAGTTACAAGTTGCAGAAACCTATTATTTTAGTCCAACAAATACAATATTCGCTATCAAAACTAAACCAAAATCAAATCAGCAACTTTATCAATCGCAATTGAGTAACTGATCCGAAATCGCATCCGCAATTCAACATTTTTTTGAGAACCAGTTACAGAAACCGATATGGAACCCCGAATACCGAAAAATATTTGAAACCAATTCATGATCTTCACCAAAACCTTTACCTAGTCAAATCCCAAATACTATTCGGTTTGACAGCTTAAATATATATAATTTTCTTTAATTTATATATGTTTTATATTCATTTAATTTTTGATATATATTTTTTATGCGTTACACACTCACCGTCAAAATTATGTTGCCCTGCTCTGTCCAGGCATAATGATTCCGGAAAAGAAACGAAAGCACGAATGCAAAACGTGCGCGGCCATTTGTCGTGGCAATTAAAAAGTTTAGATTATTTTGTAACAATGTAATGGATGGAGGCGTGGTCATTATATTGACTTGATGACAAGGTAAAAGTTGGCTCTAAATTATCCATCCCCTCGCCTCCGCCCCACACCCACAGAAAATTCATAAATTGTAAAAAATGGGAGAGGGACCATAAAAAGCGGAAACGTTCGGAAAGTGTCTAACAAAGGGTTATACGAGTATCAAAATTTTAATGATATTTTCATTTTATTAATGAAGACAAAGTACTCAGCAGCTGGGCCAGAATTGGTTCAGCAACAAATTTCCAACCATGATGCGGCCAATTAAGAATGCACAACAAATTAATGAGCCAACTAACGTGGCTTAAATTGTCATTATTGTTTTTGCTGCTGCTCTCGTGGTAATTTTTATTATTATTCTCATCTTTGTTGTTGTTGTTGTTGCTGTTATTTCGCTCAATCGCTCAGTTATTGTGCAATTTTAAATCGGCTATTAAAATATTCGGCCGGGTCATTAAATTTATATGTTTGTGCCTGCTTATAAGGAATTACACATTATTCATGCCTAAAAGTAGGCAAACAAAACCAGAGGGACCTCAGACTTGAAGGATTGAAAATGATCGTCTTGAAGATAGCGAGTTGTAAATTCATACAGTGCCTGCAAAAAAAATAACACTATTATCAATTCAAAGCTTAAAAAAAAGCTTAAATTTCTTTAGTTGCCACCAAAAGCTAACACTTTTTGGTAGTATAATTTTAGAAGCGAATTGGGGTTGTGTTTTAAACTTTGATAGTAGTATTGATCTACAGATCAAACCTTGGTCAAAAAAGCCTGTTTTGGCCTTGAAAAGTTTTGAGGCATCCTTACAAACTTATTTTTAAAATATAATTTTAGCCTGAGAATCGAGCCTGAATCGGGTGTTAAACTTTGAATGTAATATTAAAAAAGAGGTCAAAACATGATCAAAAAGCTTTGGTTCTTAAGAATTGCACATGTTTTGAGAAGGTTTGGCCAGCTTCTATATCTCAATTCCTTAGTAAAAACAATAAATTATTTAATTATTAAAAGCCAAAAAATCTAGAAACTTTCCGCTACTTATTTATCTACAGTTCATAAGTGTTAAAAAATAAATAATAAATATATAAGAAACAAAATACTTGAAAAGATATACTTATATTATGTTATTTAATCAAATTTGTGTCACATACAAATTGGTTTTTAATAAATTTTGCTTTTTCTATTTTTATTTTATTTAATTTATATTTTGCTGGTACCAATTTATTTCTACTTGAACAAAGCTTATCATACATTGTCATATTTGCTTGCTCTGCCAGTTCCAACTGGGACTGCCTTAAGAGTTATTGAGAGAATATTTGTACATTTGTGTAATGATTTAACTCTTGGCTCTTAATGGCTGTATCGATGGCTCTGTTAAAGCGCAAAATATGTATGATGCTCTTATTTATGGGCTTGGTCGCACGCTCGCCATACATATGTGGAACCATTTTGCACAATTTGGTTTTTGCGCGCCTTTCGTGCCATTTTATGGCAAGGCGTACGCATACTGTTGGCACAGACTGTCTGCTCGACATTCTTGCGGGGTCAAACTTGGTACTGATAAAAGCCAATGGCCTCTGCCTGGGACACTTTTCTGTGCCGTCGCAATTTAATAAACATAAATTTCATTTAAACAATACAAAGCAACGACAACAATTACACGAATGTGTGTGAAAGTGTGAGTGTGTGTGAGTGTGAGTGTGTGTACTGTGCATATGGGCACGTAATTTTATTTCATATATTGTTGCTTACATTTTTGGGGCGTGTTTTTTTTTGGTGTGGTTGTGGCCTGGTCCAACTTTTTGTCGCCGCTTGGGGGACGTTGGCGAGACGCGCTCTGTCGTGTGGCATAAGGGACCACTGAAAGGATATAAGGAAATCATATAAATACAAGCTCATAAAAATCATGGCAGCATGTCCCTTAGTCCTCCATTGCTACACAGACAGCGGTTATTGTCCTGCGCCCAAGTGTGTGTGTGTGTGTGTGTGTAAGCCGGCCTACTCTTTTTCCTGTTTTCATTCATATTTTATTTTATATGTCGCCTGTGTTTTTTTCTGCTCTTTCCCCTTTGCTCTGGCTGGGTGTTATGAATTGTTTTACATATACTTTAAATATGCGGCATATGTTTTGGCGGTCGCCACTTTTGAATACTTCTGCGGCACAAATTGCTTTTGCACTGCGGCATCTGCTTTGCACAAAGCTTGCCTTAAAGTCGCCCGAATGCGCCAATGAGCATTTCACGGATATTACCCAATTCTGTGGCGTGTTTTGTGGCTTCGCATTCCGCTTTCTTCAATTGTTTAATACAGAACAATAAAGAGCGGCCATATATCTGAATAATACGACAGCCGCATTTTTGGTAAGTCAACAAAAATTATTTGAATAATAATAATGATAATGGGATTTTTTGGAGCCAGCATTTTAACATAACACTTTCCACTTTGAACGTAGTATTAAAGAGAGCTCAAACCATTGCGAAAAAGTCCTAATTTTTTTTTTATTTTCAACTTATGACTTTGGCTTATGGCTTTTCATTTGACCCAGTCACATTAGCAGAATCGTGTTTTCAACTTTATGTAATATTAAAGAAGAGCTCTAACCATGATCAGAAATTCCTGCTTTTTGAAAATCGATTCAGTTTTGACTTTGAAAGTTTAAAAGCTTATTTTATTATGTAAGGTTCAAGTTTTGATCGATCTACTGTGTGCTTTTAAAGGGTTGGAATGATATCAGCTCAGTAGTTTTTCTACTTTACTTTAAGTTCAAATTAAACGAAATATTGCCATAACTAAATGAGGAGCAGACTGGATGTGGCTTGGGTACCAACTATAACTGACTGCCACAAGCTGCGCAGGCTAATTAGCTTAGTTTCATCTACCTAGTGTCCCTGGCCTTATTCGCAAATTTCTGTGCACATTCTTTATCACATTTTAAATCTACCTGAACCTGCCGTAACCCCTGCCCTAATTATAATAAATATAGACACATACTTACATCCATTTTAAATAAGGCCATAAGATAACTGTTGTAATAAAAATTGCACCAAAGCTTTCAACGATTACTGTTTTTAACACGAAATTCAATGCAATAAATTAATTATTTATCTAAAATTACGATAGTCAATTTCTATGCAATCTATGCAATTTCATTTTTTTTGTTTTGTTGTTTTTTTGAAACATTAAAGCAATTTGTATAATTGGATAATGTTTTTGCGGGTCACAGAGTGCAAAGTCAAGCAAAAATCTAAAATTAAAAGCAATCAATGGCCAGAAAAAGAGATGCAGTTGTGTATGTGTATTGTGTGTGAGAGTGTTGTGTGTGTGTGTTGCTGATTCCTTTGGTACGTGCTTATTTTACAGATGCGCCCCAAAGTATGCAAACATTTTTAATTAGGCAGCTGCAATGGGTTTATGCCTTTCTATATGTAAAATGGCATGCAAGAATATCACACATACGCCACATTGCACGCTGATAATTTGTTAATTGAGTTTGAATTGCTATTTGATGTTGTGTTTATTTCGCGGCGTTGGGGTTTGGAAGTGGTAAATCAACCACATACACATTTGATTTATGCCAAAATGCGTTTTCAATGATGTTGGCCAAATAGCAGCAAACACGAATATTATTTTATGCATGACAGAGGCCAAAATCTTGCGTCTGACATAAGCGATTTGGAACTGTGGAGTGGATTATATTTTTGTGATTTTTCTTCTTTTTTTTTTTGGGTGGTTTTTGCTGTGCACTGAACTGTTATAATAATAGTAAGTCATAAATTTTGTTGAGCTGCGACTAAATTTAATTTTAGTTGGCCAGCCGCAGTGCCAAACTCACAGACCAACTTCCCAATCAGCGTTCACTAACTTTTCTCTCGTGTTTTTGATTGTTTTCTGTTTCCTTTTATTTTATGTTTTTTTTTTCTGGTAGGTAAAAGCGGGAAATTATTACAGGGCATTGTACCCAGGCAGGGTTTTTTGTGTATTCCTGTTGTTGTTGTTACTGCTGTGTTTTATGTGCGGCAAGCATAATCTGTAACAAATCTTTTCCTCTGCAAAAACATTTGCCTTACGACGCATAAAAGTTGACATACATCTGTGTACACATTTGTATATATGTATATATTTATGTATATATTTATATTTAGATTTATATATATATATGTATGATATGGACATACGTGTACATTTATAGAAAACTGCAGGCCAGCAAAAGTACAGCAAAGAAAAAAACAAAAAAACAAACACATCCATAAAGAAATGTATAAATATCAACGAGGGTTGAAATTCAACATATTGCAATGAATTGTTACTTGTTACTTCACATAGTTAATTTTCAATCTTGTTTTTTTTCTACATTTCTTAAATTATAAAAGTTTAAAAAGTTTGTTTAAAAAGTTAAAAAAGTATGAATTTAAATCTGCAGTAAATATTTTTGAAATAGCAAGCAATATATGCATATAAAACATACTCCTTAAGCTGTAAACTGCTCGAGCTGCCCTCGAATGTGGTTGTGGAAATAAGCCACAACACAAACAAAGTGCCTAGCTGCTTATATCATTTTTGGGCTGATATTGCAGGGCAACTAAGAAACGTTGATAGAAACAGACAGAGACAGAGAGAGAGAGAGAGAAAGAGAAAGAGAGAGAGGTAGAGGAAAGCGTGTAAGCCACAAAGCCTTTTGTTAGATTTATTTCCGTTTTCGCCACTTTTATTTGTAACTTTTAGCTTTTTTTTTGTTTTTTTTTTGTCATTTTGCTAGCTTGCTTGTTTGTTTTATTTGTTTGTTTGTTTGTTTGTTTACATGTTTGTATATTCGTTGCTTGTTCGTTTGATATGTAATACTTTGCATGGCTTCCTACAGGGAGAAGCAACGAAGGCTCCCAGGCCCAATTGCCATTCGCATGCGGGCAATATTCGAACTGTTGTCGCTTCATGAAGTATTCAATATATCATTGCAAGCAGCATTTGTGTGTTTGTCCCCGAGTGTGAATGTGAGTGTAAATTGAAGTGAATGAATAAATAAATTAAAATTGAGTTTGCCTGAAACTTGTTCACTGACGAAGTGAATCGAGCAAAGAGCTATATATACATATATACGTATATATGGCCAGATGAAAAGAGTGTTTTAAGGCTTACACTGATGAAAAATGTGAGAGCAATTGATAATGCACAAAGTAGAGAAAGTTTTTCATAAAAGAAGAACGAAAGCAGACCAAAAAAGGGTGAGTAAAGCAAGAGCAAAGATACTTATCTAAAGCCAGAAATTACCATATCAATAAAATAAATAAATAATTCAAGGAATGCGCACAGATTGTGTTAGAAGATGACTTCAAAGGACTGTCGAAGGGCTGTAAGTCAGTTGTTTTTAGTCCAAATAAAATAAATAAAGATAAAAATATATTAAAACAATATTTTTCTAGAAATGAGAATTCAAGATAAATTAAAAGTTAAAATAATAAATAAAACAAACATTTATTATAAGTATTGCTGAAACCCCGGAAAAGTCAAATCAACCTTGCAGTTGAAACCCCAAAAAGTAAGCATTCCAAATTGCTCCATAAACATTAAGAAGAGACTCTAATGCAAGCTTGTTGTTACTTAAAATTAATTTGATTTTACTATGGTGGCATTTTAAGCATTTCATGGCCGAAGTGACAAAATCCTATTTGTTTCTGGCAAAAAACTATGCGCAACCTAATAAACGATTTTAATTATTAATTTCGCAACTTCTCCGCTAGCACAACACGAAGCCGAAATTTTACACCCAAAACTTCGCTGTAGTCGTAAATCCTCGGCTTTATTCCACAATATTACGGCATAATTAAGCTGCACTCGCTACTTTTACTCTGCTGCTACTCAGACCCATCTCTCTACTGCGGCTGTTGTTTTCTGCAGAACATATGACCTTAAAAAAATGAAAGTGGCAACAAAAAATCGTGAAATATTACCTGACTACCACATACTCTGCTTAAGTTTACAATCCAGAATGAGGCAAGATTTTTGAAAACTGGACCTAAAAGTAGTTGCTGAAAGACAATCAATTTGTGGCAAGTGTTCAAATTCTGAATTGAATATTTTTGCTGCACACTTTAAGTGCATTCTGCTTTATTTGATACTTTACTACATATTTTGGCCTGTTGCATTTATTAATGCAGCACTTTAGACATTTTATGCTTGGAGGGTATAAAAATGGCTCCAAGTGGTAATTAAAAATTCGCCACACTCAGCCCAAAGTCGCACAGCAAAAAAGAAAAAATACACAGCAAAAAAAAAAAATGGTTATTATGCCATAGAGCTGCTGCGGCAAGACAAGCTTTAATAAGTTGCACACACACACACACACACACACACACACACACACACATACACACATACACACACATACAGATACACACAACACACACAGAGGACTTAACTAGCACACATTGCCTTTGCACATTACGTATACGCAACGTTTACAAATGAAGCTGGCAGCTGGATGAGTCGAGTGATAAAGTGAGCAAGTGCAAGCAAGACGGAGCATTAAAAACAGCACACAAGCTGACTGTCAACGATATTACACACACACACACACACACATCACACACACACACAGAGGCACTCCAAAGCACTCCAAAGCACAACTAAATTTTGTATAAACTAACAAGAGAAACTTCTGGTCTCCCCACGATTGTTGCCAGCTGATAAAAGAGGAGGGTTTTTGTTTGGGTGAGAAACAACAATTTCGCTAAATTACAAACAATGCTTATTTGTTGTTTATCTGTGTAAACTATCTACTTCTCTCTCTCTCTCTCTCTCTCTCTCGGGGCATGTGGTATGAGGCATGTCGCAGGTGGTTGTAGTAGCTCCTGCTGCTGCTGTGTAATTGAGTTGATAAAGCTCTCGGTCGCTTTATTGTAATTTACGTAATGCATGCAAAGTTAATTACTTCAGGGAGACCTCCGTAATTAGAAATGTGATTGAACGGCGGAGGGCGACCAACTCCACTGCCCCGGACCTTAACTCTCTGCCCCTGCCACACCAATCCCCAATGCCACAGTCAGGCTAAAAAATAAGCCTTGGCCATTTGTCAACTTTCTGGTTGTCTTATTCCATTATTTTCCAATTTGACAAATCGTGCCGTTGTCCAAAAGCATGCATTATAAAAAATTATTGTTATTGCTGCCACTGACTTTGCAGACATTTTCAATTAGCCGACAGTTTCTCCCTTGTCTTAGCCGTTGTTGCCATTTGTAGCTTGTCAGGCGATTACCTCGACCTCTTTTCCTTCCTGTGTTTGCTACTTTTGCAATTCATAGTCGTAAATTGAATTTCAATCAACGAAACTTTGCAGACAACAATAATGTATTTTGTTTATTGGGCGACGAGTCTCGCCAAATTGCAATTGGCAATACGAAAGGCTATAAAAAACATCCTGCTGCAGCTGCAATTGTACTCCATTTTTTTTATAGACAAAGACACAGTAGAGAATAGAAATTAAGTGAAAAAAGTATATATATAAAACTCAAGTGTTTATCTATTTGAAAACCAGTGTTTTTATTTTCTTAATGACAGCGAAGATTTTTCTTAAATGTAGAGAAAACTTGTCTAAATTCTTGGGCTTTTTTTTCATATGTGCGCAGAGAATTCTTCCATTAGCTTCTTTAGTATCTTTAGACTTGATATATGCAACATTTTTAGATAGTTTATAAATTGACATTAAAACTTAACCAGAACAAATTTTGGAAAGTATTTTTCAACTTTATAGAAATATGTTGCTTAATGATAGACAATATTTCTGAGAAAAAGTTGAACAACCTTTTTAATTTAAGTAATCTTATTTCGCTTACTTCGGATTGTGTCTAAACTCTATAAATTTTCTAAATGGAAGCAATGGTTTATTAAAATGCAATAAATCAAGATTAAGTTGGAATAGTTCACATAGAAGCTGGCCGGCGGATAGATAGGGGGTTATAAACTTCACCTAATAATTAATATAGCTTCTGTAAAACGAGCTGACATAAACTGACATAGAATGACATTGTTTCCCATAAAATATTAATCTACGAATTTAATAAATAATCGCTTGTGTTTGTCCGTTTGTCTGTTTGATTATCGACAACAATATTATTCCACAGAGATGTGTGTTTATGCGATCGAAAATAGGGAATAATTCATACTGACAATTTTAATCACATTTTATGTGTCCTAAATGGTTTTTCATGCAAATTATTCATTATTCGGAAATAAAACAATTTATAATCAATTTTTTCGACGCGTTATTTGTTCGAGAGCAATTTAGGCGAAAATGCGAACAGGTTGCATACACACATAACAACACACACACACACACACACGCAGTATGCATGAGCTGTGGCATATTGATTTAAATGGTATTTTTGTGTTGTATTTATTTTGTTTTTCGATTTTTATATTATTCTTGATTTTGACAAACATCGAATATTTTGTAGTTTGCTGAACAAACCAAACTGGAAATATAATTTGCAAGTTACATCAGACACACGCACAACACACACACACACACAGTGTACTTAAATACTCATCAGGAGCAAATATTGTTGAATTTGTGTTGAATCCTTAAATGCCGCTAGGCATTTGAGCACTTAGTCAAATCCCAACTTGGATTTATGTACGCATATGCATTTCCTGACCGCAAAAAACTTTACCAAAAGCACTCATTTCCAATACTCCTCTCTCTCGCACTCAACGACCCCTCCACCCCGCTCCCCACCTTGCTGTCACAAGTGGCATGCATTGGCAAAAGTTCAGGGCTATATTGTAAAGACGTAAGTGGCAACAACTTTTCCAATTGCAAAAGAATTTACAAGTGTGGAGAGCAAAACAATCTAAACTTATGTCTAAATATTTGAGCTAGAGCATCCAAATTATGAATGTTGCAAAAATACTTTAAGTTTATATAATATATAAAATTTAATAATTGTTATTGCGCTTTTCATATTAGAGTTTAACTATTTTCTGCTTTAATTATTATAATTAATTAAATTATATGAATTAATGCACTGTCGAAAATGTTGATCTTAAATTATTTAATACAATAATGGGAATTTTGCCAACACATATGAATGAACTCCCTGTAAGTAAAGATAAACCCTGCTTCTAAAAAACAATACTTTCTGAATAAGGTTAGTTAAAGTTCGAATATTTTAAATTACTTCCACTTTGATAGACACCAAAAATATAACCGCAACTAAACGTAACAGTTTGAAAAGTTGAACAAATGTTCTAAATACTGGCTTTGTTTTATGGCCATTTAGATATGTACGGATATATAAAGTGTAGTTTTGTGGCTGAGTTATCATAGATTGTGCTGGGCAATGCTTGGAGAGGGGGAGCAAGAGGGGTTTGGAATGCTGTGGCTATCAGGCGTCGCATTGGGTCAATGAGAATATGCAGACAGAAGTGACGCCAAAACTTTTTCGATAGTCGAAACTTAAGTGCCGGCGACTGCCAACGAGTTGCCACTACCCCTATATCTACCTATAGATATATATATATATATATATAGATGGAGAGAGCGAGAGGGATGGAGATAGAGAGTGTGTTTCGCTGTGTTTTGTTTTTGGGCTCTGACTTTTGTTCAAGCCAAAAAGTTGCCCGGCCACTAACCATAAATTAAGTGCAGCTACTTTTTCTTAGATGCACTGAATCCTCTTTTGTTTACTGCTTATATATGATAATTATGTGCTTTCCCAATGTAAATATATACTTATATATATATGTATATATATATGTGTGTATAAAGAGTAGTTTGTAAGTTAGCTCCTTGTATTTAATTAATGCCTCAACAGTTCAAGGTGCAAGAGCGAAATTTGCCACATTGCTTGTGGCGCGATTTCTAATTAGAAAATTCGCCAACTTGCAACCTGCAATTTGTGTGTGTGGCACACATTTTTCAATCGCGCTGCCACTGGTGCAATTGTTTTTACTACCCGCCTTTGGGCCACAAGCTTGACTTGACTTTTTTGATTGACATTGACGTTATTTTTTGCCAATTTTTACAAAGGTCGCCCCCCTCGCATTTCGTGTTGTTTCTGTTGCTTTTCGGGGCCAATCAATTAACAGCGGTTTTCCTTTGTTTGCCCATTTTCTCGTTTTCTCTTTTGGTTTTTTGAAATGCTGCATGCTTTGTGGCGGGCTCCGAGGTGTTGCCACATCTCATGGCACAGTTTAATTGCACGCTTTACAGTCTAGCAAAATTCTTTGATGTTCGTTTCCCGTGGTTTGGCTGCTTTCCATTTTGTCGAGTATTTACTTTGAAAATTACAACTGAAACTCAGTTAAAGCATTTTTTGTTGACACTTAAAAATGTTTTGGGTCGTAGATTTATTTACTCTTAATGGGTTTCGGGTATGACAGAGCTCAGTCCAACTGCTGACAGCTCAATTTCATTATAAATTTTCAAAAAAGTTGTTCATAATTTGTTTGGCTCAAATGGTATCCGAGTAAAAAATGCAAAGAGAATCTTTTCTGAAATTCTGAAAATAGTAATCAAATCTGATCTCTGTATGTAAGCATAGGGAACTAAAATACCCTAAAAAAGAGATATATATTTATTTAAATTTTGGAAAAATTCACCCTGAAGTGAAGAGATAAAAACCTTGGTTTCTGGGAAGCTACAACTTTAAATTTTTAATTTTACTTTCTTTAGTAGGTTTATTTACCTTTGGTGCCAAAAGTTCAGCGAATTTCTAAAAGACCGGATTAATGTATCACGGTTGAACTTGCTTGGGCTTGCTTAAAGCTGCTGAAAGGGAGCCCAGTTGCCGTTGATGGAATTTCCCAGTGCGCCAAAAATTCTGTGCTCAAGATGCACACGGCAAAGTTTTGGCATATTTTGTTGTTGCTGGTGCATTCCTTGAGTATTTGGCCTTCAATGCAACTGTAAATTATGCAACTGTAATTGTTTGCAAAATAGTTTAAGTTCGCTTTGTTTTCAGCAGTTTGCTGGCTGCAAATGCCGCAGAAGGCATTTATCATAACAGGTGACAACTGGGAGCGATGTCTCCGCAGCAATCTCCCACTCTCTCTCTCTCTCTCTCACACACTCGATTGCTGTCTCTCTCAGCCATTTTCGGCACTCAGTGTAATTGAGCGGCACTTGAAAAATATGCGGCTCATTAGCTGCAGGCCCCCAAAGGTGTTGGTGGGCCGATCCCCGAAGAGTTCGACAGTCAGAAAGATAACTCATCATACAGCTGTGTGGAGTGGCGCGGACTGAAGTGAAGTGGTTTGAGTAAACACACGACTGCACACGTAAATACACCATGCACACACACTCACACACACTCACATACAAACACGTAAGCTGAACTTAACGCTTGACTGATTTCTTTAGCCTCAAACAAAATTGGCTCGGCAGGAGTGATGGCAAATACATACATATGTATATAAAAATTATTTCCAGCAACTGCTGTTGCTGCTGCTGTTGCTGTTGCTGCTGGTGCTGTTGCTGCTGCTGCTGTTGCTCCTCTTACACTCTGCAAAAACACGCCTTTATTTTAGAGATTTGTCCTAGTTTTGATGCCAAGGTTAACCCTGCGCTCTCTTCAGCATATACTAAAAATCAATGCTTTTCTTTTCCTATTTTCGAAGAAAGATTTTTTGTATTTGAAAAAAATATGTCAAATTTCAGCGTGTTATTTTACATATATATAAGGAACCCTCAACATTCGTTTTTAATAAATATTTAATAAATATTAATCTCTTAACATCATACATTACATTACAAACATTTTAGATAGTTTATAAATTCATTTTAGATAGTTCTAATTTCAAAAGAACTTAATTATTTTTTCTACTTTTTAGAAGAGGATTTCTTAATAATAGAAAATATTTATTTTATTTATTTATTTATTTTTCAGTTCGATTTTTTTCTGAGTGCAGATATCCATCTACTGCTTATATGTGGTCTACGTGCAGCACTTCTCAACTTCTCAGCTTGTGTTTGTGTTTGGGCTTAAGTTTTGATACGTGCTCTGCTTAAGTAATTTTTTTTTGTGGGTAACACGCCGGCATTTTGATTCTCATTGGGTTCCGATTACATGGCGTATACGTAATACGTAATACGTAGCATAGGCTAAAGTTTTAGTTTGCGTACGCTCATCAGCACCGTGGCAATTTTGGCTGGTTGCAACAAGTTGTGTGGCAAGGCCCTCGATAAACAATAACTTTAAGCTCAAGCTACGCTTCGCTTGGTTGCTTATACGCAACACTAGTCACAGTTTCACCATAATTTCACCTTTAACGCCTGCTGCCACTTTCACTTATCATCGATGGCCAACTGTTATTCTCCCTCTCCCTCTCTCTCTCTCTCTCCATCTCTCTCTCCATCTCTCTCTCTATTTTGCATTGCAAATCCGCTTTCCGTGTTGTTTTGTGCAACAAAACATTCTTTTGTTTTTCATCATTTCTAGTTTTGCACACCCAAATGTAAGCCACAATTCTCTCTAGTTTTTCGCACAACGCTCTGCCCATATTGGCCTGTTTTGAAATTTTGCCAGGATTATTGAATGAAATTTTAAGCTCTTTATGACCTTAAATGCCTTCGTTCGCCAAATTTTCATTTTTCGGTAATTTCTCTTGCATTGTGTTGTCGCATTTTGGTAGCATTCGTTTTGAAATAATTTCGAATAGAGGCCTACAACAAGAGACTGCGCAATACTCTGTTAGAAATGGAATACCAGCGTTTTCCGATTTTTGAGTGCAGATCGGGCACGGAAAAGTAAATGTTTCATGTTGCAAGTCTCTAGCTTAAAGTGTGTCGTGAAAAGTTGACAGTTGACGTGCAGACAGCATGACGAACATTGCTCAAAACCAATTTACTCCTTTGTATCTTCGCTAGCAGAGTATAAAAAATTGTTGCAATACTTTTTGCCATGTGCACATAATGAGCATTTTATGCCACGTTTTCGACAACTTCTGACACTTCCTTTTAAAAACGCATTTTCAGCTTTTTGTTGTTTTAAATAGTGTGTGCAGTTTCCCTCTCTCTCTCTCTCACTCTCTCTCTCTCTCTCTGTGTGTGCCGCTCTGTTGTTATATTTCTATCTCTCTTCTGCTCTGGTGGTCGGTTCATGTTTTCATTAATGTGCTGGCAGCGTCAATTTGGTAAACTCAGCAGGCATAATCTCCAGCGCATAAAATGCGCATTAGCAAACTATTACTGAAATCCCCAAGGTGCCATTTGCCATGACCAGAGCTGTCGTTTCTCATGCTCTCTCCACCCCCCTCTCTCTCTCTCTCTATCTCTCTGACTGTCTCTGTCTCACCCTCTCTCTGTGCTGCATCGTGTGCCATTTGCAATGTAATTTGTGACGCCTAATAAAATGCCAAAACACTCAGTAAAAGTAAAATAAATAAAAAAACGAGAGAAAAATGTGCATAAATTATAAGACAGCAGCAGTCGCAGAGCAAAAGTGTGAAAAATTACGCACACGCCCCACTCCCAACTCCCTCAACTCCCTCAACTCAACAAAACTGCGGAGCACCCCAAAGTTCCTAAAGCAACCGCAAAAGCCAACAGAAAAAAGACATAGAAAAACAACCAGCGAACATTTTGCTTGGAATACACTCAGAAAATAGAAAATCGCCCTGAATTTTAGATGTTCGCCAAGAGTTCCTCACTTATTCTTATAAAATTTAGAAAAATACTAGAATAAAAAGTATATAATTTTATTTGCTTACTATTTTCTGAATTACAAAAAAAGTTTTGGCTTTCTCCTTTTTAGAAATGCATTTCTTAATAATAGGAAACATTTCTAAGAATGGAAAAAAACTATATTTTTGGTATTATCATTTCAGGCGAAAGCTTTCTAAATTTATGAAAAATATTTTCATAAAGTTAGAAATGGTTTTTAAAAAGAGAAAAACTTTATAATTATACTTGTAGAGAGACTTTCAAAATGTCAGAGTGATATTTTTCTGAGTGTATCGCTACTCTGCCAGCAGTCGAAATAACTGACGACAGGCGAATAATTTAATTTGCTTTTAATTTTCACTAAGAAAGTTTTAGGCGCAGTTTCCCCAATATAATTTCTTATGCTCCGTGCAAGTCGCTGGATAGCTGATGCGCATTTAATTATGCCCCCATTTTTCTACTTTTTCTTTTATATATTTTTTCATTTGCCTGGAAATTGAGAAAAATGCGTGGGACTCCGACTAAGTTTTTGTGCAGAGTGAATGTTTTAATGTTTGAGGTTATAGTTGGGTATATTTAAATTTTGACATTTTTGGACCATTATGTGTTGCAGAACTTTTAGAAATTTCCTTTTGTGTAACTAAAAGAAAACTAACTGTTTTTGTTTTCAAATAATATCATTTTACACTATTCAAATATGCATTATTTGTTTAATAAAAAATAGCAAGTGCCCACTCAAAATGGGTGAGAAAGGTATAATGAAGTCATGTAAAAGTGTGCAACAGAAAGAAAGAAACATCTGCGAAGGATATATTCTTGATATGCATCAGGAGACGAGTCGATCTAGCCGAGTTCATAATACTAGTAGGCTTATCTATTTCAAAGCTGGATTCTTTCCAACTCTTTTGTAACGGTTTTTCATTGGCTTGCTTTTATCGATACTGAACACTCTCAGCCGCATTGTTAGGCATTTTCATTTGAGACATGAGTTTTAAAATTGCTGAAGTTGAACTAAATGGCAATAACTTCTTAGCTTGAGAAGTTTACAAATAGTTTTATAGTTTTTTATCTGTATAAAATAATCTTGTTTATATAATGGGAAGTAAGTTAGCACTTGCCACATGCTGATTACCGTTATATGCTTCTATAGGGTATGTAATTGTCAGCATTAGACATATGAAAAATGTTGCCTATTGTTTTAGTTGTTATTGTTGAGTTTTGTGTCATAACTTTGACTGTTTTTGTGCGGCTCGAACAGTTGAGTTGAGTTCAGTTTGGATTTGTGTTTGTTCAGTTTCTCTCTTGTGCCATTTGTTTGCTTAGTGACTTGGCTTGTGCTGTGTGTGTGTGTGTGTGTGTGTGTGTGTTGGTTGTGTTTATTTTAACTTTTATTGTTGTTGTTGCTGCTGCTTTGTTGTGGCATTGTTTCTCTCTGTGCGCTGATTGAAATTAAGCGCATTTGAAGAGGCGGCTCACAAAATGTTGCCATAGTTCAAGTGGCTGCTGTTTGCGCATTGTTTCACATTCCTGGCAAATTATCCGGCAAGTTTCGAGTGACACAAATGAATTCGTATATATACATATATATATATATATTGTTCTCTGTGGCATTTTGTGCTAATTTGATAAACATTTGTGTGAGCTGTGTGTGTGTGGCACCAATAAATATGCGGAAATAGTCATAATTAATTTGAGTGCCCTGGAAAGCAGGCATCATTTGTTTTCATTATGCTTATTTCGGCTATAAAATGTTTGCCGTTTCCATTTTCATTTGCAAAATGAGGCTAAGATTCACTTCATATCTGTATGCTTTGCTTTTTATCTTCATAGCATTTTTTTTTAGATATGTGGGTTACCTCCTATGATTGCCAGCTGGGAATGCTCCGATTAATATTCGAAGTAAAATATTAAATAATGTTGCTGCTTATTAATTTCAATAACTTTGCTCTTTCAAATTATAATAAGTTTGCCAACTCTGATAATACAACTAAAGAGTGGACAAAAAAAGTTTCCAACTAGTTTATAAATTATGTTTATGAGCTCAAAATTTGAAAAGTTTGTCAAAACTGGTTTTATAATTATGCTGAATATGAAAGTTTATGAATGATTTTTATGGATTTTAATATTTAAAATAATTAAGCAATTCTACTGAATGCTCTTTGGTCATGATGAGCGCTTGAAATTAATTTTAAATAATAAATAAATATCGTCAAGATGTCACACCGAATTGTATTCCAGTTTCAGTTCTACCGAAGTTTATTTCAAGTTTTACCAAAAGTGCAATTAGATTCTACCCATAGAACTCAATTATTTTGCAGCTGCATGCATAACATTTGTTCTAGTTGATGCAAATGCGATTTCAACATCCGCTTGACAAATTCGCCAAAAATTCCAAATACCGCGTTAAAGTGTAGAAACTGGACCATAAATAATGTAACTCTAGTGGCCCTGGCATTAATTCAATGCAAATGCAAATGAACAGTGCTCAATACTCAGTTCGATAGTCAGATACTGCAGTAAATCGAATACTTTTCAGTTCATTGTGGGATGCAAGGCCTGTTTTTAATGGAATCAAAATTTAGGGCTTGGGTGGAGGCATGTTTAACGCTTAGTCCATTTGAAATGGATATGAAGCCGAGGCAACTAATGTGTGGCAAGCAGCAGCAGCAGCAACAGCCGGCTGTAATTGTACCCACTGACCTATGCCACACACACACCCTTTTAATGCGAAATGTGCACACACATTTAAGAGCCATTGAATTTTCCGTTCATATTTAGCTGCTGCAGGCAATGACGAGTTTCCAGAGTGAGAAGAGTGACGCAAGCATCAGCGACGCGAACGAAAAATGCCAACCATTGCTGAAGTTTTCCACAAAAGCAAAACTTAAACGCTGAGGCTAGTTGTGCAGAAAACAGCAGAAGTTGAGTTTTTGGCCACCTGACCGTTGCACAATATGTGCTATGTGACTGAAATGTACAATTCGGCAAAATCGGACAAAAAGCGAGGACAAACACGCCAGCAGAATCATTAACTGGTAGCATCTGTTTCACTTGAGGTATATCCAAAAGATATTAAATGCATTAAAGTTGGGTGAAAAAGTATTAAAATTTAAGTATTTTAGTATTATAGAATAACTTTTTCAACTTTGGATGCAATATTAAAGGGGAAGTCAAATCATGATCAAAATGATCATTGAAAAGCTTTGACCCATCCATATTAACTTTTTTTGGGAGTATATTTTAATACGAATTTCGAGGCAGAATAGAGCTTGAAACTTTTAGTGTACTTTTGATTCAGATATCAAACCAACCTTAGTTAAAGCTCGGCGTTTTTCAACACTCACGCCGCTGTCAGTCAGTCAAATCAATCTGTTTGTTAATAAAGATGTTATTTCTTTGTTGGATTGATTGTGCTCTCTATGTACTTTAAACTCCACCTGTGTTATTTGATAACAAATGTTGCCCTACTTTAGTTCAGTCTAGCAAAAACATATGTTTCCTACAATGTCATAAACTGTGGATTTATGGCATGCTTCAATCAATTTACTCATAAAACTCACCCTGCCAAAATTGACCGACATTGCAGAGAGGTGGCTGAATGCAGGCGTGTGTACATGTGGGTGTGCAGTTGTGTGTGAAGGTGTGTGTGTGCTTACGTGTGTGGTATATAAACACGTTTGGCCAGCAGCATATGTGGGTTGAAATGCAATCTAAAGCAAGGCACTAAACAAAACTTAACAAACTGTTGACTCGCTTTTGGCCAGCCGCAAAATGCATGTTGCAGTATATCGAGGCGATTGTGTAAATTGCAGTATACGATGGCCAATGCGACCGACCAACCCGGCAAAACTGGCAAAGAATAAAACCAACGGATTGGAAAAGTGCGCCAAACCAACACACACACACACACACAGACAGACAGACACACACACACCACACACCACACACAGGGAGAAACACAAACAGAGAATCGCAGCCACAAATGCGCTGAATGTTGTCCTAGAAAAAAACCAACAAGCGCAATGTAAAATGCCGAAAATGCCAAAAATGCCAAAAATGCCAAAAATCTGTGAGATAGCACGTAAAACATAAAGAGTTTGTTACACCCTGCAGCTGTGCAGGATTTCAGTGTTTCGATTTGTGTGAAAAGATTGAGAATTTGTGCATTAACCAAACACTGCAAAGTTACAGTTGTAGTTGTAATTACAGTTGTACGAGACGGAGCTGAGCATTGTTTACCTCAATTGATTGGTTCTCGCTGCCCGTTTGCTAACTGCATCTGTAATTCGTGTTATGTAAAAAAAGAGCTACTTCCTTGGCTGCTTATTGATTTTTCACTGAATTCATTAAATTAATTAATTCACTTAACATATCCTCAAAATGCGAAGATTTGAATTATTTCAAGATTTGTCATAATAAGATAACAGAAAAATATAAAAATCACTTTTTTTTTTAGAAAATCTTCTTTTTTTTACACTTTATATTTATATTTATGAAATTATTCATTTGTGAAGCATATTTTTAAAAATTGTTAAAGTAGGTAAATTATTTTGCAAGTGGTAAGATTTCTAGTAAGGCATGAATCGCTGCGATGCTTACATTTAATAGTCACATACAGAGCATGTGCTAGTCGAGCATACTTCAGCCAATACTTCTACTCACATTTGTGTTGCATAACGGGAATTGCTGGACATAAAACAATTGGCAACGGTATTTCCGTTACAAGTGTGCTATTCCCGTTACACGCTTCGTGTGCGATTAGTTGAGCTGCAAGGAATAATGACAGCTGAGAAGAGCCTGGAAAACCCATGGATTAATTGAGTGATGAGGTGGAGCTGTCATCTGGATAACGGATAATGGATGCTGGCCGCCATCGAATAACACTTCAATTTGAGCGCTGCACGTTCGATGTCGCTTAATGGCCCAATCCGGGCTCAACTCATCGCAGCTATCGAGTATCGAATGTGTTTATTCAACACTTAAGAAAGCTCGCTGCTCTCTGGCGATGCGTATCGATTGACAACGCCCGCTTGCATCCCATCATCATGGCATCATGCCATCATGCCATCAATATTAATATCCATTCACACATTGAGGAAGAGTACTTTCCCAGTTTACAGTTATGCTTACATTAATGGCAATAAGCTTTTATCTTATGCCTACTCGCTTGTTCTTCTTCTTTAATTGTTATGCACTTTCCAAAGCAATCACCCTGTTTTCTATGCTTGGGTTTCATAGCAGGCAGCCATTGCTCTAATAGCTTACTTTTGTAGTTGTACAAAAATTGTTGTGAAATTAGTTCTAAATACAAGAAAATGTTTCTAGCTTCCGTGCAATTTTATAAAATGCAGGACGATTGTTTTCTGAATGTAAGAAGGAAATTAGTTCCACAAAGTATATAGATGCTGACCATCTGTCCGTCCGCTTGTCTGTCAATCTAGAAACTTTCTGCACTCATGTCCTTTATTTGCCGTTTTATACGTTAGGCATTTATTATTATTGAAATGGTGGTTTGTGGTAAACGGGTTCAACAACTTTTGAAGTCTCATTTCTAATATAGGGCTTGGAACTGTTACTGCATGATATGTTACTGCATGATACTGTTGAGCGAATAGCAATTTGTCAAGATGTGAGAAACTAGATGGGGGATGTGAGACGCGTTTTGCTTTTGTTCTTAAATTGCAATTGTGTCGGCAATTGGCTTATAAAAGGCTTACTGATAAACTGGCCAGCTGCCAGTGAAATGTTGCTGCTGCAGTTGCTGCCACAACGTGTGTGACTTGACTGTCATCAGGTCACAGACCAGGGCCAGGCTTTTGGCTGCCTAACTGGCAACATCCCGAGCAGGAGCCGTGCAAAAGTGTCGCATTTATCTCATGTCCACACTTGACAAACGTGACACGTAAAAACAAATACAAAAAGAGATAAAAAGAAACACTCATTTCATATCAGTTCAAACTATTTTCAGTTGGACAAGTGTTTCTCACATTGCTGTGACTAAGCCGAAGGCTTAATCGTTGCCTATTTAAGTTGGTCAACAACTAAAGAATCAGTTGCATTCATTTGCCATTGCTCAGCATGAATCGTTCTGCAGTCGATTTTCTGGAATATATCGAGCAACTCATTGAACTGGAGCATACGGATAATGAAAAGTGCTCAGCCAGATTGACTGGCATCAGTGGCTTACGCATCTGGTTTCCAGATCTCAGACAGCCATATATCTTTGCCCAATCGGATTATAAATATCAGAAGAATTTGCAGTTTATCGATAGGATGAAAAAGTGCTGGAAACGATTGAAAAATGTGCTCAAAAAGTGTCTTTTTTCGAAAGAGGCAAGAAAAACTGAAATACGAATTGCAATAAATTGCGGGGAATTAAATTTAAATCTACGAAATCTGTGACTTTGACATATGTATATATTGATAACAGCGTTGTTGAACAAATACATGATAATTTTTGTTAATTTGTTTGAAATCTTTTTTTTTAATTTAAAATAATTTTAATTTATATGATAATTTATTGCTATTTATTTTTCTTATTTTGCTATAATTCTTAGGCATATGCAAGGCATTAAAAATCCCATAAAATTTTGCCACATAATCCAGATTGGACATCTGTTTGGCCAAATTAAGCGCACCTAAGCCATAAACATTTGTTTTATGTATTTGTTGGTAATTTTCATAAATTCAGTGCTCTGCCAATTAAATGAATAAAAATAATTTGCGCTGGCTCAGGCCAAAAGTGAAAGCCGAAACAACTTAATTTTTGCGGCTAATGAAAATATATTACCAAAGGGGCTGAGATGGGAAAACCCGAGAACTGAGAAGCTAGAACCAAAACAAGCCATAACTTCATTAGGCGCACTGGAGCGACACGCTGTGCGATATATCTGGCAAGATGAGTACTTATAAACTGCGAAATATCTAAAAAAGAGAAAGAGAAGGAGAAGGAAAGAGACAGACAGACAGAGAGAGAGAGAGAGAGAGAAAGAGTGGAAAGCTGTAGATATTTTGAACGGTATAATCAATAAAAAGCGCTAAACACAAACATAAATAAAAAGGATATGCGAATGCGGCACGAATTTATTAGCCATCAAGAAAACCCAAGACGGAAGAAAAAAAATTGAGTACATATATAAATATAACAACATATATAGAGTGTATTTGTGGGTTGGGGTGTGTTTGTGTGATGGCCACGTCAATGGCAGAAAAATGATAAAAATAAATAAAAGTCTGTTTTCTGGGTGCGCTGAAGCGTAGGACGCGTAAGCAGTTCAAGGACCCGGCTCGCCGCATGATTTATTTACTTTCCAACTGTCTTCTTTCTTTGCTGTCCTGATGACCTGCCACACACTCATATGCGTGGGTGTGTGTTGGTGTGTGTGTGTGTTAGTGTATGTGTATGTTGGTGTGTGTTTATAGTGGTTCAATTGACGCTTAAGTGAGGGCACATTGCAAGACATTTTATGGGGTACGTGCAACAGCGCAAACAAATTTACATGACACTGAACTCTGCCTCGGCCTGTTGGCTCTGAACTCTGTGGTACTTACCTGAGCAGAGTAACCATGCCTTATTCTTTTCTCTTTGGCAATTTGAGACGCATTATTGAAAGATTGATGAAACTTTCGGGCAGTGTACAACACTCAGCTGACTTTCGACTATCGAACGGACGCAAGATAAATGACTTCCAGGTTTTGGTTTGGTTTCTCTTTTCGGGGTGGCACCGGCTAAAAGTTATTGCGGTCTGTGTGGCGCTTATAATGAATAATGAAAGATTTGCTGCCTTTTATTTTCGGGCGTTTTATTGTCGAAGACCAAACAATAAAATACTGCCTGTGCCATATTGGCTAAAACGGTTCTCTGGCCCTTACCACAACTTCATTTCTCCATTGCCACTCCCCAAACAATTTAGTCGACTATCATGTGAGAAAACCATTGAGCAGTATTCACACTTTGATTTCGTGGTTCTCTCTGTGTATGTATAAATATATACATATATATATGTATGTGTGCGTATTAATGGCTTTTATAACGCTTCCTGCTGGCCCGAAAATATATCTTGTTTTGGCTCTAGGATCTCTTTCTGTGTGTGTTTGTAGCTAGGACCAATTTGACTGTCAGCAACTTTCTTTTGATGCCAAATATGACCAAAAATGTTTCTTTTTTTTCAGTTTTTTCTTTTTGGCTCGTATGTAGATGTGTACATTTATTCCTCAGGGACCATTTGATTGAATGCTGGTCATAATTGCCGTTTTTGCTTCATTTCACGTTCGTTTCTTCATATATTCCTTTGATATGTTGGCTCCGGTTTCAGTTTCAGTTTCGGTTTCGGTTTCGATGTCTTGACAAATGCTTTGCATTGATTGCTGCTGTTGGGGTTCCAAATCGCTTTGGGGCTTCCTTTTCGGCTTGTGGTTTTTTGTATTTGAAGCGAATTTATTTTCATGCAGAAGAGTTTGCCCAGAAATTGTCACAAGGCTTTAATAAATGCTTTCCCCAATCAAACTTGTTGTGATGAAAGTATTAAATGAAAGACAGCATTTTGCTAGCAGCTATGCAAATTATCAGCTCAATCCATTGCCAACTTTCTAAAAACAACAATTTTGGACTTTAAACTTATTTCACTTCAATTGGTATTGTCCGTATTATCAGCAGGCAAAGGCTAAGAGTTGTGTTTATGCTGTGAGCCCAATGGGGAAATAAGTTGGTAAAAGAAAATAAATAAATAAAATTACTTGCAAATTATTAAATATTTTAATGTGATCGAATTAGAAATCAATAGGTATATTTAAAGTTTATTTTTATTATTTCTAATTTTTCTAAGAACACATTGTGATTTGCGAAAAAGAAAGAAAGAGTGTAAAATAAAGTAAATAAATAAAAGATACACTTGTAAAGATACAGATACAGATACAAATACAGACACAGATACAGATATAGGTACAAATGCAGATATAGATACGGGTACAGAAACAGATACAGACACAGACACAGATACAGATATACGTACAGATACAGATATAGGTACAGATACAGATATAGGTACAGATACAGATATAGGTACAGATACAGATATAGGTACGGGTACAGAAACAGATACAGATACATATAATTGATTAGCTGCTCATATTTCACGTGGCTCTGATAAGAAACACAGCTTTTGCCAATCGCAACATATTTTCATATTGAACAAACTAAAATCTGCAACAAACTAATCATCAGCAATTGACAGTTGGGCTCAGCTGAGAAAATGCATATATTTATTCCTAGTATTAACTATATAATAAATAAAATGATAAGTATGTGTAAAATAAACTATTAACTATAATATTATAATGAACAATACAAAAGTACCTTCAGTTTCCGCTGAGGTATAAATTAGTAAATATAATTAAAATTAATTTATGTGTGATTCTATTACTAATTTTTGACTTGCTCGCTCAGCACCTAATTATACGAATCCTTAGAAAAGGAGTCAAGCAAACTGATTAAATCCGTTTGGACAGCAAAGCTACTTTGCCAGCTTTCAGCTGCTTCCTTTGTTTGTGAATTTCTTAATACATATTAGACTGTAGTTATTTGTGTGTGTGTGTGCGTGTGTGTGTTGCCAATTAGATGCTAACAATTTGGCCAAATTACTGCACTGTCAGATGGGGGAGGCAGACATGTTGTCAGAGCCGGTGAGTCTTCTGCTCCACAAAACTGTTTACGGCTGTCACGAAGAGCGACAGGAAGGTTGACCGCCAGTTTTTTTGGTTTTTGGTTTTTGTTGTTTTGTTTTTTGGTTTTTGGTCTGTTTGAAATTTTCATTGGTTGCCACGCTCGCCTCGCCAGGTGTCCACGTGTCCAGGTGTCCAGGTGTCCAGTGTCACATCGTGCACCCTGGAGGCGCGTCCGACATTATTTTTGTTTTTTGTGCTTTATTTTTGCATACTTATTTTTGCTTTTTGCTGCGTGTTGTGTTCTGTTTTGATATTTTTAATTAAACACATGGGCCACAAAAAAAGGAGGCTCTTGTTGTTTGGGTGCCTCCCTCATTTTCGTGTTTAATAAATTAAGCCATTTCATTTCATTTCATTTCATGTTGTTTTGTTTTGTTTTGTTTTGGACGCTTTTCTCTCTCGTTGTGGCTGTTACTTTGGGTTTTATTGTTGCTCTACCTGTGCGTAAGTAAAACCTGTGGCTCATTAAGACGACTACGTGAGCATTTAGCAGGCATGTTAGAGGGCGTTGACAGTGGCTGGTGAGGGGGAGTGGCTTGTGGCAGGCAGGCGTGGCACGTGTTGCTTTTGTGGCATTGTTTACGTTTTGAGCGGCGCCTTTCTTTCTCTTGTTGTTGCTGTTCTCATTGTCTTGGCGAATTCATTTTTATGGCATCGACGCTTTTGTGCTGCTCGAGACATGCTTAATGGCTCTGCCGCTTGCTATGCCTCAGCCGTGGGTATTCTTATATTGTCGTAAGGTGTGCACACCATAATAATAATAATACTCTGTCTGCAATGCGAAGGTATACTCTGAGAAAATATACCCTGATTTTGTCGCAAATTCTCAGTCAGTTAATATTCTTTTAACGGAAACCGCGGTTTTACTTTTCTTAATTACAGTTTCCATAAATTCAAGAGTTTTCTTTTTATGCAGAATTCTTGCACGAGCTGATTTGTTACTTGCATTATTTTTTTTGTAAACACATTAAACAATAAAATATGTTTTTGGCGGCTTCCAGTTAAAGTGATTTTTTTTAAGCAAAAAAAACATATTTTGATTGGTGAAATTAAGAATACCAAAGCAATATTTACTCATGATTATCATTTTAAGAAATTAGTTTCGTACATTTAGAAAACTTTTCTTTAAAAATCAGATTTTTTTTTTTTAGATTTTTTCCGGCAAACATTTTATTTTAGGCGTTATTTGCGTGTATGCGTGTATGCGTGTATGTATGTGTGCCTAACAAGTCTTAACTGTGTGCAACTGCTGCTGCTCTTATTATTATTGTTATGACTGTGTGAACAGCAAGGTTTTTGTATAATTTGCCAGTTTTGTTGATATTATTGTTCGTTTTTCTTTAAAATGTATATTTGTATTTAATTTGACTTGGGCCTGCAGGCGAAATTTTTTAATTAAAAGCATATTGCGTATTTTTGCTGGTCTCACAAATGAGTTTGATCCAGGCAAATATAAATATTTATATATATAAATATGTAAGGCTATATCTAATTTTTTATGGAAGCTATTATTGAAATGTGATTGGCATAGGTTTTGTTCTTGTTGTTGTTGTTGTTGTTGTTGTTGTTGCTGTTGTTGTTCCTGTTGCTATTGTTGTTATTGTTAGCGGCAATTCCGCAGAGTGCACAAAAAGTAAATCTACATATTTATGAGTGTTGAAATTAGGGGCACATGTCCGCACATGTCGTCCAATGTGACTTCCGCTGCCATTTCCGTTTCCGCAGCTCGTTGCGCGACATGAGAAAACTTTTAGCATTTCTTTTATTTCACTTTTATTCGTCCTGCCTGATTTTTGTGCACGCCTCCCCTTGACTGAAATTATTTCAAATGTAAGCAGACATTTCTCTCTGTTTTTTTTATAGTTGTTCTTTTTAGTTATTGCTTCAGCTCTGCCAGTTCTCCCATAACCTTTGAGCTGCCAGATATAATTTCAAACAGACACAACGCAAAATGTTTCTCTGCAGAAAAAAGAAAAAAACTCATTTGTTTCACTTGCAGCTGCAAGATAAGTGGCAGAAGTAAAGTAAATATTTATTTTTCCCTTTGCTGCTCGTTACGATTTCAACTCTCTGCTAATGAGCAGCTAGCAAAATTATCTCAAGTTGCAACTGCAATTTGATGTGCACTTTATCTGTAATGTAAATATAACGCATATTCACTTCGATATATTGAAGTCGTTGCAAGCACGCCAGAGTCGGATAACCCTTGAATATATATTGGTATACATATTTGAACAAAACCACATGAGTATTCGTAGATGGGAAAATTCCATTGTTGATAATTCGATTTATTGTTGTTATGCCATTTTAGCTGTGTGCCACAAAAATATACAAATAACTGCTGCTGTGCACAATCAGAATTTTTTTTATTTTTATTTAGATTTAAGTAAGTACTTTTGTGTTTATTCTTCGATAGTTATGAAATTTTGAGCCCTCGAGTGCGTCATGCAAAACGAAAACTCGAAATGTCAACTTGTTTGCATATTTGCCAGAAATAAATATTGAGTGTTTATTTGCTGTGTGCTGCTGCTGGATCAGACGAATTAGCTATTCCAAAAAGTATTGCAATTTTGCTACTCTCAATTATTTCCTTTGCTCCCATTCAAATCTACTCTCCGATTTTTAGTTGCTTATATAAAATATTAACTTCTACGTACGCTTGCATTCGCTTACATCGTTTTGAAGTTTCTCTAAAACTCTAGGAACTGCTCTTAATATATTTAAAATTATTTTTTAAATGAAAATTAAGTGGCTTGCAAGTACCGCTTACAGTTGTAGTTAAAGTCCAATACTATTTTAATGGACAAGTCTAACTTATGTAGGTTATATTATTATTATTTATTGTGTGTGGTTCTCCTGCACAAGATATATATTCCTGTTTGAAAGATCACTCTTATTTAGAAGATATATTGTGAGATTGACAATACATATCTTCAGCAAATCTCTAAATTGATTTTACTTCATAGGTTCAGTGTTTTTCAAATCTTTTGTTTATTTCTCTCTCTCTGTCTCCTTTTACCTCTCTCTTTCTTTCTCAAATTCTTAATTTTCTTATTACTTATTTATTTGTTTGTTCATTTTAAATTTTAATTGATTTTTATACATTTTTAACATTATCATTTAATTTTCAATTTAATTATAATTGTTGAAGTCAATAAAATTGTATTCTTTAATCTGCTTTATTAAATCAATCATTAAATCAATACATAAATAAATAAATGAATTTAAATAAAATTAATTTTAAAAATTAACTGTTACCTAATATAGCAATTAGTTGAATTCGGAAACAATTATGTTAGCCTCAGGTTATTTTCAGCTTGAGTCAACAGTGCTCGGAATTACCTTAATACAACAAGGCCATTGTATGCCAATCATTTGCTGCTGGCTGCTTGTTTGCTTGTTTGTCGGTTTATTTTTCCTTTTTTATTTTTAGAAATTGTAGTGAACATCTTAATAAAATGCCCATGCTTGGTATTGTTGTTGCTGTTGTTGTTGTTGTTATGACAATAAGTACGTATTTGTGTTTGTATTAGCCTTAAGGGTTACATGAACTCTGCGTTGCTGAACCACAACAACAACAACAACAACAACAAGAAATACAACAGGCTATAAAGAGGAAAAGAAATTTACACTTGACAATTTTAAGCAGGCAGGCGCAGCGCAGCACATGCAAGCCGGGGCGAATACAACTGCCACAGACTGTATGGTATAAAAAGCCTTTTGTTTTGTGCTGTAATGGTTGTTATTGTTGTTGGTGTTGGTGTTGCTGCTGCTGCTGCTGTTGCTGTTATTTGCAGCCACTACAATTATGATCACACACTCACACATACGCACAAAAACACACACACGCACACACACACCGATAGCATTACACATTTCAGATGGCGTGTGTGCGTGTTGAAATGGAGCCCATGTTCAAAGGCTTGCCACAAGCATAATAAGCATCATGGTTCTGACTGTAACTGTGACTGCGACTGTGCCAACAAAAAGTATGCGCACACAAGGCGCACTTAGTCGTATGTACACTTGGAAAAAAAACCTTACCTAAAATTTCGAAAATATCCAAATGCAGCTTAGCTTACTATTCAGAAAATATATTACCCATAATCTCTGCTTGATTGAAATACATTATCAGATCGATGTTAGATAAATTATAGTATTTTTATCGTTATTATTATTATCATTATCTTTCTACAAATAAGAGTTGTGCATTTATATAGCTTATATGTAGAAATATATATTTAAAAAAATACTTTTCGATTTTTGAAAATTTGTTTTGTTATATTAACAAATGAAATGCATAAGCAAGAAAAACTTTGTAGTTCTCAAATCGATTTTCACCTTAAGGCCACTATTTTTTTCTGAGTGCATGTGCGCCGTATATAGCGGTTATAGCGTGTGTTTTCTGGCCTGTGCTAATTGTGGCAACGCCTTTTTGTCGCACTGTTGTGACATTTCAAACGCCAAGAGCCAAGAGCTGAAATGAAAACCATTTGCCCCACTGCTTCCCTTTCGGCTCTCCTCAACTCCCTCCTCTATCATAGGTATTTGTTGTTGTTTCTTGTTTGCTTATTTTTTTTGTTTCGTACCCCTAGCTCCAGTTACTTAGAGTCGCCTGTTTGTCGTCTGCTTTGTTTGCCTCAATGGATTTTCTGGACCGGGCGGCTGATGTTCACTTTTGGCCACTTTTTATTAAGGGGGATTTTTATGAACGCAATTATTCTGTGGACTTTAAGACTTAATTTCTGTACGCTAATTATTAGCGCGTGTATAAAATGCATTTGTTCTGCATTTTTAAGTAATAAAATAATTAAATTATTATTTATGGCTGGCCAACATGCAGTCAGTTGTGTCCACATTGCTCTGCTCTGCTCTGCTGTGCTGTGCTCCGCTCCCTCTGCTCAATGTGCTCCATTTAATGATGATTTGTTGGCCAAAGCCATGCAGACATATGCACCCTGAACTATGACCTTATGCCGCCCACAACCATAAATTCACATACACAGCGGGCATCAAGGCAATTTTATTTTTTTTTTTCCTTTTTTTTTTTTTTGTTATTTTATCGCACAATTTACGCGCTATCGATGCATGTCGCTCTCTCTCAGCGTGAGACTTCAAAAGGATGGCAAAATCGGAAGAATGAAAAGATATATAAAAAATAGTAGAAAAGAGACTTGATCCGCGACGAAAATTAGGCACAACTTGGCAATATAATTGTCAGTTTGAGGCACCTGAATTATTAAGAACTATTAAGTAATCGCACCACACAGAGTTCACATTAGTCCCATTAAAGACTGGTATTTTGTGGCCAGAACTTATTTTATCGCACTGTAGTTGCATCCGCCTCTGCACGCCGACTGAGCTGAGATTTGTGGCATTGCGCTTGAAATTATTGCACCCATGAGAATGAAATGAAATAAAATATGATTTCACTGCCTGATTGCCTGACTGCGCGTCTGCCAGTTGCAATAAGTTCTGCTCATAATTTTAGTTGCTCAAAGCTAATTTATTTATTTAGTGCATGGAAATTTGATATAGAGTGAGCGGTAAATTGTTCTCATACAAAAATCATGCTTTAAAATGGCAAATTCTTTGAAGCGTTTCAATTTTCAAATTCATAAATTTGCCATAAATAAAATGTTCTGGTTCATATTTTAGATAACATAATTTTTCAATAAGCCCGGCAGAAATTTGTATAAATTATTTATCAGGTTATACAACTTTCTTCCTTCTTGTTCAAATGTGAGGAGAGCTGCGAAACTTTTGCCTTAAAATGTCAAACGAAACATTTGTGGCAGAGTTGAATGAATTTAGGAAAAATGTTCTTTGTGTTAAGACTGCCATAAAAAAATGTTGCGTTTATATTTTTATATTTTTCAGTAGACCCCCCAAAAACTTTAATGATATTATTTATTAGGCTATCAAATCTTGAATTTGTATTTTTTTTTTCCTTCTTTTTAAAGTCTGTGAAAGGAAGTGAAACTCTTGGCTACTCAAATATTTGTGGCTATATTCAATGAATTTGATCAGAAAAATGTTACGCATTAAATTTGAAATCTGCCATAAAAGCGTGTCTCGCTTATAAGATAATTTTTTGTGGCAAACTTTAATACAATTATTTATTGGGGAATACAAATTGGTATTTTCCATTTTACCTTCTTCTGCTTGCCAAAGTCTGAGAAAGGCAGTCAAACTTTTGCCTAATCAAATATTTGTGGGCCTATTGAAATTAATTTTCATTGCATTTAATTTAAAATTTGAAAAATTTTCGTTGTTGTAAGTAATTTTTTCTTGTTTTGAGCAGAGCTTTAAATATTGCTCATCCGCCACGTTGTTCATAATTTATCGAAAATATAGACACACAAGTGTCAAGGACCCCAACAAAACCAGCCAAAAACTACAAAAAGAGAGGATCAAACAAAAAAAAAAACGAAGCAGGGTCTGTAAAAAAAAATGTTTGAAGTGGCAACAGCTGAGGCAACAACGAGTAGCAGTGGTAACGCCTGCCGGCGACGGCATCTTAATAAATTTGCCGCGCAACACTTTGGCGTTATTAATACTTTAGTGAATGGGTCGAAAGCAGCAGTTGAGAGCACAGCACGCACCTAAAAACCGCCAAACAGTGGGCAAAGGGGTGCAAGGGGGTTGGTGTTGGGGTTGACATTTCTTAATTGCACGGTTTTCCCAGCAGGGGGCGTGTGCGTGCATGTGTGCGTGACAGGACGTAGTCCCAACAATGAGAACAACTTGAAATTCTGCGATAATTAATTAAGGCAAAATATGCAGCTATTTTCAATTGACAGCAGCAGCTAGTTTAAAGTTTTAACCTTCATTCAATTCGATTAAGCAATTAATTCCTGAAGCAACTTGAGGGGTTGAGGGGGGGATGTGTGCACATGTCAATATGTTGGGCAACTATGCTTAATTAAACAAATTCCAATGAGACCCAGCCAGTTTTTTGTTTTTCTGTTTACTCATTTTTGCATGCGCCGTGCAAAGAAATTTTAATGAAGCAGCCTGGCTTCAGTTCAGTTCGCTTTGGTGCGGTTCAATGCGGTTCGGTTCAGCTGGATAATTCTGAGTCGCATTCCAGCCAAGCGCCTTGGCCAATTTGCCAAGACATTCCACAAATGCGAGTTAAGCCAAAAAATCGCATTTATCTGCGCTATGCCGAAGTTGAAATACTCTGGCCCACAATTAGCATTCGAACTAAGCAATTCTAAGTTGGAAAAAATTACGCTCATAAAATTGCAATTCAATTTGTTTGTGCAACCATAAAACAAAAAAGGACTGCTGTGAGGCAGGACTGCAGCAATTTTTTACTTACGATTGACATAATTTATTACACTTTTCCTTTTACTACTTAGCTTATGCATTTCTATTTGGAGAATGCGAACTGCGGATAACTAATGTAATATTGAATTTTATTTTTAAATTTAATTAAATCTATTTTCTACTTTTTGCATTTCTTTTTGTCGATGGGCTTTTCGTGGACATTAACTAAATAAATAAAAAATAAGTAAATAACATGAAATAAATACATTTTTTCTTTTGACAACACACATCTTAACAGTGAGTCAACAGTTGGTTAACAGAGTGATTTTGCCATCTCAAAAAAAGAAAAAATAAATTAATAAAAATTGTTTTTATTTTGAATGTTTCATTATTGTTTTTATTTTGATATGAAAACTTGCCTTCGAAAAAGAAGACCTTTACTATGACATAGCTATTGTGCCCACTGTTAGGGCATCATCATCATCAGAAGATAGTCGCTTTTGCCTAATGATGTCTACGCTGCTGCTCAAGTCATGCATAAGCCGCAAGGAGACGCCACTTGGTGGCACCTGTAGTCAATGATGTGGCATACTCGCTGGCTCATAGGCTGTGTGTTGTACATCTACAAACAATATATTGTCGTTGCCTGTCAGAGCAATAATCCAACCAGTTTGCCAGACATGTTAAGTCATTTTAGGGTGGAGACTTGTAGCAGTTTGTGCCACGCCCTGCTGCTTATTTATTTGGTTGTTAAATATTACGCTTGGCATTCAAAATGGTTTTGCCCACCCAGCTGCTTGTGGCATTAGTTGAAATTAATTTTGCAGACAAAGGTACGCAGACCTTGTCCCTATGTCTGGCTCCGTAAAGCATCGCTGGCAACTGGAAATTTGAATACCAAAAGCATTAATTTGGCAACTAAAGTAAAGACTGCTGAACTGAACTGTCAACTATGTGCTGTGAGTTGTGTGTTGTGTGTGCACAACAACAAAATACAGCCTCAGTTTATTCATCTACAGGGAAGGTAAACATGTGCAGCTCGGGCTTATAGACCACGTCACGAAATTCACAGAATATCTTAAAGATCAGCTGCTCCTTCTTCTCGTAGTAATCGTCGGCATTGCGATCCAGGGCATCCGCCTCGGCCTTGAAGCTCAGCAGCCGCTGACGCAAGTGGAGCGTTTCCTCATCGCAATTGAAGTCGCCATTCGGTTGCGTCTCCATCGTCAGCATCGACAACATGAACGATAGATACAACTGAAATTGCCAGATCTATCAAACCTATATATATATATATATATTCCTATTCCTATTCCTATATACGGAGATCAAACTCACCTCCTTCTCCAGCGACAACTCATGCGTCAATATGTTCTCATCATGAGCATTCTCTACGGCATATGCGAAGTCCATCTCTCCCTCTCTCTCGCTCTCGCTCTGTATATCTTTTTATGCTTGCAACGCGTGCGTATCTAACGGGTTTGACTGCCAGTTGGCGACTGCTGCAGTTTGCCTCGGTCGATTCGCATTTATCGCCTCGTTTTTGTTTATATTATTTGAGTCACTGTTCTTGGTTGTGTTTACACTCGAAAAAAATCGACTTGAAAACTAGAAACTAGCTAAGGAAACTTTCTCAAAATTAGAAATGCCAAAAATATGTGTTTGTTTCTTTTATTTAGAAACATTTTCTATTATTAAGAAATTCATTTCAAAAAAGTATAAATGCAAAAATTGATTCTTAGAAATATACTTGCTGGATGATAAGAAAAAAGTTACACCTGCAAAAGTATGGCGAAATTCTGAAATATATATCTGTTTTTTTTTGAGTGTGGGTGAGCATTAGCTGAGATCTGCTTGTTTTATGGACCTCAGATAATAATATAAAGATGAATCGCTGGTTAAAGTTGTTCGGACAATTCGAGTTACTATATCATATAGCTCCTACAGGAACTTCTTTTTGTGCCTGACAAGTTATCTGAATAAATCATACCCTGTACGCGTAGCATTGTGCTATCCGTATTTAGACAAACCATTATTATCTTATCTGTTATATTTGTTTTTATGCTCCTAATATTTACACAGAATATCTGTCGAAAGAGAACTCTTATATGCAAATATTTTTTGTCTGCCAATTCATCTTTCATAGGAATATTAGATCAATTTACACATTTAGATTGCCTAAGATATCCATTATTTCGTGTTCATACTTCAAATTGTCACTTTTGTCAAGAATATTTAAGGGATTTATATTTTAGAGTTCCAATAAATATTGCAGCACTCGCAGCGAAGGCCAAATTGATATGAAGCCAAATTGATGTGAAGCATTTTGTACACATTTATGAGAGACATAATTCTCTCGAAGTTTGTAAAATAACAATTTTCGAAGGAAATGTGGAAAATAACTTACACTTTCCTGAGCTGTGCTTAGTAACAGTAATATGCAACTCGTAAGCAAATGTAATACAAAAACGGAAAAAACAGTTTAGAAAAATATTTAGAAAATTGGAGATCGCATGACAAGTAGACAGAATGGAATCAGACACACAACTGACGCCAGCCAAAAGGGAGGGGGAGTGTGGATTATGGAAAGGGGAACCGAGGCGTGCATAAAAGTCAAGTTGCTGCAGTAAAAAGTAAATAAAATTGACACCCGCACAAAAGGGAGAAATATAAACCGACGGAAAAAAAACCGACGAAACAAACAACAAACGGCGCTTAGCCAAATAAACATTGTACGGGAGTAGGAGAATAACCGCAGACAGGGCCAAAGCAAGTGCATAGAAAGACATTGAAAGAGGGAGAGAGAGAGAGAGAGAGAGAGAGAGAGAGAGAGAGAGAGAGAGAGAGAGAGAGAGAGAGAGAGAGAGAGAGAGAGAGAGAGAGACAGCAGCAATAGCAACAGCGCATAATTCTACTATGCGAGACGATGCCGCGAACTAAAGTGGAACTGCCAGCTGCAGGCAAGGCTAAAAAAAGAAATGAAATTGTGCTCATGCTAGCAAATTTGTTTTTTTATGAATTTTACATTTTGTTTATATGTGCATGTATTTTTATGGAGATTATATGCAGAGGAAACGATACGCAGTGTGCAGCTGAAAAAAGGAGAAGGAAAAAAGCGATGGGCAAAGCCAAGCACGTGCAGCACAGGTTGCATAAAAGTGCGGCATCAAATGTGCACAGTAATAAAATTTAAGTGCCGCATATTGAAAAGCTCGTTCTGATTCCCCTGGCTAATGTTAGTAAATATGAAAAAAAAAAATCCATATATATATATAATATATATATGGAAGATAAGGTAAAGCATAAGCTTTAAGTGAGCTTTAAGCTAAAGTGGCCATCATTCTTGTGATTTGCATATCTTAAGCATAAAGTGCACGTTTTTAATCTTCTTTACATTTAATTATTATTTTTATTGCGCTTGCAGCCCTAAAATTCTAAGAATAAATGATTTTGTTTTATTTACAAGCTGTGAGCATATTCATAACAAGGCACAAGAGGACAGCTTTAGACACTTGAGCATGAGAACAAAATCTGCTGCATAACTGATAAGATGAGAACCTATTGATTGCAATATAAACACACATAAATTGTTGATAAGGCTTTGCCCTTGCGTCTTGGAGAAAAGTTGAGTTAAACAATTTTAAGCTGCTTTCAAGTGGCTCAACTCGAATGCTAACCTGGAAGACTGTTGACTGCGGTTTAAGTCTGTCTCCTTGTGTGTTTTGTTTATTTTGCAACTTGATTAGAGAACTTTAATCGAATACTGATTCATTTATCCACAGCTTGAGTTTGAAAGTCGATTATTTATTTATTTAATGTGCACAAAATGCAGTCCAAATTCATGTTTATGTCTCATATTTAGAATATTGCGAATAAAATTAATTTAATTGATAAAATTGCATTAAAAATTAAAGGAATGGGCAACATATTTGGATAATGTCTTCATGAATGAATAAATTGACAGCTTTTATTATATTCTTTTTATATGACAAATATTAAAAAAATATGCTCTGAGGACACATTTTAAATCCATGAGCAATATATAATAAATTTGATTTAAAATCAATTTATTGAAAACTTTTGTGCACAATAATGAAAATAAATGCGGATCAATTTAAAATCCATTTATCATACTTTGCGTCTTTGAAATATGAATTCGTTCGACGAATTACACTTAAAATATTTAAAGACATGTGGAAGGGAGACGCAGTATACCGTCTCTCCAGCAATAATAATAATATTAACAATATCAATAGTCAAAACATTCAAAAATATATCAAACAACGTGACAGCTTTTTTTTTAAAAACATTTTTCATTTGTAAGTCCCGGGAAATATTAAATTAATTTGCATTTAATATCAATTTATTGAACATTCGCACTCGCAATAATAATAATAAATGTGGATCAAGGTAAAATTCAATTTGGCATTGCTGTGCGCCTTTGAAAAATGAAACTGACACTTGAAATCGCTAAGCGATGTCGCCATTAAACGGCGGTTGCAAATAAATTTAATTAAGCAATCAATGTCTTAATTAAAACGGCAAGTGCTGGCACTCAAACTCAAAGGCAGCACAAACTGTGGCGAAAGACGGCGGCAGAGGCGCATATCAGATGCCGCAATCAGGGGCAGAGTCACAAATGGAGATGGAGACACAGAGCATGAGTAATGAATTCTGGTGTCGTCATGTAAATAAGCAGATGCCAGATCAAGAATGTTGCCTACTGAATACCGACACATATAAGTATCTGCCACAGCCTGTGTGTATGTATGTGTGTGTGTGTGTGTGTGGTATTAGAGCCCAGGATGACAACGCACAGACGGCATCGTCGACGTTGTCGTATCGAAAATGAAGGAAATGAAATAAATCAAGACTCATTAAACCGCAGAAGGAGCTGGGAAAAGCCTCAACACGGAAGCTGCCACGGCAATTGTGCGACGACATATGTGTGGGTGTGCCTGTGTGTGCGGGTGTGTGTGTGTGTCTGTGTGTGTCTGCAAGTGCGTTTAGGTTCTGTTAGCGGGCGCCAAAGCAAAGTTGACAGTTGTTGTCAACTTAATCATCGTCAACACCCATAGTTATACACTCAGAAAAATCGTACTGAATTGTGCAACTTCGCCATTGTCATGACGTCTAGGAATCCGTACTTAGGTACGAATAGAAGTAAATTTCTAAAATCTAAATTTTACATTTACATAGTTTCTGAAATTCCTCTAACTTATTTTCATTATAATTTTCTCAATTTCAGAAAGGATTTGGATTTTCTATGTTATGTTTCTTATGTTTTTCTGAGTGTACTTACACTCAGTGTCGCTTAGATTACTTATGCATTGGCAAATACTTATCTACAGCCAGCGGCAGCTCGAACTTAGTTTGCAGCGATAAGCATAACTCGACATATTGCCAGCTCATTATGCGGCTCGGCTCTGGCACTGTCTTCAGACATAGACATATGCGCGTACTGTCTGCCTATCTATATGTGTATATATAAATATAAATACATATATCTAGTTTAATATCTATTATGACAACGACATTTTGGCGTCAACTTCCGTTTGGGTGTCTTTTGTTGTTGGCAGTTGCTGTTGCTGTTGCTGCTGTTGCTGCTGCTGTTGCTGCTGCTGTTGCTGTTGCTGTTGCTTAATAATAGCAAATTACACAAGTAATTAGTCACGCATTTAATTATTATTTATGGACTGTGTGTTTATCGTGTGTGTGCGTGTGTGTGGAACTGTTTTTCTATTTAGCTGTTCTAGTGTTCGCAGGCGGCAGTTATTTTCCTACTTTGTAATTATCTACTTGAATGCTTGTTTTCGGCTTTGATAATTTATGCATGCGTCAATAGATAAACACTAATTTCTTTATGGCTCATATTCTACGAGTGTGTGGGCGTGTGTGTAAGTGTGTGTGTTTGGGACCAGTTGTCAAGTGGTGGGTGCTAAGTGCTCAGTGGGCGACTGTCCCATTGAATTAGTCATTTGTGAACATGCTTAGCAAAAACTGCCTTGCTACAATAACAAATTGCTTTTTTTTTGGGCACATTTTGAAAGCTTTTTCTTGATTAAAGCTAGCATTGCTAGGAAAATGGATTAAGTTGTTGGTGAACTCATTTGAATTTAAAGTAGGCTCGATATATCCTATACGGATATATAGGTTGTGTGATAATAAACCGTAAGCAGCGCCCAAAACAGCAGCAGTAATTGGTAATCGGTAAATGTTAATCGAAACAGGACAGCTTTAACTTCTTGAGCTGTTGAACTATGGCATTTATACATATATTCTAAAGTAATTTAAATTTCTTAATACTGAGTTTGTTTAAGAAAATGGAAAAAGATTCAGCTAAATGATGTAAGCATCAATTTAGTATGTTCTAGTCGAGAGAGATCGACTTGGACTTTTGATAGTTATAACAAAATAAAAGAAATTCTATGAGTGAAATCCAATCTTACAGTTGATGATAATATATCTGAAGTCGATTTGAATCGAGAATTGCGAAATGTGGGCAGTTATCGATGATAAGAAACAACAATTGATTTGCCTGTGATATAAGAGAACTTATATTCCAAATTAGAGGTAGATGTTGTAGACTCTTAGAGTGGCACTTTCATACAGAGATATGGCTAAATTGAAATGCTGATCTGGAATATATATATTAAATGTGTTCGTCGTTGCTTTCTTTTGACTATTACATGCCCATTTATTAGACCCACTTGCTAATCTGTAAAGGATTAAGGTTGAGTATTGTAATTATTTGTGGGTTGTCTTAAATGTCGTTTGAAATGTGCTGCGTAAGGCATAAATTTGAAGTGGAATTCGGGTCATGTTTCAAATGGTCAACCAATTAATTATATATGGGACCCGACTATTTTTCTGACAAATTGACAAATTGATGTATGCGTGTGCACAGCTGTTGCCAATTAGGTTAAAGTTCGCATCCGGTAAGGGTTTTCGGGTGTGTTTCGGGCCAGAGAGCAGCACAGAAAACTTCGTCACGTACTTAAGCAAAAACTTTCATCGATTAAAAACTTTTGCGCCCAGCAGTATTATCAGCTCTTTATAAATATTCAGCTGGCTTTTGTTGTTGTTGTTGTTGTTGGTTATATATATTTGTTTTTGTATGGCTTTTGCGGCGACAGCTGCGGCAAGTTTTCAAAAGGATATTAGATTATTTGTTTGTAGCATAATAATTGGCCAAGCAGCGCCAAAATTGAAATGCCAGATCGCATGTGCCAAGCCAAATCAAATCAGCCACAAAACGTCTTGGCCAAAAACCAAGCCAAATCAAAGCAAGGCAAGGCAAGGCAAATGCAAACAACATTTGACGATTGCCATTTGCTTTTCGGAATTGGCAATCGATTTGGATATCGGAAATTGGCAGCAGACGTCAGAAGGTCGAAGCTCAGTCAGCAGCTGATTGCTTTGCAGTCTTCGTTGCCAAGTTGTTTATTGGAGCGTGTTGTAATTAGCATAACCTAAAAGAAATTGTGGTAAAAACGGAGAGAAAACAGTCAACAAAACAAAGCAATACGTCGCGACGGCAAGATTAGACGCAATTTGCTTAATGCAAAAACTTTTAATCACTCATACGCTCCGTGACGCCAGCAACGAGCAACAACTTTCAGCCGAAACCAAACATTACTTGCTGGCTGCCCAAGTGAAATACTTACACTCAGATATTGCACTGATATAAAAATCGCACTACAAATTTGAGCCGCAAGGCCTATCAGAAATCGAGAAAACAGTAATAAAATTAAGTTTGCTTAATTTTGTAAACTAGGTAAAATATTTGTAACATAAGGGTTAATATCTGATTGTTAACATTATTGTTTTTGATGGAGATTAACATTCCGGCAATTAGACATATTAAATGTGGCGAGGAACTCTCAGCGTCTAAAAATGCACTGCGATTTTTTTTCTGAGTGTAGTAAGCAAAGTGACTTGCGAAATGAAATGGGTGTAAATACGACACAACTGAGCATAAGCAGAACAGAAGAAAAACTCTACAGCACTAATACAAAACGCACACACGCAAGCACACTCTCACACACTCCACACACACACACACACATTCACACACACTCCACACAGCTAAAAATGCTTACTTAAATATGTATGCGCATCTGATTAAACATGAGTGTGTGTTGATTGCTCTGCGTGTGCGAGCAAGTGTGCGTGTGCGTGTGTGTGCGGTGTGTGGTGTGTGGTATGTGAGTGTTAGTGTGTGTGTGTTTGTCTGCGTATATAATGCTCGAAAATCCCCCAAAGCGCGACTCCTTTTGAGCATCAGTGGCCAGAAATTTGTGCCTCGCCCTAATCTTGAGTTTAATTTCTACTTTGACTTTTGCAGCTCTCTAACACACAAAACACACACGCACATACCCATACACACCCCTTCACACACTCGCTGACGCAAAATTTAACTTTTAATGCATATTTTCTTAGAGTTCGTTTTAGCACCCTGCAGTTGACATATCGTCTTGAAAGGGTATACAAATAGTTATGTTTCTTTGTTAAAAGTTTTTTTTAATCGCTTAATATTTTACTTACTTTTGTATTTTATTTTATTTATCATTTGCAGAAATTAAGTGGTTTATTTAATTTAGCAAAATATCAATCCCGAAAAAATGAAATAAGTAATTATAAATGTTTCGCCTGGGAAATAGGAAATTGTTTTGCTTGAAAGAAGAAAGTTTGCTTTGTGAAAGTACAAAGTGATTGATGTCATTCTAATATCCTGCTTTGAGTGTGAAACTGTTAAGATGCATTTGACATTACGCAGTATCTTTAAGTCGAGCATTCAAAATGTAATGCTTGTTGGCGGCATCTTTCAGTTGGCCAAATACGAGCAGTGTAATGTGAGCTTGAGGGCGTTAAAGTGCGACAGTGTTTGTAACTGGCGACCTATTTGCCTAAACACACTTACACACACACTCACACACACACTCACACACACACACACACATACACATGCACATACTCACACGCACACACTTGAATGCGCTCAGATCCCCTTGCTTATTAACTCTCACTGGCTCGACTTGGTTGGCTTTGCTTTGGTTTGCTTGAGCCTGTCTTGGGTTTGGCGTGGTTTGGCTGACTGCCTCTCATAACACATTAGCGAAAGTGAAAGCCTCCATAACGACTGCTCCCAGTTGATTTTAATTTGCTGTGCGTGTCTGTGTCACACCGAGCACTCTTAACCCCATAAATTTATATTAGTTGGAGATGCAGATGACGATGACGACGACGCTTAAATGCTAAATATTTTAAGAACATGTTCTTCTTGTTTTTCTTATATACTCACTTACACGCACATATATACATATTTATTTATTTATTTAGATTGTTAAATATCTTAAGTCCCAGTTGCTTCAGTAAGCGAAAAAGTAAAACCAGAAAGTTGCGCAAATCGATTGACAAATTTCGTAAAAGAAAATTGAATATTCAAATTGAAATCTGATTAGCACTTTTCAGTTGAACAAGTATTAATTGATTTTTATCTTATGTGTTAAATGAATTTCAAACTATTCAACCATTAAACGTACATTACGAACATTATTTGAAATTGTGTTTTGCCAAAAAATATATCAATTTTTTCTGCACATAATTGAATGTTTTTAGCTGAGCATGAAATATGTAAATTGATTAAATTTGCATTGAGTAAAGCTTGTGAAACATGCCCAATTGAGTGCAACTGCAGCTGATAAAATGATGAATTTTAGCGCATTACCAAAATTTTGAATTTCACTATTTCATTAAAGTATATTTTATGCCCTCTACTCATTAAAAATGGGAAAATGGGTATGATCAATGGGCAATAAAATAATATAATTGAATTACAAATATTTAACACACCCACAAACACAAAATGTTCAAATAGAACAAACCATCATCAGTACTTAGCTGGTTACAGAGTATCTGCTAGTCGAGGATCTCTCTTCTAGTGTATTGTAACTTGATTGATATACGCATTTTTCGCCTACAGCCAGTGCTGTACAATTTCAATAGCTTTTACCAAAGGTTCAATTAAATTGCATTACAAATATTTGGCAGATATTTTTCGTTATATTTGGCATTTTCTTTTGATGTTTGTGGCTCTGCGAGACGCAGGCCAAAGTGAATTTTAATATAATCTGGGTACATTACAAGCAAATAAATGATAGCTGGCAAGCATTGATTTGACTGCCATTGAATCAGCTGAAAGCCAGCAGCTAACGGCTAAGAGCCAAGGATTGCAGCTGGGACTAGCTGCGGATCTTGGCTCAGACAGAGTTGGACACATTTGAATTTGCATTTGCTCAGCGTCGACTTACACATGGATGCATAAATATTTACGACTATTAGTTGAGCGTACTTGAAAGTTTTTCAATTTGCTGGGAAAGCATTTGCATATCGATGTTAGCCAGGCAAACTCATTTAATCGAAGCGAACAGAACAGCAATAAAGTCCCACAATTAAAATAAACTTTACAAAAAACGTTTGCATTTTTTTTTTTCATTCATGCGCTGAGAAATTGTTTTAAATATTTTATGCTAAATCTATGTAAAAACGTTTTGCTGCATGAATTGAGTCAACAAAATGCAAATTAATTCGGCTTGCCGCCTACGAACACCAACCAAGCAACCCCCAGTTGGGGTCCGTCTATAACCCATACGACTTGCCAAACTGGCTGGTAAATCAAGGCCCTTACTCTTAGCCATCAACAACAGCAACAACAACAACAACTTGGCTAACTGTAAGAGCCTGAAAAACGGAAACTGTTCGTCTTAGCACGTAGGCCATCATTATGTGAACCGCTTTCAAACCTCGCGCCTGACTGCCTCTCCTTTTATGTCCTGTCTTGTCCTGTCCCGCCTCTGGTGTCCTGTTCTTTCTCCTATCTATCTTCCCTATCCATCTCTCTGCGTGTGTTTGTGCTTATGTTATTTATTTATTATTTATGTGGCTCAACTAAACGTTTTGCCACAAAAATTATAGCATAATATGTCAAAAAGCAGAAAAGGTCTTTGCTTTAAATATTACCAAAGGATAATCGCTTTTGGTACCACAGTGACGCCTAAATACCCTTTACAATAAGCAACTGTTCTTTTAGTGTTGAGTGTTTTATGTAAATTCAATTAAATTTTCTAATTTAAAATTAGAATTTTTTTAAACTATTTTCTATTATACAGGAAACTAATTCGGAAAGCCAGAATTATGTGTTTATATTTTACTTAAATTCAGAAAATAGTAATTCAAATGTTGCTCTCTAAACAGCTTTATATAATTTATAAGTATCTGTAGCTCAATTTGAATCCTACAGAATGTTTATAGGATTTTCGACTTACTTAATTTAAGGTACATGTATAGCTAAGTTTCCATCCGACTCGAGAATAATTCGTGCGGAGTTCAATTTCAATTAGATTTAAGAATATGTTTTTCAAATAACTTTCCTAACTCAAATCAAGATATTTATAAATTTCGCAAACAATTTTTTTCATAGCTCTGGGGATTTGAGCACTTCAAAGCGCGCTCCTATATATTTTCATTTTTCATTGGAATTTGGGTATGGTTCCGCAGGAAAGAAGTGCTCATCAATCAGCTTATGAGCTTTATTTGATAATCTTTGGCAGTAGTCTGCTGTCTGCCCCCAAGTACATTGGCTAAGAGTCTCAGCAAAGCAATTCGTGCGTTGCAAGCTTTATGAGCAAGTTGTGCGGCTTCTTTGCTCTATTGATATTACGTATACGTAATATGCGCGTCTATTGGCAAGCACTGCTGAGCCGCAGCCAAAAACTCTATAAATTGTAAAGACGCTATTAGCCGGGACTTAGTAGCTATTTCGAGTCTCATAAATTCAGCGCTCAGTGGCAACAACAGCAAATTGGACTCATCTGCCCCCCTCATCACCACCCCTCTCCGTCGGAAATTCTTTTGTATCTTTTTTTTTGCTGCTGTTATGAATTTAAATGTGATGAACGAGCGATGGGCCTCGTCTGACTGGGAGTCGCTGTCCAGCTATGTGCAACATGGCAGTGGCAACAACATTGTTATGCAATACACGACTCACTTCACCTTAACCCATTTGCCGCCTCATTTATGTGGAGTGAGAAAGCCAACTTTGTGAGGCACGCATCCTTTGTGAAAAAGTTGTGGAAACCACTTAGAAGCCAGGTACTTAGAAAGTGGAAAAATAAACTAGTACAAGTAAAAAATAAAAGATGCCAAACCGAGAGCAGCAGAAAGTTATGCAGAAGACGAGAACCGCCTCTTAAATTATCGGCTGTCAGCGACACACACACACCTACGCACTCAGACACACCTGGGCAGCTACAAAATAAAATTGATAGGAATTTATGTTGTGTATTTATATATCCTTTCTATGTATATGTATGTGTATATATATATATGTTATATGTATTGTTTATTGACTTTGGTGCAAAATAATGGCTAGCAATTTGTAAGGTCTATTTTTTCGTGCCTGCGCTGCAGACAATGAAATATACTTGCGCAAAACACACATGCCCCAAATTGCCCCATGTGTGTGCGTGTGCGTGTGTGTGTGTGTGTGTGCGTGTGCGTGTACGTGTGTGTGAGTGTGTGTGTGTGGCCTTAAGCACCATCATCAGTTACAAGTGTGAACAATAAATTGTCATCAGCTTTGTTACGCAGACTTTGCTTTTGCAGCTTCGTCTTCAATTTATGGCGGATTTTCAATTTGTATGCCCCGCGACCAATTCACACACACACACAGAATACACACTACCACACAGCATACCCCATCCCCTTGACAACGCACATGTTGTAAGGAGAAAATCGTAAGAGAGAAAAGCAACGTGGAAACCATGCAAAGCTCACACTTCTCATCCCATTCACAGCTAGGACCAGGCCGGAAGGCGTCGAAGAAAAACCTCATGTGAAGTTTTCTTTGCGTTTTCGTTTTCATTTTTGCTGATGTGGTTCTTGCTGTTGTTGTTGTTTGTGTTGTCGCTGACATTTATTGCGCACATTCGTTGCCATTGATTTTTTATGCGTTTTTGAAGTAGTTCAGTTGGCGACGCTCATAAGTAGGCAACATTATTATTTTTTTTTCAATTTCTCTCCATTCGATTTGCGGCAGTTTCTTTTTTATTTTAGCACAGACAGTGATTATATCATGTGTGTGTGTGTGTGTGTTTGTGTACGTGTAGTCCACATTTGGCATTAATGTTGCTGTTTTCGTAAAGTGTGTTTTTTTTTTATATATATTTATATCTGTTTTCCACTGTGTCGGAAACTTAATAAAGTTTCTTGCTCATCTTGTTACCCTGTCGAACGCTTCAACTTTCAACATCATTGACAAGCGATGTCATTTGAGATTAATGGCACCACTATGAATTTTGTATGACTTTTGAGTGCCATTCAAATTGCCTTTTCCCTTTCTTTTTTTATCATATTAAAGTTTTTGCGGCTTTTCGGTAAATTCGGTTGATAATAAAACTTTGCTTCTTGGCAGATTTTCTGCCAACAACTTTAAGAATGTGAGAATAAGGATGATTGCAATTAAAGTATAATTTACTCAAAAAACATTCAACTACATATCTATCAGGCTTGATAAAATAATAAAATAAAAAACTTTTAATTTATAAAGTTTTTATGGTGCAAGTTACTTAAATTTTTGTTGAGTTGAACGATGCTTCCTTTTAGTTGAGCAAGTTACCAGAAATAAAATACCAAAAACTTATCACTTGAGATTAAATATGTTTCACGTATATGATTATATTATTATTTCTATATTTACAAACGGTTTTCAGAGTGAAATTCTTGTGTGAAGTCAATCAGCTATATTTGACAAGGACTTTTGCTAGTGAAGAAGTTAAGTTATTAGACTAGCAACGAGAAACAAAACTTTCAAACAAAGTTCATTTTCGATTAAAAAAATACCTTCAGGCTTTTGTTTAGATTATGTATAAAATTTCAAATTTTCTAATATGCAATTTAAGTTTGCTATAAATTTGCCAAAAGAGTTCTAAAGTTTTTTATATAATATTTAAATTAAAAACACATAAAACAATTTTTCATTTTGATGCTCTAAAAAAAGGGATGCTCAAATTAGATTTTTAGAATGTTCAATAAATGTGAGTAATAAATGTAAAACGCGCCCAAAACATTGTTAAATGGATCTAGCAGTCGAGTCCTCAAGCGAGCTGCATGGAAAATAAATGTAAAATATGCAAGTTGGTGTTAGATTTGAAAGTCAACACTGGGCGGATGCAAACACCATGTCAATGAACGCCAAGAATGCCATTAATCTTCTTGTAACTGCTCTTATGCTACACTCCATATATATATATATATATATATATATATATATATATATATATATATATTTTTACAGTCTGTACAGTATATATGTATGTATATCGTATAGATACTGTCATGCAGCGACACTTGCAAACACAGTCCTGGGGCTATTTGGCAGTTATGTTGATGCTGCATGCAGCATCCGCAACCCCGAGTGGGAGCTTCAATTTTCAAGTAGCTGCCACACGTGATATTCGAGAAATTGTGTGGCCATATCGCCTAGTCTATTTGAGTTGGTTTTTTTTGACGCCTTGAGCTATTTGCTTGCTTCAAAAACGCATTTCTATGTGCACATGTGCACATATCGGCCATATATTGGCCAATGGCTGAAAACCCTACTCGGCTCTGCTCTGGTCTGTTCTGTTTTGTATGCTTGACCCATGAGCAGGATGTCAGCAAGTCTCAAATGGCACCGCATAAGCAAACACACAACTCCAGTTAGCCCCATTAAAGGAATCTGCACAACAGGCCACACAACAGACGCCTTTTGATATACAATATGAAATTGTGCACAACGATTTTAATAAATATTCCCCACACAACCTCACAACCCATAGCAAGTGACGACAGACGACAAGCCGTCAACCGAGGAGCTTATTGAATTTTTCAGAAGCCTTTTTCTGCACCACCCGATCACATTCCCCTCCTGCCCTCCTCAGTCTGACTTAAATGCTTGAAGCCAAATGCTTTTAAGGTTCTTAGCTTTTCATGAATTTCTTATATGAATGAGTGCATGCCAAAAACAATTTCAATTTCCCGTTAGCTTTTTTAAGCTCTTCAAAATATCAAATAGTCGCAAGAGATGCATTAAACCAAATAATAAATTATCTTTCAATTTTGGACAACTTAATTATGAACTTGAATTTGATTTATTAGTGGTGGCGCACAACTTTTTTACAAAAGCCAACTAATTCATTTTAAGGCTATTTGCAGCTATAATTCACAAAACTATCTGATGCATGTTTTCATATGTGGAAAGACTGCATATGTCATATAAACTCAGGGTTAGTTTTTCAATATCTGTGCTTTAATGGTGGAAAGACTCCAAGGCAGATTTAGAATTTATTTTTATTTTATTTTAGTAACTTATTTTAGGCCAAAATTAGCCCAAATAATAGATTGAATAATGAAGATACTTTGTTTTCGATGGACAAGCAGAAGTTGCTATTTATAAAGTAATATTCACTACTGATATTTGTATGTACTAAGTTTAGTTTGAATTCATTTTTTATCTATTAACTTTGCATTTTCAATTGCTCACTAATCGCTTTCTATGTGAATCACATTTAAGGATTATTCACAAACAAGTTTTTGATCTTGTTTTGTCAGGTTGTCTGATGAATTGATTTCAATTGTTTCCACAACTATTAATGTTGTTGCAGAAGCGGCTTAAAAATATGTTTTTTTATGAGTTTCTATCCGCTTATGTTCGACAAAATTTGTGTCGGCTTTATTTGTGTTCCTTTCAATGCAATAACAAGCCAATCAACAATATTGAACTGATTCGCCAATCAGCTGACAATCCGAAAAGCAGCTTAATATTCACACCTGTGCTGTTAACCATATTATGAGCTACTTAGAGAAATGTTGTATCAAGCTAGCAATCGAGTCGTATATAATGCGAAGACCAATTGATTTGGCTTACGCAAAGCTGCTCAAGAGAAGCACTTTGGCATTTATGCGTATTTTTGCAATTTTATTTGCAATTGATGAACCCTTTTTGTACAGAATATCATACATATATACAGTGTGCGTCAGCTTATTTTAAACAGTGTCAAAGAAAAAACGTAATTGCCTGCCATAAAGTAATTATACATTATTTTTCAAAAATTCCAAAGACCGATGGTAGGTACATGTATTAACCACCAATATGAATGGATGACCCTCATAAACTGAGGTTTCCCCACCTGCTAGGTAGGATTATGTAAAAATGTAGCCTATTTTTAGGTGACAGCTTATTTGGATCAGGTACATTGTGGACACCTGGGAGCCATAGAACCCGGATTTTTTACCTAAAGTTGAGTATTTTCGGAATAAATAGATCAATACTTCGTAGTCAGTTTAGTTATATCCTGCATCCCGAGTTCAATAAGCCCACAAGGACTATGGACAAACGGACTACCATTGAACAACGGAAACTCATCCTGGAACACCACAAGAACGGATATTCACATCGCCAAATACCTGAAATGGTCAATCTGAGCAACTTAACCATGTATAACATCATTCGGCGCTTCGTCGACGCAAATTAGATTGAGGGCAAGGGCATAATGGCACCAAACCCGCTTTTCACCGAAGAGGAGGATCGGAGGATCATCAGGAAAATAAGGGCAAATCCCAAGCTATCGACTCCAAAAATGTCTCAACAGGTGCAGGATAAAATGGGGAAAAAGTGCTGTGTGGAAACTGTGCGCATTGTTCTGCGCAAACATGACTTAAATGCCCGAGCACCACGGAAAAAGTCCTTTATAAGCGCACCAAATTAAGGGACTAGGATGACGGTCGCCAAAACTCACTTGGACAAGGATCTGGAGTTCTGGAACAAAGTCATATTTGAAGATGAGTCCAAATTCAACATTTTTGGATCGGACGGACGGAATTATGTGTGGCTACAATCCAATACTGAGCAGAATCCCAAACACATATGGCAGGCAATTACGTTTTTTCTTTGACACTGTTGAAAATAAGCTGACGCACACTGTATATAAACATCATACATATATATATGTAAATGTATGTACTTTGTTTTTCATGCGCACCACTGCAGTTAAACTTATGATAAATAACCTTGCCAGCCAGCCTGGGAATTGTGCAACGGTGCAGAAAGTTTATAGGCGCATCAAGCACCAATAAAAAGGAGAGAAAAAAATGATACATAAAAATACAAAAAAAATAAAAAAAACAAGGCTCGAGAGAAAACCAAAAGCAATATTCAAAAGGCGACCATAAACCGCAGGAAACGGGCAGCTAACCAACCAACAAGTCAACCAGTCAACCAGCTAACCAAAACCAAAACCAAAACCGAAACCAAACCAGTCATTAAGCGCTGCGCCTCCACATTCACCCTCCGTCTGCCACCTTTAACCCCACTATTATCATCGAGAGAAAAAAATGAGAAAAAACTCGATCGTTAAATCAAAAAGGCGCATTCGAGTGCCTGCAACATCATTAGTTGCAGTTCATACACACTCAAGCGCAAGTTATGACGCAGATAGCTACCCTTAAACATTCTCAACCCCAAAACTCTACACTCCTCCCCCACACACACACGCACACGCACACACACACACACTACCTCAACCAGTCAGGCGGCCTTTTTTGTGTGAGGTGTCCAAATTAAATTTGCATCAGTTGCTCGACGAGCATCTAAATGATGCCAAAAAATCGTGAGTGTGCGCCAGCGTGCGTGTGTGTGTTAGTGTGTGTCTGCAGCATAAAGCCAAAGAACAGACACACCAACAACAACAACAACAGCAACAACAAGTGCAATACTCACTTTAGCGCTTTTTCATGTTGCTTATTTTTTTTTTGGTTGTTTAGCTTACTTTTTATACACCCTGCACAGGAATATTGACAGGGTACGGCAGTCGATAAGCAATCGTATATATATACATATAAATATTCGTATTTATTGCTCAGTTATTATATTATATTCAATATTATAGAAATTCGAGTAGCTATAAATAAAATGATTAATAGGCCAATATAAAATTGTTAATTGTGGATAAATTAGTTACACATACCCAATATTACCAACGTAAATAATTATTAATTAATTAATTAATTATTTATACGTGCATTTTATATATATATATATAATAAATATTTGCAAAAATTAAAACACATTTGCTTCAATTATATGCGTGTAGTTTTTCATTTCATGTTCAACTACCTGAAACGTAATGTTTTTATCTGGCCATTAATACTGATAGTTAAATAGCTTGCCATAAGGTTTTAAGCGTTTCATGTTTTATATGAATCATTAATATTAATAGTTATTTTTTGCCATTTAATATTTATTTATTAAAATTTATCTGCGATTGTAGAGTAGAGAGGCTGAAATTGGGTATTTGATTGATTCGCATTCCATTTGCTGCATCAAATTGCTTTTTATTCTTAAAAACTTTATTGAAAATTTCGAATTGATTAGTTTTACACAAGCCACTTCGTTATTTTTATATGCGTTTAACAATAATAATACTTTTGCATATAGCTTTCTACCAAACTCAGTTATATTGAATGGGTATCTGTTAGTCGAACTCACCTCGCACTTTGCTCTCTAGCCTGCGGATGCATGTATGTGTGTATGTGTGTATGCATGTGTGTGCACACTCTCTCCGTTTCCCGTGTGTATGTGGGCACTTAAATAATTTAGATTTTTGTGTCTAACATGCACAAGTGGCACAACGGCCCAAAAGATTCAAGTGCAGCTGCAGCAGCAGCAGCTGCCAAAGTGAGTGACCCAGTTATACGGCCAGGCCAGAACGGGAGACGGACTGGCAAAGGGCGGGAGCAGGGCATGGGGCAGAGGAAGTCACTGCAAACGAGCCAAAAATTGTGAAGGAGCCGCCAAACGTTAAATTATGAGTGTCGTCAACCAGTGACTGTGACTGCAACAGTGACTGGAACTGTGACTTCGACTGTGACTGACTGTCACAGTGTCTGTCTGGATGTTGTCAGAGTTGTTATTATGCGCTCATTAAAATGTCAAATAAACTCAAATAGCAATGCAAAAATATGCATTCTGCTTGCTGCTTGCTGCTTGCTGCCTGCTGTTTTGCAATGCTAAAAGGATGTCGAGGAACACAAGCGACAAGTGTTGCACTTGAAAAAGGATAATGCGAACGGGATTATGCAAGTCACGGCAATGCGCTTAATGTGTGGCTCCATTCTTAATTTATGACTGCGCTGCTGCGAGTGTCAAGTGTGAACTTTGAACTTTACGAAACGGTCAATAAAATGCAACGCTTACTAATAGAATGAATAAATGTCTGTGTGGATAACATTTATGTCTTGTCTGACTGCATACTTTAGTTGAGATGCACAACTTCTGCTGCATTTTAATGTGAAACGTGTCCAAATTGTCCACTAACATAACTTTGTCAGAACTAAACCGATTTTTAAGAGAAATACCTTTCTGATCTTGATTGGATCTTTTGAATTTAAATTACAATTAAATGAAACAAATTATTGCTCATCTAAAAATTGTAATCTTAAATAGAGAAGACCAAATAACAGATAAATCTTTATCAAGTATTTAATAATAGAAATATTTTCCAAAGTGCTTGTGAAACTTGCCATAAGCAATGGGTTCAAAATAGTAATTCCACCATCACAACTTAGTCAAAATGTAATCGAATTTCACTTTTGATAATGTTGTAGCTCCAAAATAATACTCTATTCAAAATTGGAAATATGATCTTCGCTTGAAAACAGCCATTAAAATTTTAGTTAAAATTACGCACAAAAATTGAAATCAACAAATATATGTTTATCATCATAGATACATTAAATAAGATATAGAATTATTTTTCTTGCAATTTTAATTATCGCTAAGTGTGCGCCAAACATTTGCGGGAATAAAGGAACGCCACATTAAATGTTGATATAAAAATCGTGGCCTTTAAAAACAAGATAAAAATTGTTATTGTGTTCGCTTGGCACGTTTTCCATAGCACTCATTAAGTGTTATTTCGGAGTTGTCAAAATTTTTATCACTTTGGCAGAGTCGCAAGTCGAAAGTTGGGCGCTGGGAGTTGAAAGCTTGGAGTGGCTCTGGTCTGGTTTATGTGCACTTCCGGCCACAACAGGACCGTTAAATTGCTTATTTATTTTAATTAAAAACAATTTCCGCTGCTTAGGCCAAATGGTCAAAGAGTAGCAAGGGCAACTCAGGAAGCATTTGATTGTTGCTCTTCAATGCTATTATTATAATTATAACGAGCATTTTCCGCAAATCAGTCGGAGCAAGGGCTGCATTCAATTTGGCCTTTTGTCTTAAGGCCTTGTCATCGTGACACACACTCACTCACACATAGACACACTCTTACACAGACGTAGCTATGTGACTATGGGGCACTCGGAAAAAATTGAATTATTTTAGAAAGCCACTGGAAAATATAAAGTTTTTCTCAAATGATAAAGTCTTGCCCTAAATCGACAATCCCCAAAATGGATTTATAAACTATTTAAAATGTTTATATATGTGAAATATTAAAATACTTAAAATACAAAAGCTAATAGAAAAATTCTGCTTTCGTTGATTTTGTTAATATTTCTTTTAAATTTAAATAAAAAACACTGAAATTAAGAAAAGAATAACTCTGGTTTTGCAAAATATGTTTACTGAAGTTAAGCTATACTTAAAATGTTCTACATGTTATTGGCATTATTTTTTTCTGAGTGTATGACTATTGCACACATGCGGAGGCGTCGTGGTATTTATTACTCTTGTTTCTGGGCATTGAGTGGCATTTAATTAATTTGCTCTGAATGCAGTGTATGCCCTTTGTTCCCTTGGTTGGGGCATTTTCTCGTTAGCTTCAAGTGGTTTTTTCTTTCTCAATGCCTAAGCTATAAGTGAAGCCTGAACTTGGCTCACTGTCGATGGCCAACAGGCAGACAAATGCTGAGGCCAATTCAATCAACAATTGCTGCATTTGCTTATTCCATTCAAGTTGCTGCTTATTCGATTTTCAATTTTTCCATTTGGCATTTACCATTTTCAACTTTTGTGCTTTTCTCCGTATTTTTGCTTCTTGCAGCTGGCAGCATCAGAGACAACGACTTGTTGCCCCCGATTGCGGCAGTCGATGATGTATATATCGCATCGTTGGTGCACGGCCACAGCCTCAACCACAATGGCAACCACCATCACCACTTGCACCACAACAATGTGGCACAGTTCGACGATGCACTGGATGGCAATGATGGCGACGACGATGATGCCGATGATCATGTGGATGAGACAACTTATCCGCCGCCGGTCTTTGACTTTGGCATGCCCCGGAATATAACGGCCCGGACGGGACACACGGCAGCCATCAATTGTCGTGTTGAGAATTTGCGCGATAAATCGGTGAGTCAAGTGGCAAAATGTGCCACCCCGCTTATCACAAAATGCTTTTCCTTTCGATTTGCTTTTGCTTTTTTTATGCACTTTTAACTATCGCTCGGGCAAATATTGAATTTGCCTTCCGACAACTAGTCAGCTTGAAAATCAACTTATCGCCAAAGTCGCCAAAGTTTTTCTTTACATATTTAGGCTGCCATTTTTTGTTCGTTTTCTTTTGTTCGCATGTTCGGCTACTCGTATCGTTTTCCAGTTCCGCTTCCATTGTGCTAGTCATCATCTCTCATCGCATCTTTTTGTCATTTTGCCAGCTTGAATGACATAGCATCAGCGATGCTATCCCCCCCCCCCCCCCACACTCCCAACTGCTGCCCGCTGTCGTTATCCTGTCGTCTTCCTGTTTAATGCTCCTTTGTCAGTCCATTGGCATTCGCCACTCTGTAAAGTTTAGTTTATGTTTTTGTATTGTGCTTCATATATATATTTTTTCTCTACGTTTTTCCTTTTTACATGGATCCCTTGACTTATTTTTAATTTTGTTTCGTGTATCTATTGATTGGTGTGCGTCTTCATCATCTTGAAAGATTATTTTCCAAACTTTTTCTTTATCATCGCAGTCCGTTTTTATGTTGTCTTTTGATACCCTGAATAAATGAAAAGTGAGTGAACGGGTATATCGAAGTCTTGGGAGAGTATGTAATTGGCAGCAGGAAGCATAGAGTATATATGTATATATATATATATATACCTGATCAGCGTAAAATTCATATTAAGTTTCACATTGCATCATATTTCGATCACTTTTTTCATTTCCATACAATTCGATTTCCGTTAGCAATACAATTCACAATTGTAAAGAATTTTTTACCCATAAATTATGCAAATTTCATAAAGACCACAAGAGAAAACGAGATTTTATTTCCTCAAACTCCATATATAGAGCAAAAAACTATTTCATAGATGTTTGCAAGGTATTTTATGGACGATCTATCTCGACTAGAACATTCTTTCTTTGCCTTGTTTGTGGCCTCGAAAGGTCGCTTGTAGCCTGAGCTGGTCTGCTGTGAAGGTTGTGAACAGAAATGAATGTCAATCATAACTTTATACAATGAAACATTCTTTGTATTATTCTTAAACATATTCAAATTTGAAATGTGTAATTGCTCAGGCAATTTGTTTTATTTTGTCGTATTTTAAAAAGGGTTACTCTGCATACTGATTGAGGCGTTATATACAATGAGAGGGAAATAACAGATACTTTGGTATAAATATTTATAATTCTTTTTAATTATGCAATGGAATGTATGCCCAAGACAGTTCTGACCAAGGTTATGTCCCGTTTCTGGTTTTAAAAAGGGTCCACAAAAGTTTTGGGTCTACTGCTTAGATTTGGAGTGTAGGTTAAAGACATCTTCAAAATGTATTGAAAAAATAATTCCATTTTAAAGTTGCTGCAAAGCTTGTGGGAATATGCAAATTTAAAAAACAAGCGTATAAAAAGTTTGAGTAAAACAAATAAACTATAAGAATAGTTTTCCAAAAAGTAGTAATGCCCTCAAGCGGTTTTTGATTTATGCATTTGCGCAATTTTAATGAAATTCAAGAAAAGTTAGAAGCAAAAATGTCCAAAAGACAGGCAAAAAACCAAATACACAAAGAATAAAAAATATAAAATCGACCAAGAACTAATTTGAAAAATAGTTTCCTTAAGCTATTCCAACACTTATGTAAACCAAACCGAACCAAGGTCAGTTTGTTGAGAGTACTTCGCTTAACCTCAATGAATTTTTAGCATCTGTTTCAGTTCCACTTTCCACTTGTCGGCTGTCGATTGCCGCTTTCTACTTTTCACTTTCCACTTTAGCTGAGCCCTTTTTCAAAGGAGCAGAGAGTCTCTTATAATCCATCATTTGGATGTATTTGCTGCTTTGCATGCTCGCAGCTCCTTACCTTTTCAGTGTGACTTCTTTCACCTGGCAGCGCATCTGTCCAGTTGTCTGAGAACTGGTGCCAAGTCCCAGCGTACACTCAGAAAAATAATCGAACTGAATTTTAGAACTATTTTAAAAATCAGATTTGCAATTGTTAATTTCAAGGTGAATGTTTTTAAGATTTAAACAAATATGTCTAATTTCTAGGGTACTGCTTTCAGTGTGTACATGGAAGAATTTCTTATATTATCATTTTGATACTTACATTATTATTATCCATTACTATTTTAAGATTTCACTACAACAAACATTTTACTTGGATTTCATTTCTGAATAATACAAAATATTTCTAAAAATAGAGAATACATCAAATTCTAACAATTGTCGATTTAAATCAAGCATTTCGAACTTTAAGAAAACTGATTTCATGCACTTAGAAATTATTGAGAAAAAAAAAAGAAAAAACTTTGTCTGAGTGTATCTTGTCGTCATCATCCATAGCCATGCCCATTCTTTAAACAGAGCGAGATTTAGTGGCACATTTTTTCATTTTCTTTTCGATTTTTCTTCTGTATTTTCGTTTCTGTTATATTTTGTTTGATGTGGGGGGGCATCGTTTCCCTTTTGCCACTTTGACACTTTTAGTTTTTGGGGCTTGCAGGCTCCTGCTGGTTTTCCTTTCCCTTTTGCGTTACGGGTATTTCTCTTTTTTGGGAGCAAAGAAAAGTTTTCGTTGCCTGCGCCTGAGGCTGGCTTGCAGATTACATTCTGGCTGCTTTTTGGGGGGCTATAGCTTTAGCCCCTCTGGGAGAGAGACTTTGGCCAACTTTAAGCCGCTCACATTTTGGGAACGCACTTGCCATTCGTCCTGGATTTGGTTGCAGGTGTCGCAAATCGGTCTGTCTTATGGCTGTATTTTCAAAAGGATTTTTTTTTTAGTTTTTTGTGTTTTACTTTTCTTCTTTTGGTGGGCTTAGTTCATTTTGCCGTTTGGTTTATTAAATTTTCTATCTTCATTTGGACCAGGTCCCTTTTGCCATTTTTTTTTTAAAATTGACTTAAGCGCTGATTGTTCTTTTGTAGCCTGCTCACTAACTGTGTTGCTTGGTGCGTGTGTGTGTGTGTGTGTTTTTGTCTATTTGCAGGTATCCTGGATAAGGAAACGCGATTTGCACATTCTGACTGCGGGCATTCTGACCTACACATCTGATGAGCGCTTCAAGGTACGTATACGTAATTTACTTATTGTCTTACCTTCCTCCCCCTCTCTCTCTCTCTCTCTCTCCCTCCCACTCCCACTCCCACTCTGTGTCTCTCTCTCTCTCTCTCTGTCCTTGACTATCTTCGTGTGCATGCTCGTCAGGCTTATTAAATGGCCAACAGGGCATACTGTTGCCATTTGTAAGCCAAGTCAGCTTAATTGCGTATGCAATTCGTTGCTGCTGGCAAGTTTGCTTCCAGGGGCGTACTCAAGGGGGGTTGGGGGCGAGAGGGATGGGATGTTTACTTGCTCCTTGTAACTTTACATAGACGGATTCGTAAAGAAAACTGTTTATACACGACTCCTGTTAACTCCATGGAGTTAAATTTTAATTATATTAGCTGAAATGAAAAACTGTGCAAGGCACAAATTTAATTTAGTCACATTTTTGGGGAAACTTAAAGTAGGCATAAGCATGAGCTATAAAATGTAAAAATACAAATTAGGGGTGTAACTCAGCCCATGTTTTATTTTCTATCCTTTATAGTTTTCTTATATTTTCTGTAACTTTTTTGAAATAAATGAAATTGGTAATTAAAATTCAAAAATTCAGCCTTAATCTGATTTGGCTAAAGCTGCCTATGCTCCTAGCCAACATGTAAACACTTGGGAACATTTAAATAAGTGCAAACATTTTTTCCCTATAATTTACAGTTTTCATATATTTCTTCTCTTTTTTGTATGACTTTTTAAAATAAACATAGTTAAGCAGCAAAACTGAAATTAGTATAAAAAACGTAAAATTATGAATATTAAAATTTTGGGCACAGTCAGCAAAACAGATGCGCCCAAGTACAATATCGATTGGATTGGCTAATTAAACTTCTAAAATACACAAACCCCCCTGCAACCCCCCCCCCCCACCCTCTTTGAGAAATGCTGCCTACGCCCTTTTGTCAACATGCTTGTAGGCAATGATTAAATTTGTGCATGGACACCATAAAAGCCAAAGGCTGCCACAGTTGAACCCCTTCCCATCCAAAAACTCATCATGTAGTTGCCTTAACGATTTATCTCTCTGTGTGCGTCTGTGCGTGTGTGTGTGTTCATTGTCATTTCGGTTGCAGGTTGTACGCACCGCTGACTCCAAGGATTGGACGTTGCATGTGAAATATGCGCAGCCACGTGACAGTGGCATCTACGAGTGCCAGGTGAATACGGAGCCCAAGATTTCAATGGCATTCCGCCTGAATGTCATAGGTGAGTAGAAATAATCAACTCCATCTCTCTCTCACTCTATCTCTATCTGTCTGTCTCTCTCCATTATATTTTGTAATAAAGAGCCGTTGAGTTTCTTACGAATTGTCAGCGAGTTGTCGCACGACTTGCAGCCAACAAGTTTTTGTATCCTAGTTGAGGCTCTTTCAAATTTGGCACAAACTTTGCCAGCTGCATAGGGGGTATGTGTGCGGATGTGTGTGTGGTTGTGTGTGTGGTTGTGTGTGTGTACGTACAGCTTACAACAGCGCATACGAACTTTGCATAAAGTTTTTGTTGGTCATGCGTCATGCTGCGACATCATTTCGCATTGCAGCGCATAAATTCATATACAACAAGCCACGTATAAGCCAATATCTACATCTGGTTGTACCCACACACACACACACCTACGCACACACACACACCCATACACAGGCACATATGTTTACTGCAAGGGTTTGGCTTGGCTTCGCTTTTTATGTTTAAACCATAAAGGTTGTGCGTTCAATTTAAGGGGACTTTCAGCAATTTGATCAACGCATTAAAATATTTATATATGGAAGTGATGGAAAAAAGTGCTCATAAATATTTGAGCTGATTTTAATGTATCCGCTCGTTAAGAAATAAATTACAATTTTTATTTTTCTTTAAGAAATTGCTAATTTTTTGTTGATTTTTTTATTTTAGTAGTAAAAGCCTCTTACTCAATTATTGCATTGTTCTTGGCCATATTTTGAAAAGTTGTTGCCTGAATATTTAATAGCTTACTTTTCTACATCTTAAAAGCAGTAGCTTAGCTTAGGGAGCAACAATTAGTTTCAAGTTTAAAATAAATCCTTGTTTTTAAATATATATAATTATAAACATATGTATGTAAATATATAGGTGCAAACACCATTTAGTTAAAGGTCGGTAATTTGAGAGATTTTCAAGCACAGGCAGAAGAAAGCATTTCCGAGCCCATAAATTCTTGCTCAACTTAGCTTTTATGAAAAAATCAAAGCCAGAGACCATAGGAGCTGGTCTTCATATTTGGAGTATAAGTTCTCGTTTACTAAGGCCAAATCAAGTGTATTTAATTTGAACGATAACTGCCAAAGTTTCGCGAATATCCATACAAATCGCGTTATAAAGATAAAACTTTATAATCAATATATACTTTAGTCCGACATGTGTTGAAGCAACTTTACAAATTTCATTAATCAAAAAGTTGTTTTAAGCTGATCAAATTGATAGCAGCAAGCCTAATGGGTATTTCCCAGCTGGCTGCCGGCTGTCCCAACAGGAGCATTCCAACTTGTTTTAATACAAATAAGAATTGTATATTATTATGTCTTAGTTCGAGTTAGAGCCAATTTATGTAGCAACCAAGTCTTTAATTTGGCGAGCACTTGGTCAATTTCTAAGGCAGACCATCAATTATCGCTTATCCGGTAATCATTCAAGCTGCCATGTAAATGTGGGTCAATGCAATGAATATATGCGCCACATCAAGTCTCTGTTTATATATATATATCTATATATTGTGTATATATAGTGTATAGCTATCTTTTGTTTGTGGCGTACAATTTTCAACGCGTTTAGCATGCAAACGCAATTTGCATTTAAATTCAATACTAAATTCATATGCTGGATGTAACACACACCAGCCAACGGAGACGAGGGCGTCGCCCCCAAGGGCTTTGCACCAATTGCCACTGTTTGTTTGTGTGTGTGTGCCTGTGTGTATGCATGTGTGTGTGTGTGTGTGTGTGTGTGTGTGTGTTTATATAGAATCCTTTTAGGTGTTTTTTGCACGTTTACACAGCGCTCTCAACCTATTGTTTTGGTATTTTACAAGTTTTCTACTATGGATTTCCGCTGCGTCTCAACTTCAAGTTGCTGCCTCGAGTGTGTGTGTGTGTGTGTCTCAGTGTGTGTGTGTGTCTGCTTGCTTGTGATAAATTGTTATACAATGGCATGCACGTTCATGTTTCATTCATGCACATTAAATTGATTTGAAACTTTCTTTTCCCGAATGCTTGTCATCATGTGCGAGGAACACAAAGTTTTGCTTGTTTATTTATTTTGATTTTGATTATGTCATTTCTACTTCGACTTCCACTGCCACTTCCACTTCCACTTCTGCTGCTGGGGCAAGTTAATTGAAATTATTGAATAGTTTGGCGTCTGACTGCTCAACACGTTTTCACATACTTTTTGTTTGCAATGATTGGTTTAGTTTTTGCTGTTGATTTGGTTTTGATTTGAGCCGGTTTGTATTGCATATATTCCCCGTTGTGTATTAAATCGTTTTATTTTGGACCACTAGAGAGCCATTCATATGATTAAATGTAGCAAAAATTTGGAGATGTTCATTTGATTTGCAGTCGAGTTGTGTGTTGTGTGAAATTTGGCGCACATGTCTCACTCTGCTGACAAGCTGAATATAACAGCAAAAGCAGCAACAGCTTGTTGCGTCTGGGGATTTTTTTACACTCAGAAAAATTTTACAAAATCGCCTTGAGAACAGGAATTTTTTTACATTTTTAGATTATATATTTTATTTATGTAAATATTTATTTTAGAAATATTTTCTTTTAATAAGAAATGCATTTCTTAAAGGTATAAATATAAATCCTGATTGTTGGAAAAATATTTTATGGCATTCAGAAACAAGTAATGAGTTCGAACACTTGGCGCCGAGAGCATGGTGAATTTCTAAAATTCATGACCAGATTTTTCTGAGTGTAGCAGGAAATTGGTTGGCGCTGCAAAGGGAGGGAAGCACCTTTGTAACAAAATCTGACAAAATTGCATATATCTCATCAAGAGCAGTAAACTCAAATTGGCGCTGTGGCTTCCTTCTGCCCCGTTGCTCCATTGCATCCGTTGCATCCGACTGCAACCTGCAACCAAACATAAACTTTGCCAGGGTGCACAAAAAGTAATACAGCCACTCCCTCAACCACCCCCCCTCGCCAAGGTAGTCTTGTGCTGCCGACGGAAAGTCGCCGCAATGCCAAGTTGAAGAAAAATGTATGCAAATGGTTTGGAAAAAAAAATGCTCAGCGCAGATTTTTCGTTGGCATCCGTGATAAAATATACCGTCACCAGGTTTTACGCACTCAACACACAAAAACAACGGCACATTTCCTTCCTTTGACAAAAAAAAAAAAAAAAATAAGAAGAAAAGCAAACAAAAAATTGTACTTGACTAAAGGCAAACAAATTATGATTTTAGCCTTCAGCGAGCGATGCTCTCAGTGTCTGTAGGGGAAAACAGAAGCAAAATTCAATGACGCAAACAAAGTGACCCTATTTCCACGGAACAACTCCAATCAAGGCAGAGATACTGCCAAAGAAATGGGTTATCTATGCAGCGGAAAAGTGAGGAAGCAAAGAGTTTAAGTTACACAGTTAAAAAGTTTCTCACACTTTAACTTATCAAACTTATCAAACGAGATACAGAAACCAGTGAAGAGTTTAAATTGGGCGAGAATCTAAATTTAATAGTTAAATTGCTTCCTGAATAAATATATATAACTTACAACTTAATCAGAAGCCACGTATTTAACAGTAATTAAAATTTGCATTCCGATTTCGATTACTGAATTTCAATTGGTAGACATGTGGCTCCGATTCCACTTTGACACCCAGCCAAATTGAAATCAGGTCTATTAATTAATAAACAAATAAAGTCACAGCAGAAATAAAAGATGAGAGAAAAAGCGGAATTTAAATCAATGTCAGCCACAAATAAATTTAATTAATTACTGTTAAACAGTTAATGAAATATATTTCGGTAAACATGCAACATGCATATTTTTGGATTTAATTTAACTACGTGTTAAACTTTTATGGACAGCTATTTGGGCTCGGGCTTTTCACTCAGAATATCAATATATTTGTGTATCAAGTATCTAGTGCTGAAATCTTTGGCCATAAACAGAATCAAACCCTCGGAGCACTCCACATTCAGGTGGCCATTATGTGAAGAGTCAATTTCAGGGAATTGTTCGTGTCTGGTCTTTGTGTTATCGAAGGCTGCCCATAACTGGCACATAATCATCATAAAAAACCAGTGAGAGCTCGGCCAAAGAGAGTATGCTCGACCAGAAGATACTCTGCTATTTAATCTGACCTCGAAAAATGTTTTGCTTCTCTTGATGTAGTTTAGTTTAATATAATAATAATAATTATATAATCAAAGCACATATATAAAGGCAATATATTTAGGGCATGCTGCAAAAGTTTATGTGATCGACTAAAAGATACCCTTTAGTCTTTAGTCTTACTTTGAAAAGTTTTCTGTTTAATCTGTGCAGGAAGTTAACTTTTAGACTTTTAAATCTCTTCTTTTTTTTTTGTACATAAAATAAACTGTATTATACCCACTATTAGCAATATGATGTGTGCAGGGTATGCAGAAAAACAAAAACTAAATGAAATGGCAAAACTGACACATAAAAATTTGTAACCACAAAGCCTAAAATATTTGCTTGTAGAAAGGGGGGCAGAGTTGGGGCTCCGCTTTTGGTTTGGGATTGTGTTGCCCCAAGCACTTTCAACATTGTGGATGACGACGTATCATTGACCCATTGTTTTGGGGTCTGGTGGCGTGGGCGTGGCTGGGGGCAGTGGGGTAAATGAAGCCGTTGACTGCCACAATTCTTGTTGCTGTCGCGTATTTTACACACATTTTAAGTGTTGTTCGCCAGTTGTTATTGTCAATTCACACACACACACACATGAGTGCGTGCTAGGGTCAAAGGACAGCACATGTGTGTACGCGCGTGTGTGTGTGTGTGTGTGTGTGGTTGCTGGGGATCATGAACGGAACCATTACGTTCACAGCGTTGCGTTGATGGCTCTTGCCTGGGTGCGTCGTGGCTTTCTAATATTGACCATGATTTTGGGGGCGAGATAAGTTGTTGTCGTTTTTGTTGTTGTCAATGTCATTGTTGTTGCTGTGTTGTTTCCATTGTTGCTGTTGCTGTTGCTGTCGCTTACTGCTTCCAGTTGGCAGTTGGCTCTTAGTTGTTGGCATTTGGCAGTTAACAGCTGCCGCAGACAGAGACTGCGCGGCATATAGTCGCATACTCGAATACTCCTTCTATTTGTCTGCTGCCTACACTCAGAAAAAAATTGCCCTGGAAGCTAGAAAACATTTTCTTAACGTTATAAAAGTGTTCTTTTCTATTTTTTAAGATTATTTTCATTATTAGGAAACGCATTTCTAAAATATTGAAATTCAAACCTTGAATCTAAGAAAAATCCATTCTCAAATTAAGAAAAACAATAAAGAAATTTGCTAATCTTAAATTACAAATGTTTAATAATAAAATCAAACATAAGTCAGAGAAAATCTCATTTAAAAATTTCTTGCTGGAAATTAGATCTATTTTTCTAAATTTTACAAAAATACACACCTGGTTTTTGGAAAGCGACAAAATCAAATTTTCGAAATTTTTATTTCTATGGCAAATTTTTAAAATTCGAATATTGAGCATATTATTTTCTGAGTGTACACACACACCCACACAATCCACAGTTGGCAGTCGTTGGATCTGCAAAATTGGCCTAATGTTTTTTCGTACGTCCACCGACAGTTTGGCCAACAGCAGCAGCCAGTCAACAAAGTCAAATGTTGACGTTGTTAATGATGTGCTGAGGGTTCGAGAGTGGAGACCAGCAAACAGGCACCGAGAGACTAACAGCGAATTGCAGCGACTAAAGCCGATTTAGTCCACAGTAAATATAAACAATAAAGCAGGCGTCGATACTGAACAGGCCAGCTCGATGTTTAACTCTGGAGAGTTATCCGGCTAACTGGCCAACAGAGAATGGCCAGCTCATTAAGGCCAATTGACAGTCACGACAGCTACTGTCAATAGCAATAGATGTGCCACATATTTGATAGTATATATTTGAGTTCCCCATCACTTGAGTTAATAGCACAAAATGCTATTAATACTAAATATAATTATAAATTAAGGTTGAGACTACTTCATAGATAATCTCACTTAATTTAATTGAAAATACTTGTGTTACATATACTCAATAAATCATTATTTTGCAAATTTTCGAGTTATCCCAGAGTATGAACGGTTTAAACTGTAAACTGAAATGCTATTCTAATTTCAATAAAGGACAAACATAGAAATTATCCTTGTGATAAGATTAATGTTTAATGAATGATTAATGAATGATAACTGAAATACAGAATACAGAATTATATAATATGAATGAATTATATATAATGAAAAGTTTTAATTTGTATAGCCTTTGACAAGATTGATGTTGATGGAAGCAATAATGAATTGGCAATTGTATAAATTATTATATTTAGAACTCGATGCATTGAAAACTTTGATATTATATTAAAGAGCAACAACAGATTGAATTGTCGAATTTATAATAATAGTTTCAAAAAATCATAATGCATAATGCTTGAATTGCTGCATGTTTACTTCATACCAGAATGAGTTCCGTGAACTGCAATTGCATAATTGAAAAATATATGAAATTATCCATTTATTATATTAAAGAGCAATTTCAGTTAAGGTCTTAATTTAGAAGCTTACAAATTTGACATTGTTAACATATTTATAATTTAATATTTGATATTTTATTTGTTTAGTTTTCCTTGTGAAATCTAACAAATGTTATCTGGATCTGAAAGGAAGCAATGGCTTAGAGTTGGCAAAGTTTAAATTGAAATAAGCTAACAATTCCACATTCCAGATTTTGCCGAAAGCTACGCAGTTGAGTTGAAATCCCAAGCGGGCGGTGTCGTCGAAATCCACTCGAAATCTGTTTAATATTCAATGAAATTTCACAGGTCGATGCATCTCAAATGACGTCACGTAAGCCTGCAACAAGCTGCTTATTAACGGGTGGTGTGCGTGTGTGGCATGCAGGTGCATCTTTGATTCGCCGAATCCAAATGTGGATGATCTGTTAAATTGTAGCCAAGCCGAGCCAGAAATGTGTGTTGTGTGTGGTTAGCCGCTTGTTTAACACCTGGTGGCAACAAATGAGGGCAAGTGTTTACTGGGTGTGCGTGTGTGCGAGGGTGTGTGCGAGGGAGCGCCTAGAAGTGCCACTAATCAATTTTGTACACGTTCCATTTTGCGATTGCAGTGACGCCGCCAGATGCCAAAGCGATTATAGCCGGTCCAACGGATTTGTACGTCAAAGTGGGCAGTGTCATAACGCTCACATGCCATGTGAAGCAACCGGCAACAGCGGCTCAGGATATTGGACCAATTTACTGGTACCGTGGCCCCTACATACTGACGCCCTTTGTGGCGCATCCGAATGATGCAGCCATCGATTTGCAACGCATCTCAATGGAATCAACACTGGCCGAGAAACTGCAGAGCAGGTAAGCGTTGGCATCCTCATCATCATCTGGAAGGAATGCGTCCAACATAATCATGAAGTATCCAACTAAAGGAATTCACACGCAGGATTAAGCGGAGGGCCACTACACTCAGGAAAAAAATCGCACTCACATTTAGAAATTCGCCTTGAAATCAAAGAGTCCCCTAGACAGTTCTTTTTTGTTCTTAGAAATAATTTCTAAATTTCTAGAAAACATTTTTCTTAAATTAGCAATTATAATTATATTATATGATGTTTTTTCTATTTTTTTGAAATATTTTCTGGAAGTTAGACATATTTTTAAAAGTGTTAGAAAAATACACCCTGAAATTAAGAAATGAAAAACCTAGTTTTTAGAGAGCCACAAAAATATACTTTCTGAATAATAGGGCGAGTTACACAAGGCGCCAAAAATTAAGAGCGACTTTTTTTCTGAGTGCATCATCATCATCATCAATCGCAATCCTCAATGGGATGTCGAGGAAGGAATGTGTGTTCATCATAATCATTGAGAGAAGCAAACTAGAGGAATTCGCACGCTGGAATAAGCTGAGGGCCACTAACAAGTTGTGTGTTTTTGTGTTGGGTGTTGGGTGTTGGGGCTTTTGGGTGTTGGTTAGTTTCCAGCTCAATTGCTGGCTCTGTGGCATTTTGAACTTTGATCAATGAAGTTGAATACATGTGGCAACTGATTGGCACAATGAATCTAGTTGCGACTGCCTGCACACAATTTATGCTTTAAGCTTATGCCTTTGCTTTAACTCATGTTGCAGATTGCGGATTGCGAATGCACAGCTGCTGGATACCGGCAACTATACGTGCATGCCGACGACAGCCGAGGCTGCCAGCGTTGTGGTCAATGTCATTAACGGTAAGTGGCAGCAACAGCAGCAGAAGTGCCGGCAACGACTTTGTATTTTTTTTTGCTCATCTCTTTCATGCTTCATACAACTCGCTGATAAATCGCATATCCTTCGATTCCAGACGAGAGTCCTGCGGCCATGCAGAAGAGTGGCGCAAACGGCAGCTGTCTGAGGACCAGCCTCAACATTAATCTCGTCCTTGCCCTGGTTGCCAGTGCTGTGGTGCGGTGGTTGCGCTGGCTTCTTGGCTCCACCAGCTTATCCTTAGTGCATATCAATTATGATGTCAGCCAGTCGCAGTCCATGAACAGCTCAAGTCTCCAGCAACAGCAAAAGCAGCACCAGCAAGACTCGTTGACATCATGATAATTAACTGAAACTCAAACTGAACACACAGTCACAAACAATCCTTGTAAATAATTATATAATTATATATTGATAGTTAAACGATAATTTCGGTTGCAAACAAAATTGTCAAATATTCATGATGATGATATGAAAAAATTAGGTTTAATTTTATGCATAGCGTAAATATAAAATAATAATAAAGTATAACAACAAATGAAATCGAAAAAACAAAACAATTTAATAAAAAATCGCTGCTAAAATGTAATTATTAAAATGTGTACAATTATTGGCTCGCATTTGTTAATGTATTCAATTTCATTTAACACTCTTCCCTGCACCACGCTTCCATAATAAATATAAAATTATAAAAAAAATACTGTATAAAAATACACAAATGAAAATAAACTATAATTATCAAGTAACCACGATGAAAATAAATCAATTAATTGCATTGTTAATTTGGGCAGCTATATGCGGATAACAAACATCTGCTAATGTGTACATATATTTTAATGCAAAAACACACAATTTTGGTTGCTTTAATCAATTATGTTATTAAGTAACAATGCGAAAAACTGCGAAAGTTTTCATTTGCACAAAGCTCAAACTAAAACATGAACTAAAAACTGAAACACAATTAAAACTCATACAAATAAAGTCTCTCGTAAATGTCAGCAAAACTATCAATAAATGCAAAACTATATAATTGTTACATAAGCTAAAGTGCATATTTTAAACATAAATAAAAATAAATAACAACGACAACAAATGAAATTGCACACACATGAAAACTTTTGATAGTTTTTTCGGTTTTCAGCTGAGAAATTGGAACAATATGTAACTAAATGTCATGTAGATAACATTAAGCAACAAACCGTTCTCAATGGCAAAGTGAATACAAATAAAATTCATTTGATTAAACAAATTTCAAAAACAAATCTTTGCTTCATTTTATACAGGTAATTTATTTTCTCTGTTGATTTATTTAAGTTCAGCAATTGTTTGCCAGCAAAAGCCACAAATCACTTCGAGGTGCGAATCGAGGCGTTGACCAACACATTTTATTTTATTTGAGTAATATATCTTGACTGTCGTGTTTAAGGTGAGGTGTTCTCGAATCTCGTGTCGGCATCAAAATACATAATTTAAATTTAATTTAATTAATATAAATATGCTGTCATGTTTAAGTTGGTGCCTAGGTGCGGCTGATGTTCTCGGAACTGTGAAGCACCACGGGCCGCGATGCGATGTTGCCAACATGCCAATATTCGTATAAGTTTTTCAAGTCAAAATTCGAATCAAAAAATATTTATATATTTAAATGTGGGTATTATTAGGTAGTAAGGGAGGGTCTGAAGGTGTTTGTCTACGAATGGATGAGTGTGTGGAACCACCTTGTTTACCCTGGCCACAATAGTGAATATTGCAAGCGCCTCTCGAGAAAAACAGGATTTCAGATCTGTTGTTGAAGAATGTGGAGATCAATTAGCGCGGTAGACACCTTGGCCACATTCAGCTTCGTTTGAGCTATTTAAAAGAATCTCAATCTGAAGTCACGCATTTTACAGTTTCCTGAACGTGTCTGGCCATTAGACAGGATATTCCAGTGGACAGGTCAGCTTCATCCGGTGTGTGTCTGACAGTTGTTGTTTCCTGTGAACTTGGCAGCGGCTCGAAGGAACATCCCGTGATGCCCTGGAAAACTCAGAATGCAAATGCATAACTTCAATTGTAATATATATTTAATTGAGTGAATAATATAACAAAAATTAAATCTTTGAGAGCTGGATATGGATTCTAGCTGCCCCTATTTAAAAGGTATTTTTAAAGAGCTGTTTTCATAAATAACTTATTTGCTGTTTAGGCATAACTCAGCCAGTATAGATAGTTTTAGAATAGTTTTTAGAATTTATTTATGCACTCTGAGTTCGCGTTGTGTTTGCGTTATTTTAATTAAATTTCGCTGCTTGTGTTGATTTATAATCGCGCTGTAATTTGTAATTATTGCAGCTTCGGGCTGTTAACGGCTGGGAACACGGCTGGGATTAAGAAAGTTGTTGTATTTGTTGTTTGTTATGTTGTTGTTGAAGCATTTCATCAATAAATTGTTACTGTAATATTATTGAGCAGGCTCAATTTCCATTGCATATCGAGAAAGCGCAGAATTAAAGCCTTGGGCGAAATCGTTTCAAATTAAGCGCTTCATATAAAGCCAACGAGTAGTCATTAATTCGCTTAAGCACAGAGTGTGTGTGCGCGAGTGTGCGTGTGTGTGTGTGTGTGACTGTGAGTGTGTGAGTGGGTGTGTATTTGCGAATGTTTTGGCCCTGAGGGGTCGCAAGGCGCAAAGTTCGCGCTCGACCGGAGACCCAACTCGCAGCTGTGCGGTCAACTTATACGGACTGTTGATGGCGACCTAACCCCGCACCCCCATTCACACCAGCCCCTCTCCACTGCCACCACCTCTCCCTTTCGTCTCATTCCTTCCACTCTGGTCGTTAGTGGGCAACAAAGCGCAACTCTGTCTAATTTCTGGCTTGGGGTTGGGCTTACGGCGCGTATGAGTGATGTGTGTACTTTGTGTGTCTGTGTGTGTGTGTGCTTCTTTGTGTGTGAGGTCTCGTGTGCGGTCACATAATTACTCGCAGTTGAGTTGTTTAAATGAAATCATAAATTATTATGCACACGCGTCAGTGTTTCACTTAATTGTGGCCAAAATTACTTTACACGCGAACAATTTAACCGATTGATAAATGTTGCCAGTTTTTTTAATCTTTTTTTTAATTAATTTAATTAAATTTAATGCTCTACTGTAGTGTTAAATTTTAATTTAATTTAGCATAATTGTGCTTTTTTTTATCTAAGCGCCGCGTGCACATGAAAGTCGCATTACAAATAAAACTAAAATTTCTATTAAATATATTACTACAACTATAAATAAAACAGAAATTTTTAAGGGTAAAAGGACTAAGTTGAAAAAATATATATCAGACAGAGTGAAATATCTATACGTTGTCTATATTCCTGATCAGCATCATGAGTGGAGTCGATTTGCTAGAGACTCCAAATTTGATAGTCTTCTATCTTAGGCAGATCAGGCTTATTTAATTTTGACTTGACTTGCGAAGAAAGTTGAAAGTTGAGCTGACTTCTCAAAAAGTTAAATTACTATTCAACATTTAAATAAATTTGTTCTTAAGCGAGCTCCATCAAAGTCAAACTTAGCAACAAAATGGCCATCTAAAATTCCTGTAAAATTGCCTAAACAAGGCCAGAACAAGTTATTGTTGTTGCTGTCAACAAAAAGTTCTCAATTAATATATATGTATATGTATAGGTATTTAGTTAGCTGGCAGCACTGAAAAGTATGCAAAGCAAAGAATACTGCGAACTCGCGATTATCTACACAGATACAGTGCCCGCAATAAAAATAGCACCATTATAAACAGATAAGCACAAAATGATACAGAAATAATTCGGGTTTAGTTAAGAAAACCCAAACATTAAAACTGTAGGTAGAACAAAGGGAATTTCTACTTTTGATTTTGCAAAGCAGACAATTTGAGCAGCACACAAATGGAGAAATATTTGACAGTTAGCGTTCTTTGTAAGGTAACTAACGATTGTCAGGTACAACTCCCGATTCATACAAATAAAATTATATACATGGGGAGTGTGAAATGTATTGTTAAGCATTGCTCTTCCCATAATGGAATTGGTTCCTTATAGTGGATTAACACTTTTATTTGGGTTATATTATGTTGTCAAATGCATTTCAGGAAATGCCAAGAGGATAACAATCCAAAAAATGAGCAAACGAGCTCGCAATTGGTTTTAGGACCATTTGTTTGAAATAACTGAGGAGTATCTTCAATCATTATATTTTGTACAATAATTTCTTGGATTATATCATATATTTTCTATATTATTATATTATTATATTTTATAAATATTGTATAAATTAAAAATAGATTTTTTTTCGTTACGTTTACGGCTTAAATTGGCTTCTAGGAATGGAAAACCGAATCCGAGACAGCTCTTTATTATGGCCGTATTTCAAACACAGAGAACGGCGGAAGAAGAGTGAGAAAACTATTTAAAAGATTCCAAAATAGGGACAGCCAAATAAGGTTGAGAGTTAATTAGAGTTTTGTCGTTGTTGTTGTCATTGTTGTTGTCGTAGTGTTGTTGGTCGTAGCCAGTGTGACCAGATTATCGGTCAGGCCACATGCCGTGAGGGGCAGCAATTAAAATTTGAAAATAGTTTCGTGTGCGAGAAGTTTTCGCATTTTTGAAGCGCATGTCGAGCGCTTCAGTTCCTGCTCAAATTTGTATACGAATAGTGAGACAATTGCCGTTGTTGCTCTTGTTGTTGTTGCTTTTGTTGTTGCCATATTTTGTGAACTGTCAAGCGAGAGCTCGCTAGATAAATTGACCCATTAACACGGCGAGGCAAGGCAAAAGTTAGCCAGTTTTTCCGCAGTTTATTTCCATTTGCCAAACGCGAAATGGCAGCCATTTTCCTGTCAACGTTGTCTGCTGCTCTGCTTCCTGCTACTACTATTATTATTATTATTATTATTGTTTTTATGATGCTTTTAACTAAAAAGTTGTTGCTATTATTACTGTTGCTGTTGCGGTTGTTGTTTCTTGCTGCTTTCCTTGCTTTTATTGCTCTCGTTTATTTATGCCGTCAACTTGACGAAGCCACTGAAAAATAGACTACTCGAGAGAGATAGAGATAGTGCGAGTGAATAAGAGAGAGAGAGAGAGAGAAAGAGAGAGAGAGAGAGAGAGTGAGAGGGAGAGAGAGAGAGAGATAGAGAGTGAGAGGGAGAGGGAGAGTGCAGCTAACTGACTGGTTGACGGACGCACAAATGCAACTGGGGTCGTTTCTATGGCACCTGGTTGAAACTTTCGGGACATCGGACGTCATCCTCGTCGTCATTGTTGACTCTGCCCAAAGCCAAACTGCAATGCAATTTAAATAAAAAGGGAAAATAACGGCGTAGCAGCATACTTTTATGACGCACTATGCGGGTGAAGGCATCGCATTTTAATTGTCACGCTCTGCAGAAAGAACAAATATATAAAATGGGACTACTGCAAGAATACGTCCAGCTCCAGGTAAAAACAATATCGATTCTTGATCAGCATCTAACATCGAGTTAATTTAGCCACTTTATAACATTTCGATAGCAATCAGTAAAATCGATTATAATTGGATAAGTGCTATATGCAACATAATATCTACACATATAGCCATCCACTTGAAATATAACTTACACAGACATATTATTGATTAACCGTAGGAATTTCAGTAGCATCTTTGTTAAGCAACAGCAAACCTATAAAATTATATGTAAGTTCTCGATGCAGGGTATCTATTAGTTGTGCTTTCTCGACTCGACTAACTTGACTTGCGAAGAAAGTTGAAAGTTGAGCTGACTTCTCAAAAAGTTAAATTACTATTCACCATTTAAATAAATTTGTTCTTAAGCGAGATCCATCAAAGTCAAATTAAGCATCAAAATGGCCATCTAAAATTCCTGTAAAATTGCCTAAACAAGGCCAGAACAAGTTATTGTTGTTGCTGTCAACAAAAAGTTCACAATTAATATATGTATATGTATAGGTATTTAGTTAGCTGGCAGCACTGAAAAGTATGCAAAGCAAAGAATACTGCGAACTCGCTATTATCTACACAGATACAGTGCCCGCAATAAAAATAGCACCATTATAAACAGTAAAACAAAACAAGAGAGAACGTTGCAGTCGTAACCGACTGCGAAATACTTTGATCCCCTGATGACAGGTAGCAACGAACACAGAAATTCTATCCAAGATATAAGCTAGTTACCTTCCTTTGAAGTTTGGTAACTGTACCTCTTAAATTATGGGAGATATGGGCTCCTAATAATCTTCCTTCCAAGTTTGGTAACTGTAGCTTTTAAACTGTTGGTGATATAGGCTTCTGGGAATTTTGGAGACGGGAGTGGGCGTGGTCCAAACATGTTTTTTCCTTGATTTTTCAAGAATGTTACCAGCAATATACTCTTCAAATTTGGTGACTCTTGCTTTCAAATTGTGTGATATACATGTATATGGTCTTGTCGATTGGTGTATCGTATTATGGAGTCGGAGTGGGCGTGGCCATCCAATTTCTTAGCGATCTCTTAGGTGATTTACTTGAATTAATATTATAATTATTGTAATATTATAATTGTGAAAATATTGTTTGTGCTTCTGCAAAAACAGTTTTCTAAATATGGTCACTGTTTTTTACAGTGTAAAGCAATGGGTTAAGGCACAATAATAAAGCCTTTGATTAGTGATTACTTACTATAATTACTAATCACTTGCTTGTATACACAGGTATGTAAATAACTCAATTAAATGTTGTTTATTCAAAGTGCACTGCGTCAACATGGAGCAAGGCAATTCAAAATAATGACTACTTTGATTAATTAATTAACACTTGCTATAATTAGTATAGCAATGAAATTCTGTTTAATTCAAGTGCTCTTTAAGCAGTTTAAATTTGTTGTTTCCCAACTCTCAGCTAAAATTCGACGGGATATTTGATAGTTGAGCACATTCGCTTGAAGCTGTTGACTGAAAGGCTTTTTATATAAACATAAAATATATATATATAAATATGTATGTATATATGTATATGTATGTATATTTGGCCAACTAAAGTTCATATTGTAATTTGGGCACACAAACCAAAATGCTGTGCAAAACAAAAAAAAGGCGGCTCTCATAAAAAGTTTTATTTTTTTATCGTTTTAAAGTTGTGCGCAATTTTGTGAAAAAGTTAATTAAACGCCGCAAGCGGGTCGCCCATAAAAACGGGGGCGGTGGGTCAGAAGGGGGGCGTGGCAAGTAAGTCGGCGCTGCCTGAGTCACTTTTATAAATAAATCTTGAAATGTTTTTACCGGCACTGCGGCTGCTGCTTTTGTTCGCATTCGGTGCAGTTCTTGTTCAAGTTGTTGTTGTTGTTGTTGTTGTTGCTTAAGCTGTTGTTGTTGCTTAAGTTGTTGTTCGTGTTTTTCTTTGGCGCTCAGCGAAGCGTGTTGTTAATCAGAGCCTTTGTTGCTCTTGTTGCTTGTTGTTGTTGTTGCATGCGTGCAAATGGCGCAGATACAAATCAAGTATTGTTCAGCTTTCAGTATTAAGTTAACATCAGCTGTTGTGGGTGTGTTTGCCTGTCTGTGTGTGTGTGTGTATGAGTGTGTGTGTGTGTTGTGTGTGAGTGCGTGTGTGTTTGTGCTTAGCTGCCATAACGAGCCATTAGCCAGAAAGTGTGCTATACAAATTTGCATATCATGTGGCATTTAGATTTAAACTTATTAATATGATAGCCAAGCAAATTACCAATGCAAATTGCTGCTGGCCCTCATAAGCCACATGTGATGTTGGCCTCATCAGGCATCAAGTGGATGGACACTATAATGTCACACACACACACACACACATACAAACACACACTGACACACACACACACGAGTCGAGTGTCGTAATTCAGAAAACCACAACATGGCTGAAAACGAGACAACTTGAAAATGTTTTGACTATGACACCAAAAACTTTTCTGGACATTGCACAAGTGAATGTGTGTGTGTGACAGAGAGAGAGAGAGAGAGAGAGAGAGTGGGATAGAGCAAGAGATAGAGAGTGCCTTATGTCATTTAATCTAATCTGCGTCAAATGAAATAAATTAATGCCCGAACCATTTGTTGCCAGACATTTAAATATACACATGTGAAAAAAATTGTAGCACCTCTTAAACATTTTTGCTTGCGAATCAAAAAACACACCATTAGTTTCGTAATTTTTTTTAAATGCTGATTTTCCGTATATTATTTAGTACTCCAAGCATAAACTGAAAATAGTAGTGACCCTGGAATTCTTTTCAATATGTATTTTTCTTTTTGAGAGTCTTCTTCAACATTTAAAAATGTATTCGTATGTTCGATAAAGTTACAAATTTCAAAAAGACACCATTGAAAACACTTCTATTTTTTTTTTCGTAACTGTAAACATATATGTATATATTCATATATACCAAAAACTGTTGCTTTTATTGTTCTTTGCGAAGCTTTTTGTGGCTGTCCATTTCTATCCATTTGTGAGCCTTTTTTGTTGTGGAGACTGTTTTACTTTTACCACTAATTAAGTGCTTACACGAAGATTTTCGCATAAATGGCCAAAAAGGAACGAACTCGTAACTTGAACTGCTCAACGAGAGCAGGAGCCCAAGCTGTGTGCGTGTGTGTGTGTGTGTTGGAGTGTGTCCGGCTGGAAGCATTGAAAAAAGTGTTGGCATTTAATTATAAATTTACACGTTTGATCAGCAAAAGAGCAAGTTTGCTAAACAGGATAGACACGTCAGCAGCAAACACTCTGGCACACACACACACTACGCACACACACATCAACTTCCCTTAAGTATACATATGTGTTCAAGCTCTTGCACCCAGCAACCAAAATTGTTACAGCTAAGGGGTATATCACTAAACTGTGCTGCGAGATACTGAAAAAGCAATCATAAAATGCATTTCCTTTTATTTATCATTAATAATAATGATAACAACGATAGTAATAAGAATAATAATAATAGTTCATCAACTTGAAATAAATAAAGTCTGTATTTAATATAATTTGAAACTCATCTGCATTCTGATATCAGAGAACTAAATCAAATGAGAGAACAAGACGACATTAAACTCGCTTCGAGTTGCAGAATAAAGCGACTAAATCTAAATAATAAAATCTATAATATATGAGTTCCACAGAGAAACAAAAAACTAAATATCTTATATATCTATATAATAGTTATCTATGGCATAGTTTTATTCATTTAATATATTATTAATAGAATGCTGATCAAAATACTGAAAGAATATTAGAATATTAATTCAACAGCGAAATACAAGTAAGTTAAATTCCATGGACAAATTTTACGAACAAAGTTAACTGAGGAGACACGAATGCATTTTTCATAAATCTAGTAATATGTTGATTTTTTTAAATTTGTCTTTTTAATACAAATGTTGAATAACTTTAAAATATTAATTCGCTGATGACTTCATATCTATGGCATACTTTATTTAACAAAAAGATAATAATATATGTTTCTTGCAGTAGAATCAGGAATATGTGCATGAGTTGAGTAGGACAGGGTATTTGGCAGTCTAGCACTCCATGCCTGAATAGTCTTCATAGTTTTTCTTTTAATTTTTTTTGGGTAATATTGTGTTGAGTATTCGGTATCCGGGGCACAGGTTTGAGGTGCCGTTAGAGGACCCGGGCACGTTTGATGTGCACTGTTTGTTTGCCTGCTTGGCTGGCATGCATAAATAAAGCTATGGGTCTATTTGCACTTTAGTGAGCGTACTCGGGGGCGGGGGCGTGGTCGGTCAAGAACCAGGCCCACTTTGGACGCACGTTGGTAAATAAATTTCTTAAAGCCCCAAATGAAATATGTTTATGCAAAATACCCACTCAAAAAAGAGAAGAACACGGGCAGAGCAGCGGGCAGCAGTTTGTTGGCATTTAATATTCACTTAAATAAAACATTTGACATGTGCCTTGCCCCATAATCATTTAGTCGATCAACTCTTTATTTTTTGCCTGCGTCGGCAACAGTTCAGAGTGCGTTGACCAGAAATAGGAGGGCGAGGGGAGTGAAAAGTGCTGGTGCAGCTCATTAAAATCGCTGGCATTTAAATTAAAATCGAAGCAAACGCACACAGAATGTGCAGTGTTTGATTTATTTGCGGTTATCAAATGATGGCCAACAACAATCAGCAAATACCAAACAGTTTACAACACTCGAAATAGTCAACATTAAACATGCAACATTCAACATTCAACATTCATTTAAAAAGGGCGTCATTCGACAAAATATTTACACACAATTACGTGCGAGCAATTTTTGCGAGTTGAAGCCTTTTTAATTGCATTTGCTGCGGCATATTAGTTGTAGTTGACAGTTTTGAAATCAGCTTATTGCACTTGAATTGTGTTTAATTAGTTTTCATTTGCATTAAATTTACTTTTGTATATATATATTTTGTTTTTGCCCGTTTGGTTGGTTTTCTTTTGCCGTTTTGTTTTATGACAAATGGTAAATGGCATTTTGTAGCTGGTGGGTTTATTGTTTGTCCCAGCTGATTGCTGGCTAATTATGCTCACAGTTGTTGCACTGCAACTTTTGCATAATGCGCCCTCAGCAGCTATGTCATCAAAACAAAAGTCATTAAATGCGCATTGTTAAAGTTTCACGCTTCATTATATAGAAAGTTGAAAAGTTGCTTGAAAAAACCAAAATATAATGCCCACAATTTGATTTACAAAGATGGAGATCTACAAAGAGCGAGAGAGAGAGAGAGAGAGAAAGAGGGAAAGAGAAATTGAGCCTGACCCAATTCTACTTATGAAAAATGCATGCAACTGCGGCTCATTATGAAATCAACGAAAATTTAAGTATAAAGACCCTGGAATACTACAAGTATGCTTACACACTCAGAAAAAAATGCGCTGATATTTTGAAAATCACCCAAAAATTATAAGGTTTTTGTTGTTTTCCGAAATCATTTCTAAATATGTTAACAAAATCAGAATTAGCAAGGCTTACCTTACTTACTTACCTTACTTACTTACCTTACTTACAAAATGTCAGAAAAAAGTACACACTAAAATTACAAAATGTAAGCCGTGACTTTCAAATAGGCATATCAATCAATTTTAAAAATTTACTTCTGAATAATATTCAGTCGAATTTTTTTTCTGAGTGTAGTATATTTATAAATATATTTAACGAACGAGTTGCTTTATTCCATTTATTGTACCGTCCACAAAAGCATTTACTTTGTTTGCCTTTGCTTAGTCAGTTTTACATACTCTTGCAAAGGATGTTGTAATTCTGTCCTGAAAAAGACGTATTTGCTTTGAGTGTATGTATTTTCGAACAGCATCGAAAGCCGAGTACGTCTGTCTAGTCTTTCAGTTATTAAACAAGTTTAGCCAATCGGCAAATGACGTACAGATGAAAGTTGTGCAAGGTAGAGTATATAAGCTTCGGTGTGCCTAAGCTGACTGTTTATTTTTCAAACAAATTTAAAGCAACGCGGAATTGAATTTTTAAGCGTGCAACATTTCCGGCGGAAATTGAAAGCTTTCGCACTTTTCAGCTTGTAGATTGTTGGCCATAATGAACGATTGTGATTATAGCAGCAGCAATTTATAGCACCTATTTATACCCTCGGGAGGGAGGCAGAGAGAGGGCAAAGTGAATCCGGCTTTAATGTGAGTGATGCGGTCGCACTATCTGACTGACTTTGGCTTTGGTCTGACTGGCTTTGTCAACTCGTCAGGCATTGATGCATTCGGTGCGAGTCAGTTTGTCACGCGGCTCGCATTGAAAAGTGAAGTGAAAAATCATGCAGGGTGCAGCAGGGAAGTATGACAAGTAAAGAGATTCTCGCATGATAAATGACACATAAGGCGACACAAAGCCGACAACAAAGGCGACGCAGCAGAAACAAATGTGTGCCACAGTCAACCCGCCAACCAGCCAGCCAAAGATGAAAGACACAAAACCCCAAAACCCAAAAGAACCAAGATGAACACCAAGATCCAACCAACATGATGATGACAATGACGCACGTAGTCGCGAATGAAGATTTATGAGCATTCAAATACATATATACACACATACACACACACACACACATGTATATATATATATATATATATGTATATATAGAATTCCTTATGTGGCTTTAGATAGTTTACAACTCATTAGAAGTCAGTTCATTAAGCCGGCAATCCGGGCATGAAGCGAAGGCGTGAATTGCCAGCACATAATTGCTGTAGTTAGTCGGGAATGCAACTGCAACTCTTCAGTTTCAACTTGCAAAATGGCATTACTCATACGCCTCGTTGAGCGCGAAACTTCAGCCAGCTATGAATAGAATGCATGTGAACAGCATTGCACACCTGACATTGCTGGCCATAAGCGACTGCCAACACTCAGCAAACATAAAATCGCTCAGCAATTTTGCAAATCACCCTAAAAATTTGTGTGTTTCTCTTGTTTTTCGAAATAATTTCAAAATATCAAGAAACAGTTTTCTTAAAATATGAAAGGCTTTTTGTGTTTTCCATTTTTAGAAATTTTCCCTCTTGATCAAAAATGCTATTCTAAAAAGGAGAAAAGCAAATCCTGATTTGAAGAAAAAATCATGCTCTATTTTAATTTAATTTATTAATAATATAAACTGAATTTAAGTGCTGTACAACCTGGCCAATATACTCTTCCATTTACCGTGTCACTGTATAAAATGCAGAAGCTCACGTTTTCTGCACTGTTACATTGTTTTGAATCCGGGAACTGCGAATAGGGTTTTGGGAATGTAAAGAGCCAAAATAAAAAATAAAGGGAAAACATTTAAATCAAACACAGACAAAGCAAACACAAAAAAAAGCAACATGACCAAAAGAAAAAGGTCCAAATTATGTAATTGAATTCTTCTGCTGAGGCTTTTTAATTTCTTTGTGAACGAAAAAAAACCGCACCAGCTGATGACCTGCTGAGAGATGGCTTAAGCTGTGAAAGGGGTGGTCAGAAGGGGAGCTGCCACAGTTGGTCAGGTGGCCAGGTAGCCAGGTCAGGAATACCCATTTGTGAGGCCTCCGTCATTGTTTTAATGGAGTTGTTGAAATTAAATAAATGAAATGAGGGGCATTTAGAGAGACATAGAGAGAGAGAGAGAAAGAGAGAGAGAGAGAGGGGAGTTGACATAAAGAGCCATCTGCACATATCTGCTGCCTTGCTTCATTATCAATGGGGGCCATTTTCTGACCCAATCCTTGCGGCATCATTGGGTTACCAGGTTAGCAGAGGGAGCTGCTCATCTGCTCATCTGCTCTTCTGCTCAGCTCAATTGAAATTGAGGCAGACATTTCATGGGGCATCCATCTATGTGCTGCATACTTCTGCTCAGTTCAGCTAATTAATAAAAACGCTAAGCAAGTGGCGAAAATCAGTTGAGTTGCGCTCAACGAAAGCCAATAAAGCTGGAGCAATTTTCATGCTCAAGCACTGCTCGGTAAAATGCTCGCGAAATTGCTTCATTATGGAGCTTAACAACTTTTTAAATTTGCTTAAATACTTAAGAGCGCTTTTGTGCACAGCACCTGAAACGGAATACTACAAAAATGAAGACGAGAGACGACTAAGACACAACAATAGGTAGAAAAGGCTCGACTAAAAGATATCCTCGTATTCCAACGCCTGGAAAATAAATATTTAAGCTCTAAATGAAATAAACTTATATTTGTCAAATTCGAAGTCTTAAGCTTGGACATGGCTAGAGCCAGCAAGAAACACATTTTAATTAAATATAATGGTTACAGGGTATAAGCAAGAAGCAAAAAAAAAATTAATATTAATAATGGTACCAGCGCGGTTCTGATGAACTCGAAGCCATTGATGCTCGGACGAAATGGTCGAGAGCTGCCTTTGAAAAAGTTACCTTAATCCTTAAATTAATCCGAAATGAATTTCATGCTGAGATTTGACTGCCAACTGGGGCTCGCAAAGCAGTCCACAGGATGCATAAGCTGCTGCACAGAAGGATGCCAAACGTTGGCCATTTTTAACTGAATTAACATTTGGGGATTTTGTTCAACACAAAGCATATAATGGAATTGTGCTGTAAGCACTCATAGCAAAGGTGTAAGCAAATAAAGACAGACAGATACAGAGAAAGAGAGAGAGAGAGAGAGAGAGAGAGAGAGAGAGAGAGCGAGAGAGATAGACAGAGAGAGAGAGAGAGAGAGAGAGAGAGCGAGCGAAAAAGAAAGTTTACAAAAATAAAATAAAATAATAGAAAATCATTAATACAAAAAGATAAATTTTTATTTAAATACTCGAAACAACGCCATTTTGATGCATAATACTTAGTTGCCATTTTGATGACTTAATCTAATATTACTGAACTGAGAATTGCACAAATGCTATGCGTATTTATTTTAGTTTTGTATTTTTTGGTTAGTTATGGAAGAATTACAAAAGCATCGCTTGACAATTTTCAACGGCATTTCGCGCAATTTCTCCCATACATCTACATATATACATATAAAGGAAAAAATGCAGTAATTGGCCAACAGCTCGTTGGCCAAAAAAACGTATAAAGGATAGGTCGACTGTTCGGTGCGATATTAAATAATATCACTGGGCAATTTACGCTCGATTGGATACATCAGCAGTGCAATTCGGGGGCTGGCTGCAAGTGCAATTTGCAGTTGATGAAGAAAAACAAAATGGGCCGACAATGAAAATGTCAAACCAAGAAAAAAATAGATAACAAGCAATCTGATTGAAAGTTATGAAAAAAGCAAAATGAATTTTGTGTGAAATATCGCCGAAAAAGAAATGTGATAATAATAATAAAAAACGTCCACCAAAACAAAACAGAAAATGCAAATCGTACAAATTATAATCATAATAAGCATTTGGATTTAATTGTTTTTCACCAATGATTCATAATATAATTTAAAATCAACGCGAAAATAATAACATATAAATCGTACAACATTTTATTTGGACGTTGACGTACTAACGTACGGGCGTGTTAACGCACGGACCTAGGCAAAACTGCAACCCACCTCCCATCCAACCGACCGGGTGCGCCGTATAACGCGCGGTTTCGAAGTTTGCGAATTGAAAGAAAGATATGTAAGAGAAGAAAACTGTTTCAATGGATGAAATTGAGGAAGCACGACTTATTAACACAAGATTCTAAATGGGTTATTAATAGCATAATTGGAACTATAAGTTTGAAGAAAAAGAGGCAGAAAATTCCTTGTATTTCTGATCGGAACTGTAAAATTAAGTTGGCTGATTAACTCCGAAGAATCAACGGTGAGATTATAAGCTTGTGTAAAAAAATAACACCAAGCATTGTTCTACGATCAGAAAGAGAAAGGAAGATTTATTAATAAAAGTCTACTACGGTAAGAAGGTAAGCTAATATTAGTATTCCAATAAAGACCCCTAAGGGCAAATAATAGAAATTGTTTTTGTACGGATTCTATTCTATCCTGATGAACCTTGTAATTGGGTGATCATATACAAGATCCATATTCCAGAATAGGACGCACAAGTGAAATATAAAGAGTTTTAGTAATGTAGGGATCATCAAATTCTTTTGACCAGCGCTTAATGAAACCCAGGACTCCAAAGGCTCGATTAACAGAGAAAGAAATATGCTTGTCGAACTTAAGCTTGGGATCTAAAAGTATTCCCAATCATCAACACATTCAATGCGTTCCTGTGGCTTGCCATGAAGAAAATATGTATTTAAATAGGGTACTCGCCTATAAAAAGACATATTTGCAAATTTGCATTTTTCACAATTAAGATTTAAAAAATTTATACGACACCAGGCTTCAAAACTATCTAAGTCAGCCTGAAGCCTCTGTCCAGCAAACGAGTCGGTAGACGACAGACACAGTTTTACATCATCGGCATACATTAGTATCCGAGAATGACTTAAAACGGACGGAAGATCATTTATAAATAAAGTGAATAACAAAGGGCCAAGGTGACTTCCTTGCGCTACTCCGGAAGTAACCAGAACCAGAACAGACTTTGAGACAGAACCTCTAAAGTAAACTTTCTGTGTCCTACGCGTTAAGTATTTTGAGATCCATCAAATTAAGTTATTTGGGAATCCCAGAAGATTCAGTTTATATATATAATACTTGTATATAGAATTTGCAAAATGTGTGTTTAACTAATAATCACGACAAGTAAAAATGATGTTGAGTGAACTCGACTAAGATATGCCCATGTATATTTTATATGAATGGGTAGGGTCTGCCTTTCAAATTGTGTCTTTCGAAGCTGTCGATATTCGCACATCGGCGAAACTTATCAATCAAATAAAATAATAATTAAAATACAAATTTGATATATGCGGGTGTGTGTGTAGTGGGTTGATTAATCGATCGATTAAAATAATATCCAGCGATATTCTGCCTACCTTTGGCGTACCTGTGATATCAAAAAGGCTTGCATTGATTGCTTTTAATTGCTTGCTTTATTAATTCATAAGTTGTGATTATTTACTTTTTTTTTTGGATTTTTGGAATGTTCTTCATTTAAAATTTAGGTTATTATAGATGAATCGCAGTTGACCATCAAGTTTATGCTCCACTATCATCATCAGTAGGAGATGTTGAAGAATCTGGCTCAGTAGAACCAGAATCAGAACTAGAATTATCAGGATCCTCAGATCCATCAGTACCAGCAGTACCAGCTGTAGAAGATGTTGCGGCTGTAGCTCCTTTGCAGGCCCCATTATTTTTCGCATAAATGGGAAGATTATCAGTAGGGAAACAGCCCTGTTTCGCTTCGTCGAAAAAGTATCCATCGGGGCAAGATAGTAGATCGCTGTTTACCCCTTTATTACAATAATAGTATCCCTTACAGGATTTCGTATCGACAGCATTCACAAACGAAACCTGTGCATACTGGCAACGATTGCAGCCTACAGCTGGCGTGGCAGACTGGCGTGACAGACATTCCTTAACATCTACATCAAAGTATTGATCTTTGCCACAGCTTTTTGACACAAATTTGCTGTTCTCGCAGTAATAGTAGTTGCCACACGTTGCATTATCGGGTGCCATTTCTGTGCCAGTGCACGTGTCTGGCACTGAATTTCCGCTGATTCGGTCACAATTGCCATTTTCATCATAGCCGCAAGCACCCCTTTCTACAACAAATGCCTAAAAGTAGCCAATTGATAATATTATGATTAGCAGAGTCTAATTAATACAAAAAATAAAAATAAAAACAACTTACACCTGTACTACAGTAGCCTGTGCTAAATGTGCCGTCTGGGTAGCAATAGTTATATGCCGAACAGTTAGTCGTCGATCCGAAGTAAGTTTGGGGTTTGATCACTTCACAAAGGCTAACTAGATTGGGACCTGAGCTGGGATTCTCAGAACAAGAGCCGTAGGCGCAGCTTTGAGTGGTTTGGTCGAAGATTAAGTTGCCGCAGCTGCCGCTGCCGCTGTTTACATCATTCTTGCAGTAGATCCATTGATTGCATGTACCAGTTACTGGTACCCAATTGTCGCCAACTTTGCCCTGGCAAGGATCCTCTACACCATAATAGCACGCGACATTGGATGACACACTGCACGTTTGCTGCTTATAATCGTACGAGTACCCGGTCGGGCAATTGGTTTGAACCGGTCCATTTTTGGTGCAAACATAGTAATAGTCACAGGACACAATGCTGCCCAATTGGGTGCCAGTTTTCACTGTTGTACACACGGCGGTCACATTATAATTGCCTTCGATATATTCGGCTACAGATCCGCTAATGGCCAGGCACAGGATACTCGCCAATAGATAGATACCTGGAAGGCCAATCATCAGATTCTTGCCATCGTCGTCCTCGTCCTCCTCCACTTACCTGATATATTGTTTGCCATACCGATGCGGGTTCAGGTGAGAATGGTTAACTAAACACTGAATGATTCCACAATGCCTGCGCTGTCTTTTATAGTTAGAAAGATTCGATAATATCGCCATGACGCATGTATCTGTGTGAGCGATTTCCACGAAAAAACACAAAAAAGTATATATATTAAAGACTACTAGCGGAAACCATTTTTTAATTATATTTAATTCGATTATGTTCTTGCCTACTGCTGCTAACCAATTTCAATTAAGCTTATCTAACATTCGACAAGCCAAACATTATCAAGAAGAATGCGGCAACCAACAATTTAAATCTGTTTATGCCTGAAAGTAGGCCATAAACAGCTACTCTCGCTTTCCGCGACTCTCTTGGTGATATCCACCATCCTCTACCAACAAAAGGGATATTTGTATACTGGTATCTCTTAGCTTCATGTTGCTATCAACTTGAAAATGTAAAGTAAAAAGCGAAAACAAGTTTAATTTTTCTAATCGCTATTCAAAGCACCACATCCTGAGAAACACACCACTACACATCACTACAATCGTTGGTCCTTCGAGCCGGATCCGTCTGTAATAATTCCGATCGAAGTACCTTCCAAATTCGCATATAAACAGCCCGCTGAACTGCCAAATTATTATCCTCCAAATTCATCCGAATAAGGTGCTTCGCGGAGCGAGCATCCAAACGCTCGTCTTCAGAAGGCACAAAGCAAACCACACTCGGCCATTCTGTCAATGCTTTTGCCTCGGATGCATCGCCCTCTTCATCATCCTCAGGCATCGGCCTCATTATCGTAATCGTCGTCCTCTTCATCGAAGTCGTCTTCCTCGTTGTTTTGACATCTTCCTCATCATCATATCTTCAGGCACAACTAGGAAAACTTCGTGAAAGCATCTCTATAGCTATGATGTGCTTTTCATCCTTGTACTCTATGTATATCAGATCCTTTGTCTTACTTATGGTGAGATGACCTCTGTGGTGAGCCTTACTTATTATTATTATTTGCTACTACTACTACTACTGTGGTGCCGGAATCATTGATCTCAAGCTTGTTGAGTGGCGGCAACTCATCCTCTGAACTGATTTCGGTATTCACAACAGTCTCATTGCTTGTGCCCATCATTTCATCGCCGAAGCCCTCGGCAATGGCATGATGTGAACTCGATTCATCCGATGAGTTGTGATTGCTCGCACCAAGCGGCTGCAGTGCATCGAGAACATTAGACATTAGCTCATATTTGTTTTTCTTCGCTTCCATTTTCAACTTATTGCTGTCAATATTTTGATAAAAGTGAGAATTGCTTACACTTAAAACATTTTTTTACCTTTGTCTTTATTTTTGCAATTATTTGAAAAATATCCTATTTCACCACAATTGCAACAAACAATTTCTTTCTTTTCACTCTGTACAGCTTTCATCCATTTCTCTTTACCATATAGAATAGATTTATTCACTGAAAGCTCGTCAATTCCATCGATCGCGTATTGTATAAGTGCCATCGTCTTCAACTCTTCCACGAGATTCAAAATCTTTAATTCGTTAGTAATACTCATAAAGAGTTTCATTGCAACAGCGTTTATTCGCAATCAATTTCGTTTATGCTTGCTCGCTTGACATAGTCTTGATCAAAACTCACTCAATGGAGAATTCTTCAATGCTTCTTACGAATTCGAATCTTTTTCACTCAACACAAATAGCTTGGCAAGTGATATCTAGCAAAAATGAGTTTTTGTATGTCACTCCAACACATAAGCAATGCTTGCTCTTCGAATTCTGCTCTCCTTCTGCAGCAAATTCGACACTACCATCGTTATCTTCTACGTCACGGGTTCGCTAATGTTTTATCGTCGTTTTGCTCTGCCTTCGTTACTCGACCTGCTGTGTTTTTATTTTGCCAACCCTGTTGCTTCTTTTCAATGCTGTTTGCTCTTGGCTCGCGTTCTTCGTTCTCTTCATCGTCGCTGCCTTCGTCTTCGTCGTTGCCTTCCTCGTCATCGCCTTCGTCGCTGTGTTGCTGCAGTTGTCCGGCGCTTAAATTGGGAAAAATATATAACGGCATTTCTGAAGCGTTAAACGTTAAGCGTTTTGTAAAGGCAGATTCGTTTAATTAATGCAAGAGCAAATTATTGATCAACTACCCAACTACCTCAAATTCAGACTTTGGCTTTTGTTCACTTAATTCCTGAAAATACATTAATACATACATTTTTAGAGGAGCACGGCGATATCCTTCCATCCATATTAATAGGGCAAGAATCAGTCTTTGGGCCCGATAGCTCGTCCATTCCCTCCTTCACAACAAAGGTTACCGTTGATCCAGAACCACCATTAAAGAATCTTCTCACAAAATTCTGGGAGGTGAAGTCCTATAAGGGACTCCGATTCAAAAAGTGAAATAAGTTTTACCCGCATCACTATTAGAGATGTGAATGGTATATACGTAATCCTGATCACATCCAATTGGGACACTCAATGTGGATTGCTAGTTCAGTTTCTGAAGAACGGAAGCCGTGTATATAGAAACATTCCCTTAATCTATATACAATTGATATATGGTTGCGAATATTCATCGGACAGTGTCATAGATATGCATCAAGAGGGACGAGTCATGTATTTTTGTCGTGTCGAATATAATTATCACTGAGACAGGCTTATCAATATAGTTAATAAACTTAAATATCAATTCGATATATGCGGGTGTGTGTGTAGTGGGTTGATTAATCGATCGATTAAAATACCATCCAGCGATATTCTGCTTACCTTTGGCGTACCTGTGATATCAAAAAGGCTTGCTTTGGTGGTTTTTAATTGCTTGCTTTATTAATTCATAAGTTGTGATAATTTTTTTTTATTTTCTGTTTTGTTTCCCATATAAAGTTTCGATTTTCATACATTTCCAGAATGCATAGCGTTGAATCGTTGTTGATCATCATTTAGCTGCTTGTTGATGGTTCATCAGTAGTTGGTGGTTCGTCTCCTTTGCATGCTCCATTGCTTTGTCCATAAGCGTACAGCTCAGCATAAGGGAAACAGCCCTGATTCTCTTCGTCGAAAAAGTATCCATCGGGGCAATATACTAGATCGCTGGCTACCCCATTATTACAATAATAGTATCCCCTACAGTATTCCGTTTCGGCAGCATTCACAAACGAAACCTGCGCATACTGGCAACGATTGCAGCCTACAGCTGGCGTGGCAGACTGGCGTGACGCACATTCCTTAAGATCTACATCAAAGTATTGTCCACTGCCACAGCCCTTTGACACTAATACGCTGTTGTCGCAGTAATAGTAGTTGCTGCACGTTACATTATCGAAAACTATTTGACCTGTGCCAGTGCACGTGTCTGGCACTGAATTTCCGCTGATTCGGTTACAATTGCCATTGTTATTATAGCCGCATTCATCGCTTTGTACAACAAATGCCTAAAAATAGAAAATTGATAATATTATGATTAGCAGAGAGTCTAATTAATACAAAAAATAAAAATAAAAACAACTTACACCTGTACTACAGTAGCCTGTGGCTAATGTGCCGTCTGGGTAGCAATAGTTATATGCCGAACAGTTATACGTGGATCCGAAGTAAGTTTGGGGTGGGATCACGTCACAAAGGCTACCTAGAACGGGACCTGAGGTGATAGTATCAGGACAGCCGCTGCCGTAGGTGCAGCTTTGAGTGGTTTGGTCGAAGATTAAGTTGCCGCAGCTGCCGCTACCGCTGGCTACACCATTCGCGCAGTAGATCCATTGATTGCATGTACCACTTACTGGTACCCAATTGTCGCCAACTTTGCCCTGGCAAGGATCCTCTACACCATAATAGCACGCGACACTGGATGACACACTGCACGTTTGCTGCTTATAATCGTACGAGTACCCGGTCTGGCAATTGGTTTGAACCGGTCCATTTTGTGTGCAAACATAGTAATAGTCACAGGACACAATGCTGCCCAATTGGGTGCCAGCTTTCACAGTTGTACACACGGCGGTCACATTATAATTGCCTTCGATATATTCGGCTACAGATCCGCCAATAGCCAGGCACAGGATACTCGCCAATAGATAGATACCTGAAAGGCCAATTATCAGATTCTTGCCATCGTCGTCCTCGTCCTCCTCCACTTACCTGATATATTGTTTGCCATTCCGATGCAAGTTCAGTTTAATAAGCACTGAATCACACATTGTGGTCAGCGAGGTCTTTTATAGTCCGAATGAAACCCATTTTTTAGTTATATTTAATTCGATTATATTTGGCCTGCTGCTTCTATCCAATTTCAATTAAACTTATCTAACATTCGACAAGCCCAAAACATGTTCAACAACAATGCGGCAACAACAAACTCAAAATATCTTCGCCGCTGAGCTTTCAACCGATAAGGAAACTAAGAATTCTTTCTAATTCGCATTTGATTGAACGAAAATATTTTTAAACGATTGCTTAAACATTTTCTTATAATAATAATCTTAGATATGTCAAAAATGCTTGACAAAGTCATTTCTGCAAATATTTACCTAAATTGGCGAAAAAAACCTGAATTTTTGAAATTTGCCATAGTTTTGGCAGGGGTTTCTTACTAATTTCAGTGAGGTTTTTTTTTTTAAATTAAAAAAAAATGCGCTTTGTCTTCTTTAAGTGGAAGAAATATTAAACTAGGTTTTTGGTTACTTATAATAATATATAATATAATAATGATATTAATAGTAAACATTTGTATTTTAAAATTTCACATACATATATGCAAATTTTATGATTTTAAGTAGAATTTTTTCTTATATTTCGAAATTATGTCTAACAACAAGAAAAGCTTTCTAAGCTAAATTACAGGTAAATTATTTTTTTGAGTGTATTTATATCTTACTTTGTTCGATTTTTAGTTAGATATTGAGAGTATTTTTTTCTGCTTTGCTTTGCAGTTGTGCTTCGATTGCTGAAGAAACTTGAAGCGAATTTTATGGGAAGAATTTTTGCCTGAACCCCGGTTGGCTGCCAGTTGAGTTCGATTGCAATGAAATGCAACTAAATCACATCGAATAAAATTCAGCTGTGCCTGTTCAGTGGCAGTTGCAGTTGCCACTGTTCAGTTGTTGCCGCACAGTTGCGTCATGCGGACCACAAAAACCAAATGGCTGCTGCTCATAATTTTGCCCATTGGTATTTGGGCGGAGTCCAGTGAGACGAAGCTGGAGCTGGAGAATCAGCCGGACAGATTGGCTTATTGCCGTTCACTGCAGCGTCTGCAACAGTATGACCAGATGAGCTGCCTCCAATTCCTCGCCGACGAGCGTACGATGACAGGTGAGCTGCTGATGGACTCACAGCAGCGCTGCTGGTGGAGCTGGGAACTGTTTGGCAGACGATGTCGGAAGCGTGCCTAAATATACAGAATATATTAATAATTAAATAAATAGTAATGTCACAAAAATAATAAACGAAATACATTTTTTTACTTTGTGGCAATGCTTTGTGTGTTTAGTTTTTGTTATTGAAAAATCGTCGTGAAAATCAGAATTCGATTACGATTAATTGTTCCTCCAAGTGATTCTTCTGCTACTTCTTCCCATTTTCTCTTAAGCGTTTTACAACTAATTATTCTTTGTGTGCCACATTTTGTGTGCTTGGCATGAAATTCGAAGAAACAATACAACTTGACAACTGTTTGAGAAAGCACTGACTGACTGGCTGACTAATTGACAGGCAGACTGTTATAAAAGTCAACCGGCAACGTGCGCCGTATATCAATCTACGGCTTCTCATATATAATAATTGCTGCATGGCAGATGACGCAATAGAGGGAGAGAGGGAGAGTGGGAGGGGAGCCGCGGCTAGCTGGTTGACATTCAACCCTAATCAGAACTAAGCAACAACAACAACCGCTCTCCGGCCGATGTTCACGTCTTTTACAAAGTCTTTGCTGGTTAACAGTGCGTATACGTAATGTTAATGTAAATTTCGTTCGCGTGTGTGTGTGTGGTGCCAAAGGGCAAAAACAACAACAACAACAACAGGGTGCTAAACAACATTATTTGCTGTTTATCAAACTTCCGTACGCCAAAAAAGAAAAAAAATTGAAAAAAATTGCTCAACAAAAGTCAATCAACATCCGGCGCCATTTTACGTGCTCTTCTTTCTGATTGTTGTTCTTGGCTATTGTTGTTGTTGTTATTACTGTTGTCAGTGCTGGGTGGCATTGTTTGTTAGTCTTGGCATTGTGGTCGTAGTTGTTCCATCAGTGTTTCCTTTCATGTTTCTTAACGCTGCCTCACTTGGGGCATATCAACACTTGAGCCATTGCCGTCAATCACTTGCCGCAACAACAACATGAACAACAACAACAACAACACTAGCACAACAACCATATGAACAAATGTCTCGACACGTGCATTAACTGATGTCGACACCAAGCATCGACAAGGGACTTCAATTGCGGTTTTTAATTGATATTGATACAATATAATGAACAGGGCATTAGCTTGAAAATGAGCAGAGGAATCAATTATAGATATCACCAAACAAGACTTAAGCCAATCAATTGGCGAAATCAGCAATGTTTGTGTTATTATATCGCCTTCTGAAAAATGTAGGGTTTAGAATTGGCTAAGGATATTACTAACAATATATTTTCAAATATCAAATCAAGCCCACTTTTTAATGAAAAGTGCTTTAATTATTTAATTAATTTTATTTATTTTGTTTAATTAATTTATTTTATTTCATTTATTTATTTTATTCTAAGCTGGCAGAGTAAGATCTAAGATCGCACTTTTTATTTTTTACTGAAACTATGTTAAATACTTATATACTTTGATATGAGTTGGTTTCACCTGAAAATGCGTTTCTTATCCGATAATTATTATTGATTCATATTATGGGTATATTGTATATCCATTTGCAATTACATAATTTAATGTTATCGAATATCGATTTATATCAATATTTGCAAAACAGGGCCTATAAACTTAAGACCTTTTAATGCAAATTTAAAGTCTTTTGTAGTCAACTCTGACACTTGTGGATATTTTGCACCTGCCCTCAAGCCAATTAATTGCAAATACTTGGAAAATTACGCGCATTGCATTGACAAGCAGTCAGCGAAATGATGCGAGTGGCAAGACACAACGCAATATTCGAAGTTAATACTTAACACAATGCAATATAGAAGCATGCCAAAGCATACTTCTAGTTGGCAAATTCTGCTGCTAAAAACCGAAAGGCAGAAACCAAAAACCCAACACCAAAACCAAAAACCAAATGTAACAAAAACAAGAAATTCGGCCAACTCACTGGTTTAAGGGTAAATTGAGCCAGAAAACTTTTCAAAGGGAACACACACATAGAAAGAGAGAGGGATAGACAAGGAGAGAGAGAGAGAGGGAGAGAGATAGGGAAAGAGGGCGCACCTTTCACTGCCGATTGCGCGAAACAAAGTAGCGAGGAATCGGAGCAGCTGCAGGTGTGCTGACAGTAAAATAAGTAGCACGATTGTAAGAGACGGGAAAACAAGAGAAAGAGAGGCAGAGAGAGAGAGAGAGAGAGAGGGACAGAGAAAGGGATGGAGAGAGACACGTGCGGCAGAAAACATTTGATGCAACATTATCTGCAGTGACATCCGTTTTTGGTCGGAGGGCAAAGTTTATGCAGCTACACTCAGAAAAAAAAATCACCTCACTCGTATTCAGAGATCAAGGTTGAGTGTTTCCAACAAACAAAGCTTTATCTCATCTTAATACCAGGGTTTGGTTTGTGTAAAAAGTATAATTTTTTACTTTTTTACGCAGCAAAATTGCAAACTGTACAATCTACCCTGAAAGGGGGTGGGTGAGGGTCTTACATAGATCATTATTAGACATTGTTATTCTGAAATTTCATATGATTCTACACTGATCTTCTTGGCATCCAAGGCAGACAACAGGTAAAGACAAGTAATGCAGTTTTCTTCATTAATTATTGCTAAGAACCAAAAGATTTAACTAGCTTTTAGTGTGATTTGTGTAAGTCGTGTTTTTGTTTATTTATTTGGTGAGTGTAGCAATCGCTCGTTTCAGCTGCAGCTTGAGTTTTAGCTGGAATTCCAGTTTTGTGCTCCACCAGCTGTGTCTTTTTGCCCGCTCCGATCCTAACGAAGCACGAAGCAGAACGGTAAGCAGTTACGCAAAATTGCCAACGACTGTGCATTGTTATGCGCCACGTGGCCCCACAAAGGTGCCTGTCCGCCAACCCCCACTGCTCCCCATCGAGCCCACTAACCCCTTGACTGGTTGCAGGCATCCAGCTGGGAAAAGTTTTATTGGCCAAAAGTGCAGTTGCTGGCAAACGCTTCTGCTGCTTCTGATGCTTCTGCTGCTTAAAACTTGACCCACTAAAGTTGCCAGCTATTAGAAAAACTTTGCCAATAAGCATGCGAAATATAGTATAGGCTTGCTGATTCGGGCATCAGGAATCAACCTGGCCAATTGGCAATCGCCTCAGTTGCTTACCTATTGAATTACAAACTTTAGATAATTATGCTTGTCTCAAAATAAAAAGTACATTTGTCGCCCATTAAACAGTAGTTGATAACACTATCAACTAAATTAGATTTGCTTGCGTAGAAACAACAGCGCGGAAGTATTGATAAGGAAACATGATTTTACAAACAACAAAATTAGACTTGACACAATTTTCTAATCAATTTGCTGAGACATATATTAGATAAAATATAAATTAATTCAGAGTCAGTTGATAAGCAATTGTATCTGTAGCTTCCACTTCGCCTTTTTCTTTATATATGTATACCCAGGAATCATATAAATAATTTTATATTTAATTTCAATTTTAAATTTTATTTTTAACATATATTTTTTTGCTTTTTATATTTTTTGTGTCGAATTACATTAAATAAGTAAAATAAGTAAGCACTATATACATATAAAATATATATATAAATAAATATATATATATATATATAAATAAATGTATGTATATACATATATATATATATTTACATATTCATATAGTTCGTTCATTTGCAATCATATTAAAAAACACATTTAGTTTAGTATTAATCCAGAGTTCGTTCTGTTTATATAAATAAAATGCGTTACTTATTAACATTAAATTAATCTACGATTTATCAAGTAAACATTTTTGGTTTCTGTTTATTTTTGAATGAAAAACATAAACATTACTCGGTGATGGGAATTCTAATTTGCAAATCATTTGCTTTAGCGGGCAAGTAAATATTTTGCCAGGAAAATCAATTTTATACAACTCCTTATCCAGGTAACCAGCGTGAGGTGGCAGAGAGAGCGAGAAAGAGAGAGAGCTAGAGAGAGTGAGAGAGGGAGAGAGTACGTGTGCGCCATATTTAGACATTTTCCAGTCATTGGCTTCAAAAATTGAAACCGTTTTGCCTAAAAAGCGAGTAATGTACATATTCACGTGTTTATGCAAATATGTTTGCATACATATAATATATAATATGTATATTTACATTATTTGTCTAAGTACTGTTTATTAAGCTACTGTAAAGGTTTATGCTCTGGTTGAGAGAGCTCGACTATGAGGCACCTGTAATACAACACTTTAAGTTTTAACGATACTCAGCAGTTGCATGAATTCAACATGTGGTTTTTTTTTTTTGTTTCTTGAGCTTTAATTTGTATTTCAGATGTGAAATCAATACATTTGGAATTCGATCTTCTGTGTGCCTAAGATGAATGTTTTTGCTGAATTTATCTTGAGCTCTGCACCCAAGCTATATTTTACTAAACTGTCAGAGAATAACAAAAATCGAAAAAAATAATAGAGTAAAATTCTCTGTATGAACAGGACAACAGATTAAATTTTCAAAAACACTCAAAAGATTAATAAAAATGGCGTAAGTAGATGAATCAGAGTTGCAGAGTTAATTGCCCGCTAATAAAACGATCGATAAATTGAACGAGAAAAGAGAGGAGTACAAGCCAGGTCAGGAGCCATTTCCAGAGCAAGATGATCGCAAATTGTTTTTCAAATTTCATTACAAGGGCCTCCTACTAGTATTGATACCCATAATTTTCGCACCTCTTTTACTTGGACCCCAACTGCTGGTAAGCTGATTGAGAATTGATTGAATTGATCGAATTTGAAGAAATCTTTTTCAATTGCTGATTAAACAGGCCTATCGTATGCTTTACCTTGCGATTTGTGTGTACTTGTATTATATGTGCAACGTTATGTCGCAAGGAGCGATTGCGTTTCTATTCATTATTTTCATGCCCGTTCTTGGTATTACGGTAAGCCCATAAATTGCCCGTAAACTACTAAATGCACACACAATTTGTTCGCAGGGCTCGAAGCTGTTGTGTATAGCCCATTATACGGATTTACTATTTGCCACATTCGGCTGCCTCTTTATGGGCATTATGATGGACGCCTCAAGGCTTAGCGAGCGTCTGGCTTTTATTATCCTCGGCATCTGTGGCTCCAATCTCAGAGTGTATGTTCTCCAATATGGGTGCATGGCACATTACACCCTGTTGCCAAGGGCATCACTGGGTATCATGAAGGGGTGTTGCGTCAGCAGTCATGGCCGTCTGTCTGCCATTTCTGTGAATGTTTTAATTGATGTTTAATTGGAATTCTAGTCTTGAGCTGTCTGCTGTTATCGACTGCTAAGTTGAAGTTGGATTTCGATGCATCTCCATTTAAGAGTATCAACTATTAAACTGTTTTTTCCTCATCTATTTCTTTAGCAGTTGAAACCGAGTATTACACTCAGAAAAAGAGTCTTACTAAAATTTTGAAAATCGCTTTAATCAAAAAATAACATTGAGTATAACTCGGAGATCGAGTATTTTATTGCCCTTGATATGGCAATGGATATTTTGACTTTCGCCCAGCGAAAAAGTTGTTCTAAATTTGGACCAAAGAGGCAAACTTTTTGAAAAATAAGCTCAAGCTATGTCGATTTTCAATATTTCAGAGCGATTATCTTTTTCTCAGAGTGTATATATTGGTTATAACTGATAAATATAATGCTATACAATTTGTAATTGGATTCCCATTCTCAGTCTTCAAGCTGCAATAATGGTCGTGACCAGTCTGAGTTCGATTTTTGTCAGCAGTACGTTTATGTCTGCGTTTTGGATGAAGGTGACGCAAGCGGTGATCGCAGAGTTGGGCAATGTGAGTACGAGATTCGAATCGTAGATTTATTTATATACCTTATATATGTTTTATGATTCTAGGCTGGAGTATTGGTGCCCGACTCAGAAGAGGAGCCCTACGAGCGACAATCGTAAGTTCAGTCGATCAATGTCCTCCTCGCAGACTGGCATTTAAATTGTTCAATTTGATTTATATTTAGGAGACCGTATCCCTCGCATCCCGTCGTTGGCATTTATCTATCGATTGCGTACGGCGCCACTTTTGGTGGCATGATTTCGTTGTTTCAGGATCCCAATGCTGATCTCTATAAATTCTTTCAAAAGTAAGTAGCGAAACGCAAACTATCCCAAATTGAGAAGCTACTTTTGCGAGTTGTTTGTTGGCTTTTTGTTCAGATTTTCAGATGTAAAGCCAGAGAGTTTCCTGGTGTTGTTTGTGGGTCCGTTCATTTTGGGTCTGGTCGTGACGGCGATTTGGATAAACATAATTTTCTTGGGTCTATTCAGGGGCAGCGTCAAGGAGCAAGTGCAGGCAGTTGCCGACGGCAAGGATGCCGCCATGCGGGCAATGGAGGAGAAGAAGAGCACCATGGGGCCATGGAATGCCCATGCCAAACTCGTCCTCCTGATGATCATAATCACAATGATATTAATATTCACACGACGACCCATTTGTTGGCCCGGCTGGTATGACTATTTCCATCGATCGAATTGTGGCGTCTCCGTGGCCATCATTGGAATGTGCCTGCTGTATTTTGCTGTACCGGCAAACTATTTGTTCTGTCGCTACTACTTGTGTCGTCAGCCGTTGAAAGAGGGCACAGCGCCCTCTCTGGTCGGCTGGAAGATGGTTAATTCCAATGTGCCGTGGGCGCATGTCTTTATGCTGTGCGCCAGCTATGCCTGCCTCACTGGCTACAAGGATTCCAAGCTGCTTCAGTTGGTCAGCGAGGGAATATTCAACAAGGAATTGGGCAACAGCGAATCCTTAATAGTCGGCTGCCTTTTAGGCACTCTGACCACCAATCTGGCTCCAGCTCAGGGTGTTGTTGCCATCACATTGGATTCCATGTTGAATCCGGTGGGTAGAAGTTAACTTTCGCTCTTGATTACTAACTGAACACTTCCTTCTTATCTGACTGACTAATTGTTAAGCTCAGCTAAGTACACTCAGAAAAAATAAACCCTGAAATGTAGAAAACGGCCCTACTTTTGACTTCAAGATTAGTTAAGCAATGGTTCATTTCCTATATTTTTAAGCCGATTTTCTGTTTTAGAACCACTTTTATTTCTGAGTGTAGTTGCCTCACTTAACTTTTAAAACGTGTTCTCAATTGATCATTCGATAGAGGATCTATATGCAATGTTGGGTTTTAACATTTTGCTTATACAATCTTGGCCAACAGCGTAATGGAGCCGGAGTCATTGCTCTGCCATATGCTGCTGCGCTGCACAATCAATTCCTGCTGCCCATGAGCACCACCTGCAACACAATTGTCGCCGGATTTGGTAATGTCAGACCATTTCAGTTTGTAAGTTGATCGGATATCTGCTTTCAGTTTAAGTACTTTGTATAACTCTTGTTAAATATTTACACAGCTGCTGGGAGGCGTTGTGCCCACTATATTCATGACAATATTCATATGTGCAAGTGTCGCTATATTTGGCAACACTGCGTTTAAGGGCTACTTAGAGACGTGATCAGAAAAATATAGAGAAATAAAATCGAAAATCTAAAATTGTTTTTCAGTTTACTCAACTCATACACGTACACAATTTACATATGCAGCATGGAAACACTGGCGGCAACAGCCGGTGCCACAGCAGACATTAATCTGGGGCAGACCAAAACTGCCTGTTTCCCATTTGCCAGTTGCCAGTTGCCAGTTGCCGATCGAGTTGATCTGTGTTTGGGCCTAGATTGTCATATAAAACTTATGGGCTTGCTGTACTGTTGGCAGGTAGTAGTTTAATTTTGGTATATATATTTCTATATAATCTATATAAATTCTTAGCCGAGTCTGTTTTTAAGCGAGCTTATCTCTCAATGCGAAAGCTATTCTAATTAAAATCAGGAAAAATCACCCTGCATTTTAGAAAGGTTTTTTAAGTAATTTAGAAAAATATATATAATTTCCAGGTATTTTTTTCTATGTGTGTAAGTAGACGAATTAGTTTTCTGTTAGTTATAATATTATGATTCATTAGTAATCCTAAAATTAAACATATACAAGCATTTTGCATATTTGATTCATTTATTATTTACTTAAATTTGATAATACGGGTTTCAATTCCCACTTTCAGAAAGTATTTTTAAAGACAATAGAAACTTTTAATGTTTATAGAGATTTTCTAAATTTCGAGTCAATTTCTTTTCTGACTGTTGGCGTACAGAATATTTAGATGTGAGTGTGTTTCATCTTCGACTTGCTTGAGGTAGCCTCTGTTTCTTGAATATTTCGTTGCCAAAATAGCGCATTGCGCTTGCAGCAAAAACAGTCGTAAAATTGAGTGAATCCCAACACGACACACTGACTGACAGACAGACAGATAGGCGGAGGCAGACAGAGAGACACATAGATAAATCCTTGTGGCTGAGAATGCAGTCAAAAGCTAAATATAACCGACATAGGAGCTTCAACGTGTCTGTTTCTGTGTCTGTGTCTGTGTCTGTGGCACAGGTGTGCGGTCAAAATTCGGATGTGGTTGCCTCTTTTGGGGCAAATGAAGTGGAAATCTGCAACAATTGAAAGCGATCCAAAATGTTAATCAGGCACCGAAGGACTTTCATTAAAGTTTGGGGTGCTCATGCCATGCTTTTAACCAAATTACACAGTTTCGCATTTAGGGTAATCCCCGTTTGGACATTCGCACCTAATTCGCATTGTGCAAATCCAAGCATTGCCCACGAAAGTGTTCGCTCTAAATAATTCATTTGTTAATTTAGACATGCCCCAGCCCCAAAAGGCTGCCAGCTCAATGTTGTGTTTGTGTGTGTACATTTGGCCAACAAAAATACCATAGCTACACTCTGAAAAAAATTGGCCTGTATTTTAAAAAGCCGCCCTAAAAACTCGAAAGTGTTTCTGGTTTTATAGAAAAAATTCTACAAATAAGAAAAAAAATTAGAATTTTTAGAATCGTTTGCCCTAAAAATACAATATCAAATATATGTTTTCTATTTTATTTTTTTTTTATAAATTTCTCAAAAATATGAATGCAAAACGTGATTCTTATAGAAATTCTTTCTGAATTGCAGAATATATGAATTGTGCATTATGAATATATGAAAAATAAAACACGTTGAAAATTAGGCATGATTTTTATACATTTTAAAAGTTTAGTCGCAATGTAGTTCATGAAAATTTAGGCGAGCTTTCAGGTGAGAATTCAGAGCTTTTCTTTTTGGGAGTGTACCCAACTGCCACGCTGCCCCGCTGCTCAACTGCCTGCTGAGCTGTTGGCCATTTGTGGGCGTATTTATATTCAAGCTATTCAATTATTAAATTCGTCGCGCAGCACTTCATGAATATTCATGGTGCTCACAACAATCGAAAATTTGCCTTTTAATTGTCCTGTTTTGTTTTGTTTTGTTTTGTTTTGTTTTGTTTTGTTTTCGTGTTATTTTGTTTTGTTTTGTGTGCTATTGTTTGTTGATGTTTGTGGTCAACAGGTCATCCAAAAATATGACAATATTTAGTGGAATTGCATTGCCATATGAATTTCATTTTTATTTATTTCTATTCCCTTGTACACATTTCAAATGGGGAAAATGGCATGATTCTGCCATTCGAATATGTTTTAGAGCCATATAATTATACATATTCCTCATTGTTAATTGTTCTGGTTTTTGAAATTCAATTAATTTTTGGCTGTTGAAAATTTTGATCCCTCCTCTTTGAGAGATTAATTGTAACATGGAAATCGAGAAAAAATGCTCTTTCAACTTTAAAAGTAGTATTAAAGAACAGGTCGAACCATTATTCAGAAGCAACTGTTTTGGAATATTGAATCACTTTTGATGAAGCTATTGCTGTGAAAAATGTTGACCTATTTTGACTGTCTTTCTGTCTTTCTCTGGTTGGATTGAATCTCTAATAGAGTACAAATTAATAGAGTACAAATTAATAATCTCTCAGTCCACCTTACTCAACTAAGTCACACTTACCTGTTGTGAATTAAGTGATATTGACTTTTGAAATTCTTTCCCATTCATCATTTATTTGTATATGGCAATTTGTCTTTCAATTTCAAAATTGAAAGCCATAAATATATATGTATATATATGTATATATATGTATATCATAAGCAGTAAATTCTGAAATAAATTTGAGATATTTGCCAAGAGCGCTTTTCCCAGCCGATTCACTTTCAAATCTTATTAAGTTGTAACGAAATTGCTGAAATTCGATCTAAAGTAATTTGTTGCTCATCACTTTAATATTATTGCAAAATGCTTGAAGCATCATTAAAATTTGGAAATGTAATCATAATAAGCTCAAATATATCTGGAGAAATTTCAAATTAACCTGCTAAGACACTCATATAAGCTGAGCCACTTTCTTTCTTTATCATCAGCTCTCTGGGTGCTTTAAACAAAGTACAAAAAGAGCGACTGACATGGAAAAGAAAAGAATGAAAAAAATCAATTCACCCAGCAATTGTCAATTTAATTCTATTTCGCCGTCAGTCATGCGGCTGAATAGGGAATATATATTTACATAAATATATAAATATATATGTATATACATATATAATAAGTATATTTAAATGCTATGCACAACCTAAGCTGATTTTCCACGAGGCCTACCGCAGCAGTGGTTTCCCCAAAGCAGCTTCCCAGCTTCAACTCCAACTCCCACACTGAGTCCATGTTTTGAGCTCATTATCCCTTTTGACATCTGCACAGATTTGGAACAGTTGAATTGACATCATTATCTACAGGTATTTCGGTTGGGAATGAAATTTAATTTGTGGCAAAGCTTCAGCCATTTTCTAGCATAGATTTGGCTTTAAAATGTCCCAGCCAAAATCACTTGCCAACAATTAATTCAGCTGACATACAACGAAATGCACTTGCGCGTGCTTCATGCGCCCCAGTTGAGTTATTTTGGTGTTTACTGGTGTGTGTGTGGGTGTGTGGGTGTGTATGTGTATGTGTGTGTGTGCGGGTGTGTGTGCACATAAAAGGTGCCATTCAAAAGACACATGTTGTTTCTATGGCTGCAGCATGTCAGCTCTATTAAATGTACTAATGACTGACAGACTGCCAAACCCGAGCTGGGATCCATGAAAAGACACGGCGCACATTTAATAGCCAAACTAGATGAATGCACTCGGCAAAAGAACGACCTGAAATTAAGAAAAATTGTCTGCTTTTTACAATTAATTTCTTAAAATTGGAAGTTCCTTATTGAATTTTTGGGAAATATTTTCCATCTTAAGAAATAAATATTTATTTTGGCCTATTGTATATGTTTGCATTTGACGAGTCTTGAAATAATAATTATAATTTAACTAATTTTTTCTGGAATTTTAGAAAAGTCAATCCTTGAAATTAGAAAACACATTCCTTGGCTTTGTCGATTTTCTGAAACTCGGCGCTTTTTTCTCTGAGTGTAGACAGCATTCTGTTGGGCAACTGAAACGAGACTTTAGAAAGTCACATCGACTCTTCAGTTGTGTGCTCGTATTACGAAATTCGAATAGACAAAAGGACACAGTTTGGCGAGACTGTTCAACGGCTCAACGGCATGGCAAATATTAAATACGCTTAAATTAATAAATGCAAATTGAAGCAACTTTATTTTGTGAGAATAAGCTGAACGATTGCAATCGAGTGCTAAGTTTGTAAAAAACCAAAACACATTTTTTATATTTTCCACAGCAAAAAGACTGAAGTGAAAACGATGATTTCTGGGAAAGTCACCCCGATCAAGGGGCAGTTATAGGAAGTGACACAGTTAAATGATGATTAAATTGTAATGCTTTCAGCAAGGGTATGCAGGAGAGTCTGCAGCGCAATGTTGCGTATACGCAGCGTATAAATAAATCATTTTATATGCCTTTATCCGGGCACTCAGTGTTTTTCGTCGCAGGACAGCTGCCGAGTTGCAAGATTGTTTGCCATGGCTTTATAATTAAAAGTGATTCGCTTATACCGAGTTGTGGCATGCATATTTATTTATCTTACTTCTTGTCTCCATTATTTTTGCAATTATTTTTATTGCTTCGAGTGTCTGTCTGTTTGCACAATGTTGTCGTTGTTGGCTTGGCTCATTTGTCAATGCGTCATGTGCGCAATAATGTAATGTGTTTTTAAATTCACACAATTCAAATACACACACACACATACGCACACAGAAGGTGGCCTAAGACGCATAAGCCGCAGCTCACTTGTGCCTCATGCAACATTTTCGAGGCACTCGACTTAAGCGTAATGCTCGATAAGCCATTTAGCCAGCTAATTGATATGTTTGCCTGCCTGCCTGTCTGCCTGCCTGCCTGCCTGCTTGTCTGTCTGTATGTCTGTTAGCTGGTAACGGGTAACTGGTTGGCTGCTGGCTGACTGATTGCATGGCGGCTGACACATTGGGGTCTAGCCACGCAAAACTGGAGCAGCGTCAGCGACAAGAATTCGCCAACAGGCCACACACAATGCAAAATGCAAAATGTAAAATGTAAAATGCAAATTGTAAAATGCAAAATGTGAAATGCAAAATGCAAAATGCCATTGCAGAGGACAGGCTGACAGGCGCACACAACTATTGCAGTATGCATAGCAAGTGTGTGGCAAGTGGCACGGGGCATGTAGATTGTGCAGTGCACAGTGAGTGCAATAAGTAAGCGTGCTGTCAAAATATTCACGCCACAGCAACTAAGCAAATGAGTGTGTCCATTGTCTCCGTTACTTTGACGGCCTCTCTTAACTATGCATGCAGACACGGAATGAATACACCAGCTTGAATCCCACTTGCCTAAGTATGACAAATCTCTTCTTGCCTTCTCACCAGCTTCTGTGTTCATATACATCTATATCGTGTTTTCTTCTTTTTTTCTATTTTTGTCTTCGCTTGCATTGTTTGGCTTGGACTGGCCCTGAGGACTTTAAGATAACGAAAATGTCTTTGGCTGCAATAACAAAAGCAACAGCAACAGCAACACCAACAAGAACCCAAATAGGAAGCCTGACATGTGAGAAAATGCTGCCCAGCAGGCAAAGCTGACACATTTACTACAACCAAGAGCAGTTTCTTCTTCTAGTCAATAAACTAAGGTATTCTCTTCAGCTACACCCTGTGGTCATAAAAACCGAGAAAAACATAGAGTAGAGGCGTATGCGATTATTTAAGGTTCAAGTAAGAAGTCCTCAAACAAAAAATTAGCTTTGCTCACTTAATTTGCTAATGTACACTCATAAATATTTTGAACTTGTGTACCATCGAAAAGTTAAAATTCCATAATTGAGGCTGTTACTATTATCTAGAGCTGAAAACTTATAAGTATTCCATATCAACAAAATAAATCATTTTAAAAAAATATATCGTATATACAGATTTATAGAATTAAATAGATAAATGGGTATCTGTTCAAAGACCATTTTTTAATGGTCTTATCTAACTAAAATTGTTAATGCTTAATCACAAATCTGTATAACTTGTTTAAAACTAACAGAAGCCAATGGAAATTCCTTACTCAAAGCAGCATTTTATATCGTGTCTTAAAAACCAAAAGAGCAGCTTTTCATTGAAACTGTTAACCTATTACATTTTTTTAATGGCATTCTTACACGATTTTCCATAAATAAATTGAGTCTGAGAAAAATAAGCAGTTGTTGAATTTAATTTGCAACCGCATGTTGAGTATTGAATATTTTCACATATGTGAATATTTGTTTTATTAAGGCACAATCAGCGAATTGTATGAGTGCAATAATCATGACAGAATGGATTGTGCAACAGTAAACCAATCAGTATGTGTACACAAAATGTGCAATAATAAAGTTGTCGGTTTTGCGAAAAATCAACGTCATATAATCACATAAGTGTCGGCTTTAATTTAATTCATAATAGGCAATAACAATAACAATTATAATATTGATAATGTCAGCTGCCTGACATTTATTAGCGACTGCAAAAATATATGCAAAAGCATGCGGAAAAAATGCCGTAAAACAGTGCAAAATGCAAATGGAATTGTTCAAATGAAATGAAAAAATAAAGAAATTAAAGCGATTAAATCGCTTTATAAAAAAACAGCACACAATTTAAACAAATTTCAGCAATTTACTTCAAATGCGATACGAAGACCAACCAACGAAACCAAATATTTTCCATATACCCTCACCAATTTTAATGAGACTATCCCAATTCAGACTCTCTTTTAGGCACATTTATATTAAGCTGGGAAATGTGTTTAATATTTGCTAGAAATTTTTAATGAGACTATTGCAATTTGAATAAATTTATATAGAACAAGAAAATATGTTTATTATTTCTAACCAATTTTCAATATTCGTGTGCACTCAGTGTGAAAATTATAACGAGATACCTGAAAGCCATTTGTGCATGGTATATTGGCTTGCTTTAAATATAGTTTTTTGTGTAGCGTTAGTTTTGAGTGGACTTCCTTTTTTTTAATTTTTTAAAATGAAATGTGACCCGAATCAAACGAAAATTCATTTGCTATTCACAGTTTGAAGCAGCAGCCGGAAATCAGGCAGCCATGACGCCATCTTTCAAAATGGTCGTTTGCGTTTTTTCTCCCTTTTTTCAATTTGTTTTTGGTTGGCGATGTTGTTGTATTTACTCCTGGGCTATTTGCTGTCTGCCTCTGGTGATTAGCTGTCACGAATTGTGGCGAAAAACAAAAATGAATTATTACCGCGCGGCGCACAAAATGTTGACATAGATTCAAATTATTTGTAACAAAATCAACGAACTGTGGCGACGTCTCCAACGACGACTCAGCCCCCAGAAAACGTCGCTGATTTGATTAGCTTGAAAATGTCTTCAGAGCAATGCGGCAGGGAGAGAGATGGGGGAGAAAGGAAAGAGTTTCGACTTAAATTGCCCATCAAGTTGTTCCGCACGTCTTTATTAGGGGTATTATACAACTACAACGAGAACAACGAAAATAATCTGGAGGATGAGAACTGTGCAAATAATTTGTGCAATTAATAAAGTTTTGTGGAGGCAACTATTGCTTGTAGCTCATTTACTCTGAAGGCCACTTCAAATGCTCATGGCCATAATTTATGTGCCAGCTCAGTGCCCAGCACTACGAACTAGACCAATGCCTATTGTCATCAATTCAACGGGCCAGCCTCAGCTCAGGCGTCGCGCACATAATTACGGCGGTGCCCGTATTGAGCAATTCCATTTTATTGTTGTTCTTGTATTTGCCTCGGATCCAAGATATATAATGGACAATGTGGGCTCGAGCTGACACTGAGAAAAAAATGAGTTAATAGCCCTACCTTATTATTAAGAAATTGTGTTTCTAAAAAACATTGCTCTTCTTTTGTTTTATATTCCATCGATTTTATCCATTGTAGATTAATTGAAAATTTTAAAAAAATGTCTGATTTCATTCACTTTTTTTATGTGTGTTACACAACATTTATAAATTTGTTTATATAAATACATGAACTGTTATTAATCGTAAATATTACTAGTAATTTACGCTTGCACATATTCAAACTGATTTTAATTACTTTCTAACATATGAAAATGTTCTAGTTTTAATTTTAGCTTGACTAAGAAATATTTTATTACATTTAGTAAATATTTTTGAAGTACACTAAAACTATCTAGTTGCCAGGCTGATGTTCATTTTAGAGCGATTAAGAAATATTTGATTAAAATCTTTAAAGTTTCCAGAGATGTTTTAAAGCAATTCTCTAAATGTTGGATCAATTTTTGCCTGAGTGTAGTTCGATGCTGTTAACTCCCATGCTTTCTGTTCGGTGTTTTTTGCCATGTTTGCATTTGGTTCGATTGCTGATTGGTCCTCGACTCAGGCGCCTATTGTGTGTGCGCAATTGACTTATAATCGAGAATGGCTTCGGTCTGATTCCATATCATTGGGTCGAGACTATGACCCAGGTACAGCGACTTTAATGCGGCTAATTTCTGTTAATATTTTCTTGCTTGTTTTTTAGCCCACAACTTTGCTCGTTAAACTGAGGCCACAAAAAACAAGCCATTGACCTAAGAACAGCTTAACAAAAAAAAAAAAAAAAGGAGGTAATGTCAAGTGAACCCCATCAGTTGAGCGCTCCAACACCATCCATCTATCGGTGGCCATTCATCTCTTTCTACCCAAGCAGCGCAGCACTTCTGGCATTCATTTTTGCTGTATAAGCAGATAAATTGCAAAATGCTTCACAGAAAGTCCGACTCTGAAAGTCATCGGCATTAAAATGGATGCCGTGTCGTTCAACGTTTGCTCAACTGAACTGAACTCAACTTAACTCAACTTTGGAGTCAACAGCCAACACCGGCAGCGGTTTATCAAAGCAAATTTAAACAGTTCATAAATCGCTAGATTCCCACACTTTGACGGCACTCGATTTTCTGAGGGCTATATAAATATTGTACAAAACTTATGATGCTCAATATTCATTGCCTTGGCGAAACCAAATCGATTTCCCTCTTTTAGTTTTCAGTCTTTGCAAAGTTTGCTCATGTAGGCAAATTGTAAACTTGATTATATTTTGTTTAATTTGTTGCGAGCACATTATTAAGTATTAGTTGCAGAAATGGCATGGTAAATCTAGCCCACTACTCAATTATTATTATCGCAATGTATCTTTGTCTTTTGAGTTGCGGGCAGTGCCGCGAGGCATAAACAGATTGCCATCAAATATTTATAATAATTGCTGACGGCAACTACTGCTGGCATACAGTGCGTATTAGTAATATCGACAAAGGAGCCGTCCCACAGTGGCTTGCCTAATTAAGTCTAATTGCTGCAAGTGCCCCAAGCAACTGCAACACATTAACTAATTCGCTTACTCGCCTCAGCGCTAACCGAACGTGCAGTTTATAAACCGTAAACCCATCGACAGACGGAGACGGAGACGGCGAGTGTTGGACACTGATCGAGTGAGAAAGGGGGACTTAAAACTCAAATAGGTGAGTGTGCAAGTGTGTGAGAGTGTACTCGGTTAATTAGTGATGTCTTTTAATTGTGGCATCGATTTTTTCGCACCTGTTTCTCGCCACACCGCCTTCTTCAGTCGAGTGATTTCGCACAGAGAAAAAATGTTAGCAAGTCAAGAAATCCCCTCGATATTTATCGATTGTAATTATTTACAGCTGTCTACAGTTTTTCCGTTTGATATTTAAAAACTACATGATTTTCATAAAAAAAGCAGAAAAAACAATATTTTCATGGATTTAAGCTCTAATATGTTATAGATGGATTCTTAATTATTATTTACATATAATTTAACCCGGGAATGATAAGTATTTATTTATTAATCAGCCAAGCAATTTGTATTCAAAATTAGCAACATATTAATAGGTTCTTTAGGCGAGCCCCTGTCTGAAACAATTTGTGCAAGTTTAATGAACAAGCCTCCAAATGCCACTTAAGCGGCGGCTCTACATAAATATTTAAGCATTTAGATTTTCATTAAGTTGACCTCAGTTCTGATTTCCTGTAATTTGCAAAAATTGTCTGTTTTTTGTTAAATAAAGAACTTTAGACAATACGATCGTAGCCAGCATCTGAATATCTAATTTCTAACTTTATTCTATGGAAACTGAATACCCGGTTTGAAATTAAAACTTAACATTTCATTTTATTTAAATTTCAATAACAATAATTGACTCAGATTTCTGCAAACGTTTCAAATATTTTCCACTCAACCAAGCACGGATTTATAAATTGTCTGAGTACGCTCATGGGCCATAAACTGTAAAGCCATTCTTGACCCTAAAATAATGCTAAATAATCCTTACATTAATGAAAAAATTCGTTATATATTAGGAATAATTCTCATTCAGAGCCATATTTTAATGGAGCTTCTCATTATGTTGTGTAAGCTCTGTTCTTGATTCTAAATGCTTTTTAAGTAGCAGTTGCAAATTCCTTCACTCAGTCGACTTATTTATTAAGAAAACTTGCTTTGTGAACCAAGTTAGAAATTTAATCGAATGCTTACCGAAAGATAGTCAACATGAAGCGCATATTTAAACATCTTGCAAAGATTTGTAGCAATGGAGAATCCAAAATACAAATTCGACTAACACGTCTAATTTCTTTCTTCATAGTGTTGAGCCACGTGAAGACGGCGTTGCATCTGTGAATGGAGGCGACACAATTGGCCAGTTCGATATAGCCATAATACTGCTGGGCCTTGGACTGATTGCGAGTGGATGCATCAATAAAGTTGGCATTCTCTGCTGCTCCTCGCACGCTCCCTCTTAAGCTCCTCTGGCTCTTTCTGCTCTGGTACCGCTACGGACGCAATGAGAGTGGGTTTAAGCAATTGGCAACTAAAACTGACAATTAGCTTAGCTATAAATAAGTTAACAAACTAGTTTAAATTAGTAAGAATGTTTATAAAATTCAGATAATATAATTTGTAGGTGATTTTATTTCTAAGTGTAGTCAAGCTGCTGGTTAACAAATTTAGGTGTAATTTAGATAATCGCCAGAACTAAATTACACCTTTAGTTAATTGCCAGAACTAAATTACACCTAAATTTATCAACTAGTAAGGGAGTTGTTTCCAAATTGAGTTAATTTTTCAATATCTACTTAAGCTGATGATTTACTATACTACACACAAGCTTATCCACTAGTTAAGTTTGATTTGATCTTAAAATCACAGCTCATTTTTTAATATTATTGTTTTTCAGGAAAATAACTATGAGTTTGGCTAGTTGTGCTTTGCATTGATTGGGTTGTATTTCTGCTGCAAGTTCGTTGCCTGCCTCACGGTCTGCCTTCAATTGAATTGGCCCCTCAATTTTGGCTGGAACGATCTAACGGTTAGTGTGGGCCCACTGCTTGGCCGAATGGGTGGTTTTTTAATGCTCGACTACCTCGGCGCCGGTAAATGATCCCTGGATGCTAGATGCTAGATGAGCATCATCATAGCTGCCACTTCATCAATATACCAAAAGCAGCAGCAAAAGCAAAGGCAACAGCAACAGCTACAGCAACTTTCAACACGTGCTGCAAGGTCTTCAACTGAAGTCGGATTAAGATATAAAAGTCATTAAGCATTAAGTGCCGAAGTAGCCCATTTGCCTACACTTTTTTCCTTGCTTCTCTTTTTCTTTGGACCCGTGCTAAACGTCTGATGGCCCTCACAGAGATTTACATACATTTGTGCGACTGGCACTGAATAAATACTTGGGCTGTTTATTTTTATGTGTATCTTGTAGCTTGTATCTGCTTGGTATCTGCTTCATCTACGAGTAGTATTTTTTTTATGCCTCGCCCACCTGGCGGAGAGCACTCGAACGGCCCTTGATTCGGTGTCTGTTTCTTCATTTTGTTTCACTCGCTTTTAACGTGAATTATTGAAAAGTCTCGAGCAACAGCAGCACTCGGCGCTTAAGCGGATTTACCTCGAGTTCCTCACTTCTTCTTTTTGTTTCCTTTTCTTTTTTTTGTTGCTTCATCTTGAGCCTAAGTGGCAGCAGGGGCGGCGGCAAGGTGGCCAAAGTTGGCAATGTGGCAATGTGGCATGTTATATGCAACAGCATGAGGCGCACAAGTCAGCGCGCGTCCAAGTGAGGCCAGAGATTTTTAAAAGTCACAACACAACCGTTAATGAGTTTTTGATACACTCACAAAAATATATCAAATTCTACAATTCAACACAAAAATGTTGAAATGATTAATAAATCATAATTTAATATAACATTTTTCTTAATAATCTTTTGTTTATAAATGCACAAAAATTATTGTGGTGATTTTTTGCTGAGTGTAGCAGGCGTTGCGGCATGCATTTAACAACCGCAGAACAAGAAGAATAAGCAGAAGAAACAGCTGCAACAGCAACAGCAACTGCCACAGTAACAGCGACTGCCACAGTAACAGCGACTGCCACAGCAAGAGCAACTGCCACAGTAGCAGCAACTGCCACAGCCGTGTTGTCTGACCTTCGCTCTTGACTTAAGACCCATTTGCATAAGCGCCACCATCTCCTCGGCATGTGAGTGGTGCAGTGGAATCCGAATCGGATGGTGGTGCAGGAGTGCCTGGGTGTCTGTTGGCTGGTGATGCCCCTTGCTGGCCATGAGCCATTGCTGTTGTTTATCCAACTGACGTGGCTTGTAAGCTTGTCGGCAGTCAGCACTGCGTTTGTTGCTTTAATTAAAAATCAGCTGCGATTTATTGACCCAGTGTGAAAGGCAATTGACAGTGTACCAAGCAAATGGTAAAAAATGGGGAAACACGCGCAAAAATATAAGAATTATGCAACACTAAATTGGTTTGATCTTAGGTTTAAAGTTTGCTTGATATTGTATTTAGACAAGGCTTTCTGTTGTCTACGATTTTTCTTATTTGTCAATTGCTGCAATGATAATCATTAATCTAATTTAATTAATTCTCACTTTTATTTAGGCACATTTTGTACGCTCCAGCGACTGTGTAACTTTTATGATTTTGTGCTAGTTATGATATAAAACAACATTTTTAAAAAAGCCGACAAATGCTTCTATGTAAGCTGTATGACATACTAGTCCAATCTCTATTATATTTTGTCAATTCCCTAGGTCAATTATTCCTATCAAAGCTATATCATAAAGTACTCCGATTTAGATGATTTTTTGGATTAAGCAGGTGATGTTGACTAGGGCAGAACAGCTGTTAAATATGGATTATGTTTCCTGATAGTAGCTTATTCAATATGAAAATGCGTCTTGGTTAACTCTAAGATTGGTTTATTTATGTTGATTAAGAATACATACAAACTGGTTGGGCTCGCAGATGCTTCCTTCTTATAATTTAATCACTTACAGGACTAAGGAAATGATGGTGTGCCTTGTCGTTCAGCTGGTGTCATTGGCACTGCTGACAACACAATTGAGATCTCCCAAAAAATGCCTGTCATTCCTTGGGGATGCACTTTGCACAGGCATGCCGGAGCAATGCTCACGGATGAAATAAGGACTTGCCATAAGAGTGCAACCATGTAATTTTCTAAATGAAAACAGGGACAGAAACAGAGATGGGCAAAAATAAGAAAATGTATTTAAATGCAAGCCAAGCCAACCCAAAAAAAAATAAATAAACAACGAACAACAAAATTCTAAAGTTGTATTAAAAAATTCGTCAAAGGAGGGGAAAGGACAACAAAAACAAATAAAATAGAATGACAAACGGTTCGCTCAGCATTCAAATATGCAAATGCAAATCTCAGCCGCTGGACGAAGCAAGGCGAGGCGAGGCGAGGCGAGGCGAGGCGGTGGCGAGTCGAGGTTGGATTAAAGGACCACAAAGTGTTTTGAGGGGGCGTGGTACGTGTCGTATGAGCAACAACATTGCGTATACGTATGCAAATGTCTTTAATTAAAATGGTGCAACAAATGCAGGAGACTCTCTCAGTGCGTGTGTGTGTGTGCATTAAGCATTAAACATATATTGTCTGTGTGTGTGTGCATTAAGCATTAAACATATTCACACACACACACACACACACAGGGCATCATTGCGCATTTGCATAAGTAAAGCAAACTAAATTCGCGCTGAATTGCGCAAGTGTGAGGCAAGTAATGCCACAAGTCAACCACACACACCCATACCCTCACACACACACACACACATACACACATGTGTGTGCATGGATAAGTCCCCAGTTGGGTATTTAAATCTATTTACCTGCTTGAATTGCTGCCGCTGCTGCTGCTGCTGCTGCTGCTTCAACTGCAGATAAGAGTAATCAAATAGTCGTAAAGTTCGAGTGTGTGTATAATTAATTTGGCAAAGCCAAAGAAAACAAGCCACACGAATTGAAATTGAGCACCAAAACCAAAAACTTTTGGCAAAAGCATTAAGTTACCTAAAACAAACCAAGAGTCATATTTGCTCGCATGTTCTCCCAAATGGCAGCTTACTAGTTTTCTTATAGTTATAGTTTTCCACGCGCGAAACTTTGCTGGGAAATGCGAGCTGCACGCAAAGGTTATCTAATACGAGCCTAGTCATATTTGCTGTAAGGAATAAGTGTTATGCTTCAATATTAAATCTTAGCTTGCTTAAGTAATCTTTACTCTGTATTTTGCTGTTTGCCTAATATTTAAGCAATTAATTCACATCAAATACCCAATCGTATAGAATGACAGCTTTTAGTTAGGGAGGCCGAGCAAAATTAATCCACTTCAATATTATGTATTATTCCCATACTAATTACAGAGTGGAAAAGAAATCCTCATACTTCATTATTAAGTTTTATACGCATAGGCATTTTAATTAACTTCCTTAAATTAGCTTTGCTCTGATTTTGGCATTTGATAAACATTTTAAGAATTTCTTTTAGAGAAAATGGAATGTCAGTTTTCACTAAAAGGAATTGAGAAATATGTTGCAACTAGAATTTCTATACTGATATTTTAGGTCTTACAGGCATAAGCATTTAATTTAGGTTGCTCAGAAGGGGTTTTCAATGTTTTCCATGAATTTTTCTAGCTGCCGAATATTTCGCAAAATGCGCATACTAAATTGTATTGTGAGACAGCTTTCAGTGAACTGAATTTAATTTGCACTTTTGTTCAGTCAAATTTTATGCGCTTCAGTCACTTTGCCAAATTTCAAGTAACTTGCTCGGCTGCCTAACAAGAGTATTGTTTAATCCGTGCGATTTGGGCTTACTGCAGCATGTGGCATGTGGCTTTTGGCTTGAGGCAGTTGAGACTTTCGCATTTAAATTGAACTCGAAGGCTTAAAGAAACACGTACGCAACCAAAATGAAATGAAATGAAATGAAATGGAATTCATTTGGGAGATGCCACTACGAGAGCGTCGCATTACGTAAAAGCGCTTTTACGGCTAAATTTGCAGCACTCACACTCACTCCACACTCACACACACACACACACACACACACTTACCCACACCCACACACACGTACGAGCGCAGCTCTTCAGTATGTGGCCCAAAAAAAAACAAATCTAGACAATACTCTTGGCCTGGCTAACAGGTTGAAACGCAATCGAACAAATAGCGCAGACAATAAAGCTTAGCCCGAAGTCTGTGCAACTTATTCTTTAAATATATATGTATGTATATTTATATATACATATGTATGTACACATTTTCCTTACATTTTCTTCATTTATTTTTCAATTTTATTTGATACATTTTTTGCTTTTTTTCTGCCATTTTCCAATAAACTCAAATGCCAGCTTACTTTTGCGGCTTGACATTAAATGGCTTTTCACTTATAGAAATTTCCTTTAGAATTTGTGAATTATAAACGAGAAACGAGTAAGTGGACCCCCGTCGAGAGAGCTCGACGAGCAGATACCCTGTAGCTAGCAGATGCACTTAACACAGATTTGTACTTAAACCTAGTATTTAAGTAGTTTGTTCAATAAAAAAATCTGTAATTCTAATTCGACTGATAGTGCTCGAAATATTTAGTCTTTAGCTCTTATATAGAGAGACTAGACATGACTACTTTTACTCTTCTGTTGATCTATATATATATATTTACCTTAAATACTTTTTATATACATATACTTCATGGGGTATCCATTATACCCGTTTTACACATTTTTAATGGGCAGAGCGTATAAAAATGCACACAAAAACCGCGAAATTACAATGACATTTTTACCATTTACCGTTCAATAATAATAATAATAATAATAATAATAATAATGTCAGTTGGTTGTGTTATTAAAATGTCATATAAACGGTTTACCTCTGCGTGGAGTTGCGAACATTTTTTTTTTGTGCGTATATTTTTATACCCTTTTTAGAGTCTGTTTTAATTTTGTCGTAAAGTTTGTAATGCACTGAAGCAGACGTCTTCTTGTATAAAAAACTCTTCAATTGAAAAAGTTATCTCAAGCAAACTTTCAGTTCTATTGAAAATTATAGTGTATTTAAGATATCGGCGATTTGAGTCTACAAAATCCGCTTCATTCTTGATTTTTAATATATTTAATATATTTTTTTGTTCGCTTTTTGCTGGCAATCGGAATTTGTTTTTGTAGGCGACAAAATGTCTGCGACACGTTTCCTAACAGTGGCAATTTATCATAAATATGCATATTCGCTTATGTACGAATGTGCACACACTCCGGGGCATTAAAATAGGTGTGAACAGAACAAAGAATGTGAGTGCTCAAACATAGATTGTGAATGCTCAAACAAAGCTCAGGCTAGAAAAAAGAGCTGATAAATGTGTTCCAACAAATATTGGCAAATATTAAAACTTTGAGCTATAATAAAAAAATATATATAAATTTCGATGAATTATGGCAAAATGGAAAAATGTATCAAAAACAATGAACTATGAAAAAAATGTATTTAATTATAAAATAATGGAATGACCATGAGTGTAGACACACACACACACACACACACTTGCACACACATATGTGGCACATATAAATCCAGCGCTTGTTTGGCTGCCTCGCGTCCATTTCTCCTTGCCCTTCCTCATCCCCATCCCCATCCCCGTACTCGGCCACGTCCTCATCCTCAACCTCGTCCTCGTCCGCGTCCGCGTCCTTGTCGACCTTAGCAAGCCGCACAGCGGTCGCCTTTTGTTTATGCCGCTGTCAGCGTTCGTTTAATTCAACATTAGCGCCTAGCGGCGGGACGAGGAAAACTGTATTCGCTTTATTTGTTTGCCTTCTTTTTGCATACTCTAACAGCGAAGGTGCAAAGGAGTATATTGGTTTCGCTGTCATGTTGTCTGTCCGTTCGTTACTTGGAAGCTTCTAACATAAATTTGTCTGCCCCCCGTCAAAGTACTAAAATTGCTGTGCAACGGCGCACTTGTAAATTATAGCAGATATGTCATTTTATCGATTTGCAACTATCGATTCTTATCGATTTCTAAGTGGCTGGCGAATTTAACTTAAAAGTTATAATAATATTAGTATCACCCGGTTCTTTGCCAGCTGTTATCAGCTGATAGTGAACTAATATTAGAGCATTTGCCAGTCATTTACGCCCGACTGCAACATTCTCACTTGTGTTATTATTTTTTTTTTGGTGTGTATACATCTGTCTGTATGTGTGTGTGTGCGTGTGTGTGTGTGCGTGTGTGTGTGTGTGTGTGCTTGCAAATGCTATAGTTGCCGTCAGCGCCGTATGTTGTACGTCGTTCTTTTGTATGCCCCATGGCCGTTTTCATTTTCACACGCTTTTATTCTCGTTCGCATTTTTTGCGCTCGCTTTTTAAATTGTCAAACTGTCAAATAAATTACACCAAACAAAAAAAGCATACACACACGCACACGCGCACTTACATGCACAAAAGATCTGCGCCAATCGGCGTCAAATATATATTATATATAAATATTATATTATAATACTCCTAGTCTCTCTTGTGGCGTGTTTTGATTGTTGCGGCTTACCGCAGAGCAGTCTTTGTTTATTCTTCGGTTTGTGTTGAAAGCTGTCAGACACTTCGCAGCTGATTTTCGTGTTCTTCGCCAATCCATGTTTGGAAAACTCTTTGAACACAATCGAAAATCCCTTTGACGACAGACATTTATATGAAATCGTCTATCTTGCTGCTTCATTGGTGGGTGCTGTCATACAAAGTGGTATACGTAGCACATTTATAACAATTGCGAGATCAATAACAATTTGAAATTTATAGCCAAAAACACAAAACTGTTTCGACAAACACATAAAACTTTAATTTCAATAGCGAATTGCACAAATTGTGCTTGAAACTTGGGCGTCTAACCAACTACCAGCTTTATGCGTGTCTGCAAGGTAAACAAACACACACGCAAACACACAGACACACACACATGCACATACGCTCAACAAACATACATGCACGCATATACTCACACTCACACACACACACACACACACACGCATATGAGCAGACCCGCATACAAAAGCGTAGCAATAAAGTCTTGGCCAAAAAGTCAAGCGGATTTTGGCTTGGCAAAGTTTGTCTACGGCAAAAGCCGCTTAGCCTAGTTAAATAAAAGTGCTACAAGAGCTAAGCACACACAGAGATGAACACACACACACACATCAAGCCATGATATATATAGATATATATATAGTGTACGCATATTTATACACAAAATCGCATAATTACTCGCACAATCCACTTTCTGCTATAACTGCGATAAAAGTGTCAATTTATTTAGGATTATTATTTACAGCTTTATTTCTAGAAAAAATTATATAAAAAACACCTTATCAAAACGAAAATGTTTGACAATTGAATCCCAAAATCAAATTGCAAATCCGAAACTATATTTAAGACTTTAAAAAAAAAAAAAACATATGGGAACCAAAATTAGTAATTTAGGTGTATGTCCAATGGAATTTTTCTACTATATCTTATTATTATATTATATTTTCATAGTATGGTTTTTTATGTTATAACAGAATCGGCATCATTTCGATTTGATACCCTGATTATTTAAATTTTATTTTAAAAAAATGTTTCCTTCTAATAACTAATAACTAACGAGTACCAACTTCCGTCTTCAACTGAAGAAGTTCAGTTAGTTATATTCTTAGATTTTATAATTGGAGATAATTATAAATTTATGAAGGGCGATAGTATGATTGATGGCACTGTAGACTCGCAGCAAGGAAAGATTTGCTCTTTTAAATATTTGTATTTTGTGGCAAATTAAACGTGAAATCCTGGTTTAAAATGGGTTTTCATTACAGAAAAAACAGTTCTCGTTTAAAGAAATTTAATTTATATTGAAGTCTTAAGTACAAGCACTTCAAAGATAAGAGTGTACGTTTAATTATTGTACTGACTGTATACACACTCATGCCTGAGCAATTTTGAAAACATTTCAGCCATCATTTGTAAGCTGCGCTGAGTTGGTAGCATTTAGTTTAAGTTGTGGCTTTTCAGGCAGGTTCATTTGGCTATTTTAAATGATTTTAAAGTTAAATTTAAACCGCTTTCTCTAGACACACACACACACACACGCACACCACACAAACAGAAGTTTACAGTTTTTTTCATCTGAGAGAATCCCAAAAGGTGCGCGTCGGCTGCTGTTTATTTATGGCAGCTGCGTCTTGGCCGCATTTTGTTGCCTTGTGCCACGTTGAGTTGTGTTGCATGTTTTTGTTTTAACAAGGCATTTAAATATTTAAAAAGGCCTCAAAACCTATGCGGCACCCTACCATAAATATGCAATGAGTTTGGGAGTTTGAGCTTTTTATTTTTTTTTGTTGGTTTCCTTTTTTTTTATGTGGCTATTGCGCTGACAAGCTGCTGTTCCTCTTTTAGCCTCCCCCTCCCCTGCGAGACACACTCAAACGAGGCAACATTTTTCAATCAGTGAATTTTGATGACTTTTCAACTAATGCGAACAGAAAAGCCGGCATCGTGTCGGGGCTAAATGCGTAGGTTAATTAGCAACAGCTGTTCGGACGTCCTGCAGCTGGCTATTTCATTAGATACGTCGGTTAAATTGCCACAAACTGGACTACCTATATATATATATATATGTATAGATACAGCTGCGAAAAAAATAATAGCACCACTACTAAATTTCTTCTTATGAATCAAAGGACAAATCATTAATTTCGCAACTTTTTTAATTATTGATTTTAAAAAATTTGTTTTAGTATTCAATCTATATATTAAAGTGGGTACTGCTCTTGGAATTATTTTCAACATACATACATATATATGTGTATATATATATAACTTTTTACTGTCAAGAAATACTTGTATATTTTATAGTTACTTTAAATTTATTTATTTTAAAATCACCTGGCACAAATATTTGACTAATTTATTATTAAACCTAAACGCTTTTTGAATAGGCTTTAAATATGAAATCGATGCAAGGTTTGTAGCATAATGGAATCGTGTGGCAACCCCTCCCTCCGATAATTATATATATACATAATAAACAAATATATTGACATGGCATCCGGTGTAAAACTCTCATCTACGAGAGTCGTAAAAAGTTTAACGTGTAAAGCTTCAAGCCAAAAGGGAAGTTTAGCTCTGATTTTCCACTCCTCTTCCTCTGATTTTCCACTCCCCTTCCTCTGATTTTCTGGTCCTCTTCCTCAGCTATATATAAGGAAAAAAAAGTTTCAAATTGTTACACGGCAAATGACACGCGCTGTTGACAACGCTTTTTACTTTTTTTTTCTTCTTTTTGGAGTGTGGGTTTTGCTTTTGACTTTTACTCCGAGAGTTGCTGCTGTGTGTTAATCTGTTGAAATTTGCGTATTAATAGAAGTGTGTGTGCGGTTGTGTGCGGTTGGGTGTGTGTGTGGGGGGGGGGCGAGCGCCAATGTTTATTTGTGTATATTTTTTAGGGGGCAAGTTTAGTCAAGACAGCACTGCGCGTGGCTGTATAAAAATGCTTATTGCTTTTAAGTACGTGATTTTGTGTTTCGAATTTTATACACATTTTTAAACACACACACACACTCTCTCTCTCTCTCTCTCTCTCTCTCTGTGTGTGTGGCAGTGTTTTAGGTTTTACGATTGACATGAACATATGGACAGCAACGTAAATATAATTTAATTAATATAATGGACAGCAATACGTTGCCACAGGCAACAGCAACAGCAGCAGCAGCAGCACCAACAGTGGTAGTCAAAAGATTACACACCAATATGGTTTTTGCGGCAGTATTAAAAATATTTTTATTTTTTTTTTGTGAAAGCCCACAAAACAGCGTCGACAACAATGAACTGCAAAATTATAATTATAATCAAAATAATGCTATTGAAAATACGGCATCAGCAAATTTCTGTTTGCTTCAAATATTTAATGAATTTGAATGCGGTTAGTTGGAATGCTCGAGGCGAGAGAGCTCGACTGGGAGCTACCCTATAAAATGAACTAATATAATTAATGAAATGTATGTTTCAATACAATCGAAATACAATTCTTCTTTGCAGAAAATGATTCATCATCATCTGTACATCAATTGATCTTAAACATCAAGGAAATGTATTGGAATATCGAAATGTTAATAATGTGAATGTACAAGATGTTTGGCATTGTGGAATTCGGCTGTTACTCGACAGGCTCTATCTCTCTTCTCTCTGTCTCACCCCTTAATTTTTAACTTTAAAATTAAATTTAATGTAAAAGTTATATTTTCTGAAGCTAATTTAATATTTGTGGACTTTTTTGTAGTGCAAATTAAAGAAAATTCAATAATCGGAAATAAAAATATGCCAGGATATCAAAACTATATATCTTTACAATTGTGTATTGTACATTGCTATCGGAAATCGATTTGTATCGATATTCTGGAGCATTCGTTGATAAAATGAAATAAACATTATCTTTCTAAGGTGTACGGAAACTTTTACTCCAATTGTAAAGAATCTATTTCTTATATCTCGATATGCTTCCTTCTGCTTCTTGCACAACTTCATTTCGTATTTTGATTGGGTTCAGTTGAGGGATAAGAATGCAACTGCTAAGCTCATATTTTCATTTCAATATACAAACTGTAATGGCATTATAGAAATATTCTCCATGTGCTCAAACTTACAATATTTCAGTTATTCATTAGATTTTAGCAGCAGGAGCCGGCACAGCTTCATTTCCTTAAGCCAAATGCAAATATGCCGAACAAAAATCTATTTACCCATCAGACTTGTCAGCAAGTGAAAAGCAGATAACTTAGAGATACAAAACAAAAACAAAAACAACAACAAAAACAAGAGGAAAATCGAATTTTGATTCAGCTTTGCTGCATTGGTTCCGTTCTTGTTGTTTTCCCGAAATTGAGCGCAGCAATGTTGACATAATAACTGGCAAATGAACACGTAGAGAGAAAGGAGAAAGTCAGACAGAAGAGAAAAGAAATTTGCATGTAGTCAGGTCTAATGGACAAATAAGCTGAAGGAATCATTCAATTGTGAAAATTGAAATTTCAGATTTGTGAGAAATACGAATGCCAATACATCCACCTGCCACAGAAGAGAGGCGGCCCAAAAACGCAAACAAAAAAGTGCATATTCAATTTACTGGTAGCCATATTTATTCATTTTATTGTTGCTCCTCTTTACCAGCTTAGGCATAACAGATGAAGCCATCCAATAATATCCTTACAGGCAAACGGGGCTAAACGGAATCCAAAAGGAATTCACAAAGCGAAAGCAGAAGGCAAAAACGTTTTAAATTTCATTTGCTGATAATGCGCCTCCACTCAAAATTCATTTCCAAACTTTGTCACAAACTTTGCGGAATGTTCCAACTTTACCACACACACATGCTTACACATACAGCCAGACAACCACACACACAGAGCCACGCACAGTTGACAAATATTGAAGTATACCTTATGGCTTGGGAAGATGTCGAGCGGCAAAGCTGATTTGCAGCACTCGTAACTGCCAAGTGGAGTGGCACGTGTAGCAGCAGCTCAAAAAATGGTTATGTATAAGAACATAGTAGCTGGTCCTGGCAAACACAGCACACACACACTTACACACAGCACACACACACGTTTACAAATATACGACCAGGAAACCAATCAACAAATAATATTTAGAAAAATGCCTTAGAAATGAGCTAATTTTGATGGATTTTAGAAATATAAAAATAATTTTTAAATATACATTATAATTATATGAAATTCTAAGTTATTAGAAATAATTTCCAACTATTCGAAGAAAGTAATAATAATATAAAATGCGCTTTTCATATTTTGTTTTCACAAATAATTTCTAATATTAAGAAAAATACACATAGAATAAAAATCAAATCTTGCTGTTTTTAAAAATTAACTTCTAGATATTATAATGAAATAAGTTTCTAAGAAATCAAATGTCTGTATTAATGCTTAAAAATAAGATAAGCATTTTCTGTGTACACATATAAAAACAAACCCTGATTATTAAACATATGCACTCTTAATTTTAGAAAATTCTACACTGCAATTTAGTAAAGAATAAGCCTAGTTTTTAGAAAGAGACAACCTTATGTCTTAGAAATATAATTTCTGAATAAAAAGCAGAGCTAACCTTGACGCAAATAATACGTACATTTTCTTAATTTTATAGTGATTTTTTTGAGTGTATAAGCACACACACGCACTGCACACAAACATATACATAACTCATTGTCAAGCGCAATTTGTGTTTAACAATCGTTGGTAATCTTTATTGGATGTCAAGCTCTTCTTGTTCCATTCCTCTCTTTCTCTCTGTCTCTCTCTCTCTCTCTGTCTCTCTCTCTCTCTCTCTCTCTGTCTCTCTCTGTCTCTCTCTATATCTGTTGATCGCTTTAGATTGCTGTGTGTATGCACCTTAGACATCCGCTACTCTAAAGTTATCTACGTCAAGATTGTCAGGACAAAGAACATGCTTGCACTTGCAAAAAAGTACACACAACTCACATACACAGACACACAACCTACACACACAGCCTACACACAGAAGCAACACACACAATCTACACACACATCATTGACATATGCAAAACCTTGCACTTGCCCTACTCAACTGCCCCCATTGCAGCTTTTGCATCTTGTCGAAGATTTTTTTAGTGACAAGGAAAGTGTAATTGAGTGCCACACAACAGACAATTGGAATACTTGCCACACACACGCACACACACACACCTACATGTAAGCGGACAAGAGTGCTGCAACAACAAAATCATAAAAAAAAGAATTGTTGAAGTAAATTGCCATAGCCATCGTCCGTGTGTCCGTTTTCTGGGACTGTTTCCGTTCCATTCCGTTGCATTTCAAGCCCCTTTCCTATTCCTTTCGTAGAGGTTATTTTCTATTTTCTCATCCAGGTTGTCACGTCTTGAAGTAGAATATATATATATTCAGAATCAGCATCAATAGAACACTAAACTTAGACACATATTCGTATATTTGCTGCAGAGAGTGCATATTTCAGAGCAGGATCGGAATTCTATATTATAAAGCTGTCATTGGAACGATCGATCAAAAGCTGAGTTTTTGTGTGAAAAACTTTTGTGTTTACCCAGATATCCGCATTTTATTCACTGAATATACGTATTATTATGTCCCACTATATCACATAGCTTTATATATATTGAATAGATATGGAATAAGTTTTCCAAAATAAGTCTATCTATTAAGCTAATTTTAGATAATAGTTTTTTATTCAGCAAGATATGCTAACTAATCTTCTGAAATTTTGACAAAAATCTATCGAATTTTTAAATATCTGTTGAAATGTAGATGTCGACTTGTTGACTCTGGATTATTAAAGGGTATATAATCTTTGGCATGCATTGTTTGTTTTATTTGATTTTTCATTTCCGTTCGCAGCAGGCAAGGGCTGGGATGGAGAAGGGGGTTTGAAAGGATGGCGAAGGGACTCTGCAACATGTGCATTGTGTTGGATTTTTGTTGCCTTTAGGCTGTGGGGCGACAATGGAGCAGCAGCAGCAGCGGCAGCGGCACTAACAGCAGCAGCATAGTTGGACAGGTTGCACATGACAAGCGCAAAACTTTTCAAGTGCTGCAGCAGACAAGTGTGTGGGTGTGAGGGGGTGAAGGATGTGGCATGGGGGTGTGGAGGGTAATCGAGCACAGCACGACAGCATTTGCCATTAAGTTGAGTTAAAGCTCTTGAGTGTAATGCCTCTCCTTATTTTATTATTTTTTACTTTTTTTACTTTTCTTTTTTTGTGGGTGCCTCTCTCCAAGGGAAACGGGTTTTAATTAAAATGCCTCGCATACTTTAAGGAGCGACTTCAACAGCAGAGTCCTCATGTTCGAGCAAGGACGAGTGGCGTTACACCACCCCCCTCTCCAGACATCCAACTCTACCCCCTGCGGAAGGCAATCGACCTCAAACTGCCGAGGAAAAGCCAGCCAAAACTTTATATATTGATTACAGTACATCAGGCAGTTTAATGAAGGGGACAGGTGAGTATGGGGGGAGGGGGGATGGGGTATTGTTTGTGTATTATGCAATAAAAACTTCACTTTTAATACTTGTCTTGTGCATGCATGGCTGAGTGTGTGTGCGTGTGTGTGTGCGTGTGCGTGTGCAGCTATTATGAGCACAAAGACGGCTCAAAAGTTGGTTAAAAGTTGCTTTGTTTGCGAATTATTAAATTAAGCGAGTTGAGATGTATGCTTATAAAACTGAATGAAATACATTAATATTTAATAGTTATCATAAAATTTAGTGAAATGTATAAATATTTAATAGTTGTACTAAGCCAAAAACAATCTAGGGTCTACTTTAAAACAAATCATTAATGCTATCATTAGAGATAAAAAAGAAAATAATTCATAGAATTTTATGAACTAACATAACATAAATATTAAATATTAAAATATAAACACTTAACATTAAATTCAAAAAATGTTATATTATTTGTTTTTGTCTGTTAAATTTTAGTTCGCTTTCTAATATACATATGTATATACATATACATTATGAAACTATGAAAAACTGACAGCAACTAACAATAATGACTAACTATAAATACTTTTTGTCTTGCGAAATATTGTCTTCTATGAGCGAAGTCTATCGTCTATCGATAACTCTCTAGCCCCAATATAATTCCCTATTAATGAGAAGTCGCTTCCGTTATTCCTTTATTATTCCACGTGATAATCGTGTTGGTTTCATATTTTGATTTCTGATGCACAACTGCGCGAAATGCCAATCAATTCTGAATGTATACAGGCCTTATGTTGACAGCTTAATTAGCAGAAACCAAAGCATACAAATATCGGCTTACAATACATACAATAATAATACACTAATTGATTTCAGTCATTTGCGGTCTCAAAATATTCGCAAAACGCATATTTGAGCGGCGCCACTGAACAATGACCATGATTTTGGGGCATTGATTTGCATGGCAAGCGTAATGAGCAGACCAGCCCCACAAAATAAAAACTAACAGGCTCGATGCGTGCCATTAAATTATAACATAACCATGGGAGGGGTGTGGGGAGTGTGGGGGTAAGTGTGTATATATATATATATGTATATGTATATTTGTGGTGTCAAATGGACGTTTGCATGATGCGAAAGCTAATTCATTGCATGCATTGATTGCAACTAAGCGCATTTCTAAAGTACAACCAACCACAACATCAGCAATTGAAAGCTTTAGGTAGATAAATGATAGACTAGCAGATACTACGTACTTTACTTTTCTTAGATCATGCTGTATTCCTTTTGCAATAAATTCAAAAAATTACAAATTCAAACATTCAAATGTAAATTAATAAAACTTGATTGATTGCCTATCGAGACTAGTATATACCCTGTAAATAGTTGTTAAGTATATTGTTGGCTTGCTGTTAGTTTGTTTAATATGAAAATACGTTTTGACTAATAAAATGTGTTTTTTATTTTTACATTTTGAAGAAGGAAGTATCGTTGGAATTCTCTCTTTTATTGCTATCGGAAATCGATTTGTATCGATGGAATTATGCTCTATTTTTACTTTAACCTTTTTTCCAATTATATAGACTTTGTATCAAGCGTTGCATACAGTGTGTGTTTAACAATATGAACTTAAATGAAATGCGAAAACATATGGTTAAAAGTAAACGACAACAATAACTTAGTTTGGCTAAAAGCTTGTGCAAACGCTAATTGAGTTTGCCATTTACTGTTGCTGCATGTCCTCCATGCTGGATGCTGGATGCTGGATGATGATAGTTGGGCTACTGGCCAAAATTAAATTGAGCTCTTGCACATATGCCACATTTAATAGAGAGAGATAGAGTGGGAGGAGCGTGACCTTTGACACAAAAATGCAAAATTGCTGACGAACTTGTCGCGCTCAATCAGCGTACGCGGTAAGTGCTTTAACCACGCCCCCTAAGCCCACCAAAGCCCCACTCCATACACGCCCACATCTGCATGAATTATGGCACACACTGTTTTCATTGCCCAGCGTAGCGCACACATTTCAAGGTCCACCCACTTGTCATCCGTAATGAAATTCTCCAATTTCGCTTTTAGTGGATTAGTTGACAGTTTTCAAAACGCATTGCTTTCTCTTTCACTAACGTATTTTCACTCTCTGTCTCTCCCTCTCTCTCTCTCTCTCTCTCTCTCTCTCTCTGGATAAACCATAATCATCCAATGATTGTATATATTGCAGTTGTGCTTAAACCAGCACAAACTGTTGGGTCATATATAGACGACTTTAAGCATACATGCCACTTGGAATACCCTCTGCCGGGATATGTAAAGCAAAAATTAAACATTTCATAAACTTATTTTATTTTAACTGTTCAATTAATAATAGCGAACCAATTTATAAATTAATAAAATTGTTATATTACAGCTCTTCAAATAATAATAGTGAAATTCAAAATATTCAAAATAATAATAAATAAAAATTTTATATATAATAATTATTTTTACTATAAAATTAAACTAATTAAAAACTGCAAGATCAAAATTATAGATTCATCAGCAAGGATATACAACTTACGATGATTTTTAGCTTAAAATTTGAATATAATCCTAAGATAATTATTTATATATTTTCAGTAGACAATGACTTGTTTTCAATACCAGTTAATCACACTAATTAAATGTCACAAAACAAAATATTTTCAAAGAAAATATTCACTGTTCCAAGAAAAAGCAAAAAATCACTGATTAATTCACCACAAGCTTTTCATTTATAAGTAAAACAAATTACAGTTTAAGGAATTTTAATTAACAATTGAAAACTCGCAACTCTCTCGCAAATTGTGGAGAAAATTGCTAATACTCTGTGAGTGAGTAGCTAAAAATTAAATTTAATTAAAGGCATCATTTTTGCAAAGCGATACATAAACTGTGAAAGCCACCAATTGGTTAGGCTTTTAATTGATTTAAAAACCGAATGCATTAAATCAAGGTGTGTCCCACACCAATATGCAGCGAGGACCACATCCTTGACAACAGTTGCACGCTTTGATTGGGTTTCTACATTCGGTATCCAATTACGAACAAAATTGCTGGTATGCTCATGCGCTCATATACCCTGTAATCTGTTACAGATTATCCTCGGGATATCTACATATATAAATAGTTTGACTTTCTAGTCAAGAAAAAACTCGTCTTATAGTTTCCCCCTAATCAATTCTCAATGAAGGAGTGCTCACTTATCGATAACCAGTAATCAATTCTTATCGAAGGAGTAATCTTGTCGATAAAATAACATCTCTTGTGAGTACTCTATAATCCATTCTTATTGAAGGAGTGCTCTAATCGAGAGAATGTTTTACTGAAATCCTATTTTTAGCTTAACTTATCGATAGCACGTAATCGATTCTTATCGACATTGGAGCAATTGTAAAACTATCGACAAAATGAAATAAAGTGTTTGTTATAACAAGTGGGCAAATATTTCAATATCTATAGCTCAATGTATCTAATTCCATTCATACTGTCTTAGATGTTGGTGATACCCTTCTTAGCTGTCATTTGACGTACAGGGTATACGCATTAAATATGGCACCGATGGCAACGTTCAATAAAACCATTTTGTAACCAAATCCAATGCAAAAATATCAAATACTCGTATTTGCATGCTCAACTTTTATTTTGCTTCTCTCTTTTTTTTTTGAGTGTCCTTTGAAATTGTCATTCCCATTGATGAGGGTCACAGTATTTGAGTGTGTCAGTGTGCGTGTGTATGTGTGTGTGTGCGCGTGTGCGCTTGATTGTGTATATAGAATATTCAGCATAGTCTGAATATTTGCCCAACAAACTGGTTAGATATTAATTTACATACACAAAGCCACAGTGAAATACATTTGTAAATATCTGTAAATATGAATTTTTTTTAATTTACCTAATTTTGGCCATTTTACAGACAATTTTTGTTCCCACATGCCACATGCAACATGTGTGCTTCTACCACTTGAATTCGAATTTCGCTGATTATAGATTGTAATGGGATTTAAATTGAATATGTAGAATCACTTTAAGCACTGCATTTGCTTGCACATGTACATACATGTATATATACTTTTGTGCAACACTGTTGGTGTTATCAGCTAAATGCTAACCAATTCCCCATTCAATGTTGCCCAATTAAGTTCGAATAGTTGGCGGCAAAGTGAGTGAATATAAAGTAATATTTATATGTATTGCATTAATTAAATATCAGAATGAACAGCATTTTGAGCAATAATAATTAATTGAACACCTGCTCAGACGGAGACAAATGCAATCAGCTTAAATAATGCAAATGTGAAGTCGGATCGATAAAACAGGCTTGTCAAGAGCCACAAAGAAACAGTTTAGACTGAGCTAGGCGAGAAAGATATCGACTAGGAGATACCCTGTTAAATTAATCGTGGAATTGCTGTTAGTTTAGCTTGTTCAATATGAAAATGGGATTTGGTTAACAAAATTTGTATTTTTTATATGAAATTGGGAAAGAAATTCTTACAATTAAAAAATAATTAATTAAAAAATAAAATATTACATTGCAAGCGGATATCGATTTTAATCAAATTTATTTAAAATTAAAATCTATATCTAAATAAATACATATACCTTTGCTGACTTGATTATACCCATTAACCACTTTCAATGGTTTCAAGGGTATATCACCAAAAACTTGCCAGCAATAAATACACAATAATCCTCTCAGCCATTTTTGCTCGGAGATTTGCAATCAGGCTTTAGTTAAAACGCTTTTGGAATTAGTAGCATAAGTTTCATTTGAGTTTATTATTTGGTTGAGTTATTCACAAGTGCACATTGCGTATTTGATTAAATTTGTTTATTTTAAGTATTGCTTTTGACACAGATGAATTCCTTGTTGTCAGCCACTGTTACCTTTTCTTTTGTTAAAGAGTTCTTAAATAATAAAAAAAATATATAAATGCCACCTTATCCTATGTGCACCAATAAACTCTGCTGACCTCGGAGCATCATGATTTGAAGGGTTCCGAGCCACTGAATTATCAAACTAATGCATAAATGAAAGTGTCTCAAACCGACAATCGAGGGGATATGCTTATAATTAAAGGAAGACTGAATTTAAGTAGCTGACTACATAATACAAAATATATATTCCCTTGTACAGGACATTATAATTTGGTCGTTAAGTTTAAAGAACTGGTCCCCGACATCATAAAGTATATATCTGCTTCATCAGCAACAAGTGTTATTATTTTCTTCCATATGAATGGGCAACAAATTATCGAATTCAACTTCTATATTATATAGTTCATATGGGAACATTCGCTCTAAAGATGACTTCTTGTATAAATAAAAACCTTTTGTTTTATTTTAATTAAAAATATTTATTTGAATTTTAAATATCATAACCAAACTGATTAGCTATGCGTCCCAATATTTAGTTATAGGATCAATTGGTCGATTGTTCTACAAGTATAATATATTTTAAGTGTCGGCAGTTTGATTCCACTGTTCAAGGGTATCTAAGTCTCGACTCCCATAGTGGGAGTGAGAGAGAGTGAAAGTAAGTGCAATTAAATCTAGTTTTGCACTGAAGCGAAATTTTTATTATTTAGTTTCCTTTATTTTCTAAGCTTTCAATGCCATTCGCGTTGAGCAAACATACAGCATTGTAATATTGTTAAGACCTGACCATAATGATGATATGCAGTTTGGTGGGTGGTTTTTTAACTTTCCTACGCCCTCTGGTCTGGAAAAAACGAGCAAATAGAGATGGAGATGCAGAGAGAGGAGAGAGGGTTAGTTGAAATTTACGGCATGTGTGTATGTTTTTAATTAATACACTCACGTGCGGCTTGAAGTGCGGCTGTACACTGAGAAAACTATTATTACTAAGAAACTATGTTCTTAAATCAAAAGGTTAAATATTTAAAAAAAAAACTGGCTTTTACTTTTCTTAATCGAAATGTAGATCTCAATAAAATTTAGAAAAAATATGTTTAATTTCCAGGATATTGTTTACGTGTGTGTGCACAGAGTTCTTATGGAACCTTTATTTGTATGGAAAAAAATTTTAAATAAAAAAAATGCAACATTTATAATTAATAAAACTATTTATAAAAGCTAAAACATTTTTTTCGTATAATTGCAGATATTTCTAAAATCACCAAGAATTTAAATTTTATGGCAAATTTGTAAATTTCTCAACGATTATTTTTCCGGGTGCCGCAGCAACTAAGTTATTAAAAGCAGCTCTCGACTGCTGCGTAAATATTAGTTGAACAAAGGCGAATGCGAATGTGAATTTTAAGGCCAACAATGGGTGAAACTAATCTCTGGCTGACCATCTTCTCTGATCTGGTCGAGTTGACTTGCTCTGGCAAATTGCGAGGAGATTTTGCATGCTGATAGGCAGCAGGAAGGCAGCAGGGCAGCAGGGCAGCTGGACTCAAGGTCTCAAGGATTCAAGGATTCGCTGTGCACCCTGCGGCGACTGTAGCTTTGCACTAGTCTTGTATTAAAATAAAAATCAGGAATACAACAAAAGTAAAAAATAAAAAGATGAAAAACTGATAGCATGGAATACGAGTTGTAATGCCATGTAAAGAGCCGCAAATCCTTTTTGTAATCCGGCTTTGTGCTTGGCCGATGATAACCTAAAAGTGTGCAAAGCCGTTGAAGCCACACAAAATGTTTGTGAACTACGACAACTACATGAATTGGGGATGATGGGCGTGGTGGATGGGCAGGCACGCAGCCAGGCAGGCAGGCAGCATCCCATTTATACAACCATCCATCCATTCAGTCGTCCGTCTCTGAGTCCGGATGTTAGAAAATTGCTTAATTTTTCGCAGCGGGGCAAACAAAAGACGAAAACGAAATAAACCTGAATATATAAATCGAGGAGCACACAGTCGGCCCTGAGAAATATCATTATATGGCTCATTTGTTTGCGCCTCTTCAAAAGCTGCTTATTATATTCTGATTATTTTTGGCACGCGTGTAGCCCCACAGCGAAGGATGCACAGCAAACTAAGGTATACTCGACTGTAAGATACCCCGCACTTTATTTATTTCTAAATTAAGTTTGGTGAAGGGTAACTGACAAATATAAAACACCAACTTAGAATTCTAAGCCCAAATTTGTAACTTCTATTGAAAATCAGGAGACAGAAAACCAACTTAAGTTTTACTTAATTTGAGAATATATTTGTAGTTATTTCTTAGTATATTTTGTTAATATTAAAGTTGCTTAGAATATAAGCAATATTGCATTATATAAAAGAATATTATTTAACATACTTTGCACAGTTTTATGATACCCCTTAGCGAACTTCAGTGCTTACAGATTAGAGACAAAAAAATGATACATTTTCAACGGACTTTCCCCAGTTGATGTCCAGTGGCTCGTTGTAAACAAATTCATAAATATACTTACACACAGTCACTCTCGCAAACACACTCTCGCAAACACACACACACACACGCATACACACACACTCATACACACACACTCATAGCTAGCCACAAGGTCGTGTTGAGCGACTTTGCCAAAGGAATGAACAAATGCCTGCTTTTCGCATAATTTTTTCATTTTATTCACTATGTCTGTGTTTGTGTGTATATATGTATTTTATATATGTATCTTTGCATTGATATATATATGTGTATATATACATATTCATTGTGGCACTGCTCGTTTGGCCTGCTTTGTCCATAATGAGATATCTCTATTTCTCTTTTGTTTCATTTCATTTTTTGTATTCTTTATTTTTTTTATATTTTTGCCAACTCAACGGTTCGTCGTTTTTCTTATTATTGTGTGTACGTGTGTGTGTGTGTGTGTGTGTGTGTGTGTGTGTTTTGCATTCGACAAATGCCGTTGGGAAATTCGTGCAACGAAAAAAATGTTGGGCTCAAACAGCACTCATGCCCCGCCGACGTAGCCTTATTAATTAGGACACGCGCCCAGCTTTATTATTATTATTTTTTTTTTTATTGGTCACTCTGCCAGATCCTTACTAAGTGCATCACACTAACTACACCCCATCCAACTCTCCACGTGCTGTGGAAGGACACAGTTTTGGGTAATTTAAATTCATTGCAATCTTTGGACGGTTCGAGGCATCATTTGCATATGAATGACAACAGCAACCCTGCCAAAAAAGAAGAGGAATAAAAAATAAAGGGACATAGTTAAAAGAAGAGTTAAGAGCGTTTAGTATCTTTAGTCCACACCGGAAATACCAAGCTTTCCATATAGATTTCATATATCTAGATATATCTATCTATCTAGATTCAAAAAACACAAAAAAAAAAGTGTCTTTGAATGAGAATCTCTTTGCAATAAGCGACTTAGCACAGCTTCTAAGTATGGAAATGGAAACAAATGAGGCAATTTATTTTTGCAAACATATTCAGCAATTTTTAAATTTATCTCTTGCAACACATCTTCGAGTTTGTGTCTAACAAAACCCTCTCTTGCCGTATATATATACATATATATATATATAAATAATTATCAATGAAGGTAAACTTGATTCAAAGACAAAATATTTGATGTACCACATATTTTGAATTTGCATTCTATATTGATTAATATGTCCTTTGATCCTTTGATTAGAATATTTCGGCCACAGTTTATAGTTGCCAAAGTCCAGCATAGTTATGTGTAGTGTTATTTTCAATATTTCAATTAAAGTCTAATGAATTCAAGCAACACAAAAATCAGCAAAGTTTGATTTGAGGAATGCACATTAAATTTACATTCCTATCCTATTTAAGAGGATGCCACCTCTGCAGCTGCAGCTGTCTCCGCATTCACTTTCACAATGTCCTTTTCAATGGCAGACATTTGCTTCTTTAAGTCTACATCCAAATTCAGTTTACGCTGGCAGATGCTACTCAATTTGTGAATAATAGCTCTCAAATGCTGCTGAATGGAATTCTCCAAATCGACATCATTCTGTGGATAGATTAACTGACCGTTGAGGCAACGCTGAAAATCAACTTCGGCATAGGCTTCAGCCAGGCTATTCTCGATGGTGTCCTGCTCCTTACGCAGTACACTTATCTCCTGCTCCAGCTTGGTCTTCTCCGCCTTCAGCATCTCATAGTCATAGATCTTCATCTTGATCTCCTTGGTGAGCATTGCACCAGGATTTAAGAGACGGGCAAATGCTAGCGGCAGTGCAAACATTTCGACGTGTGAGTTATATATTTAATGAATGTGTATTTAGCTTGTGTCAAGATATTGTTTGACTAGATTGTAACAATGAATCGATAAAGATCTCCAAGCAACAACTATCCAAGCCTGCTGTGTGTATTGAAGTCGAAAATGAGGCAAGGACAGCATCAGCTTAAAATCTCCATTAAAGGCGCTTAATGTGAAATGTGCATTTGAATGAAGTTAAAGCCACTGCAATCTCATTTCCGCAAATGGAAATTCGAAGTCAGTGAGAGAGAGAGAGAGAGAGAGAGAGACCGATAGAGGGAGAGAGAGCAAGACAGGCAGAGAAAGATACGCAAATTAAATTGCGTATTCGCTCAGTTGCCGCTGCGGTAGTCCACTCGGTTGTTTGTTAATGTGTGTGTTCGTGTGTGTGTTTGTTGATTATATCGTTATGGGCATAAATTGAATAATGTTGCGCATCTGCAGTGACAACTCTGTCGCGATAGAGTTGCCAGGTCGCCATGTTTTAAATACTTTAAATTTATTGAATTTCCTTTCGTTCGGTCGCAGGAAAGCATGCCACATAAACCATTATTTGATTACGGCTGACAGAAATAACCACAGCAAATAGTCAACTCCAGTGAAGTTGGAATTAAGTGCACTTATGTAGTACAGTGTAAATTACACTATCCAGTGCTTAGAGGCGATCGCTTGTCTTGTTTGCTACGCATTCAATCAAAGTTATTTGAATGCATTCGAGCGATATGCAAATGAATGCCGCTAACAAGTTGTTGCAAGTCAGCTCGCAGCAACTTCATTTACATTTATCTTCCCCACAGATTTGGCTGACCAAATAAATACAAAACTAAAACTTTTATTGATTGCACTGGACCGAGTAAGGAGCCCGTAATAACACTCAGAAAAAAAACGTTTTCAAATCTACAAAGTTTTTCTTGTTTCTATAAATAATTTCAAACATTTTTCCAAAAATTAGAAAAAATTTGGTGTTTTCTCCACATATATAAAAATATTTTCTATTTTAAAGAAATGCATTTCTAATAAGTAGAAATTTGAATTTCTTTCAGAAGCTTAGAAAAGGGTTATGAATTTAGAAGTTTTCAAATTAAGTTGAATGGATTTGGCAAGCTATGTAAAATATTTTCATTTGTGAAATATTTTTTTTGAGTGAAGTAGGAACAAAGTGCATTGCGTATACGCAATATATTTATTTGTTTGTGATTACATTGGGTCTGGGTTTTGGGTTGAGCATTAGAGTTAGCTCTTTGGCTAACTATTTACTTGTCAAACAAAGTTGTGGGTATTTTCTGTATCGCATAAGCAAATCCAATTGTCTTCACTTTAATTAATTAAGTTGTATTGGCCAGTGCCCAAGGACTGACAGATAAGCTGATGGACTGACTGACTGGTCGTCTGTGGACTGTTGCCAAATATTCAACATTTGGCCATTTGGTCTTAACAACAGACAGCTCACTCAGACAATTGCAAATGCAAATTATTTGGCCAATCGCCAGTCAGTGTCAAGCAACTTCTGACATTGCCGCAACCCAACCCAACCCAATCCATCTCATCATACCTACCTAGCTGTCCAGTGTCCAGTGAGCTGAAAGTCACGCACTTGTATACTTATATTTATATACAAATATATGTATATCCATTTGGGTGCGATTTCTTTTCGTTGACAACTTAAGCCTGATTGTCCCCGCACACCGAGGCAATTGGCAATTTGTCTGTCTGGGCCAATCAGTAAGAATCGACGATGCATCGTTATGGAAATCTCCTTAAACTTAAGGCACATTATAGCGGTCAATATTTAGGCCAAGACACAGAAGAAAATGCTGAGTTTACAGTATAAAGTAGAGGCAAATAAGTATGTTAAGAATTTAAAGGAAAAGTATGCCACAAGTTGAAATTCATTTTAAGCTGTGAGCTTTAAAATATATAAATAAATTGTTTGACTTCTTTATTTTTATGGAATATTGAGGTTGAGATTATAATTGTCAATGTATAAAAAAATGAAATATTACTAAACTATCAAATTAATCGCAGACAATTAGTTTTTATATAATCAATCTATGTTTTAAGCTGCCAAAAACAAATTTCAATATTGAAAATCAACTTACGCAAAATTACTGCAAGCACATTAATTGAATTTAAAGTTCGCTGTGACTGACATTAAGTGAAAAATGATCAGTGCAATCATTGAATTATGTTGACAGTCGGCTAAAAAAGCACTCGAGACACTGCTCATCAATAACAATTGCAAGCCACAACTTTAACCAATTTACTCAACGAGCAGCCACTCAAATTGAGGATGACAACCGAATTGTTGAATTTTGAAAGTCCAATCCCCAACCAGAATTCCTCTTCGCATACCACCGCTTTGATTATGATAAATGGTTGCGCGCTTCGAGCATATTTCACAATGTGCTGAAAAATAGAATGAAGCGATAATGAGGTGTTATTAATATCATCTTGCGACTTATTTAGTGGCAAACAATGGACGGACGCAGCAAAAGACCAAGCGGCCAAAATTATGCAAAGTTGTCCACGACTTTGACGACGAGTCATAGAAGGAGTAGGTATCTATAGCAAGGAGCGGCACAGAGAGGGGCAGAGACTTAACCCATTTTGGGGTCTTTGGAAATATAAAAAATAAGCTGGCACTGGGCGCTCTTCAAAGTGTCAAGAAAACAAATGACGGTCAATTTCTTGTGTTTATTCTTTTTTTTTATATTTTTTTTAATCTATTTTTTTTATTTATTTTATTTTTTTGATACCCTTGAACAAAGTATTATAATTTTGAAGCGAAGTGTTGAAGCATTAACAGAATGCGTCCTTAAACTCAGTTAATAAAGTTTGTTTGCCTAGCGAACTAGATACAGATGAGATGATTTAGACTGCGGGAATGGCACGAGAGCAATTTTTTTAATTTGGTTTTTGAATAATGTAAAATTAAGCTGCGAAGTCAAAAGTGCTTCAGCTTAAATTAACTAAACATTAATCCAATCCTTTTTACGATTACTGTTTATTTTGATGAGGAAACTGAATACCTAATCTGGTATTATATTTTATATTATTAACAATTTTTCTGTCAACTCATTATTCAAGGTTTATTTATCTTTAAGAAGTAATCCAAATTTAATTTATTTTATATATATTTGGAATAATGATTTTGCACGCTTCAATTCCAATAATATTACTTTAATTTAAAATTATTTTATATATTTTTTAAATAATTTTACAGTTTATCTTCCGTATCGATATAAAATATGTAATTTGTCGGCAAGGGTACATAGTCGTCGGCTTGTCTAAATTAACTCTCCATATTCTTTTTGTATTTGAATTTCTTCCTTAACCCCAAAAGTATCTGTAAGCATACTGTGAAAATTATGCCATCTAAGTTTGGGTTGGCGTGTGGCAAGTGTTAAGCTTTTTATACGCAACATTGCCTCTGCCTCTGGCTGAGCGTCTGCCCCAGCCTCTGCCACTGCCTGAGACACTTGACGGAGACCGTGGGACGCAACGAAGCTTGCGGCAAGTGTGGCACTACGACAGGTTGGTAACTCGAGAACATAAAAGGGATTTGGGCCGCGCCTAGTCGAAGGCACAAAAGAATAATATTAAGCTTATTAAAAAGAAAAGCGAGTATTAGGTTCAGATGGGGCCTCATCACAAAAAATATACATATATACATATATATCTGTATATATTCAAGAATATTTTAAAAATAACGTGCCCGAAAAGTGGGCTTTAATTTGTTATTTTTGTTTTTGCCAAGCAGCGAGTTTCCTATTTCCTACTTTTGTATTTTTTAATAATTTCCGTGGCAGATCTAATGACAAAAATCAATATATATATAGATAATGGCTTGCAGCCGGCTTACCAAATAATTTTTCTGTACTACTTCTGCCTGCCCCGTTGACCCCCTCGCTTTGTTGAATACTCTTCTGGCGCGTGTGTAATCTGCTTAGTGTCATTTAATTGCAAGGCCAACTTTAATTAGCTAATCAGCAATTTATGCAACATTAATTAGGCCAAGTGCCTCTTCTAATTTCACCATCTAGACCACAGACAATTATGCTATGGCAAATATATTTTTATTTAGATATATGTATTCATTCTGACAGTTTATCAGCAATCGCTTTGCATTATTATTCATATCCCTTATGAAGCGTTGTAAAGTTGAGTAAATAATTAAAGCACAACTTTGACTGTAGCTTCATTGTAGAGATCTAACCATACTCAAAAGAAAAGAAAAAAACCTTTGAGAAGTATTAT